>OZ004717.1:48985742-49113242 GCA_963924515.1 Vespertilio murinus | reverse complement strand
CGGCGGGCGGCGGGCGGCCCGGGCGGGCGGCGGGCGGCGGCGCCTACCTGTCGAGCAGCGGCGTGTGGATGTGCAGGTGCTTCACCGCCACCTGCACGCGCCAGTCGGCGTGGCGCGCGGACGACACGGTGCCGGACGCGCCGCGGCTGAGGAAGCGCAGGTCGGCGAGCTTGTGGGAGGGCACGGCGGGCAGCGCGCTGCAGATGGGCTCGGCGCTCATGGCTCCGGCCGCTGCCCACGCCCCGCTCCGCTCCGCTCCGCCCTGTGGCGGCCAGACCTGCTGCTGCGGGGCACTAGGTCGCCAGGTCGCCCATGCCCGCGCGGCTGCCCGCCGCCACCTCCCCGGAGCCGGCCGACTGCAGTCCCAGTCCGGACGGGCGGCCCCGCGGCCGGCGCTGAGGGCCCGCCCCGCGCAGGCCCCGCCCCCCGGATCGCCCCGCCCCCGGCTCGCCCCGCCCCCGGCGCTGAGGGCCCGCCCCGCCCCGTCCCGCCCCGGCGCCGTGCAGGCCCCGCCCCCGGCGCTGAGGGCCCCGCCCCCGGCGCCGCGCAGGCCCCGCCCCGCCCCCGCTGGCTCCTCCCAGGCCCCCGCCCCCACGCGCCTGGCTGCTCCCCGCGCCTCTCCCTCTGCTCACCCGCTGGCTGGCTGGGCAACCCTGGGGGCCCTGGAGGAGCCTGGCTTCATTCCACCCCTGCCCTATGGGCCCGCGCTGGCCGGGAAGGGGCGGGGGGGGGGGGGGGGGAGTGGCGGCCTCGCGCTCCTGAGCCAGTGGCTGCAGCCTCAGCTACACACTGCTGGGCCTCCCTAGTTTCAGGGGCACCTGTGCCCATACCTGCACACCTTCATCCATTCCTTCACTCCTTCACTCCTTCATCCACTCCTTCATCCACTCCTTCACTCCTTCATCCACTCCTTCACTCCTTCATCCACTCCTTCATTCACTCTTTCACTCCCTCATCCACTCCTTCATCCACTCCTATGGGCTGGTGGCAGATCCCAGCTGGTGAAGGGTGTTGCTTTCTTCAACCTGAAGAGAGATAAGCTCCCAATCTCTCTGAAATCCAGTCTCTGGGGAGAGGCTAGACAGTCTGCCATAGGGTCGGAAAGTGAGGGTGGCTTGCTTGCAGAGCTGTGCACAAGAATATTTGTTTACTGTGCGGGGGTGGGATGGGGAGGGGGCTCGAGATACAGGAGACAGGGTCGGCTCAGAGAGGTGGCTGAGGGGCAGCCATTGCTGTTGGCCACACCCCAGCCTAGTGATGCCCTGAGACTCCACCCCACACAACCTACAAACATACCTAAGCTCCAAGCAGTGACTTTTGCATATGAATGGACATCTCTAGGTTGCAGTTTAACCTAACAAACCTGCAGTTTAACCTAACAAATATGCAGACAGCTCGAAGGAGGAGAGGACTGTGGTTCTCGCTGTAGCTCCTGCAGGGTGGCCTCAGACAGTACCTGAACTACACCCCAATGGAGATCCAGAAGCCAGTGTTCCTAGTGCTCAGTTTTAAACCCTCACACCCATAAGTGACACATTCAGGAGACGGACTCAGTGAGCACCAAAACCCAAGTGAAACAAGGCATGTCTCCAGTGCAGCAGTTCTTCCTTTATAGACACAGCAGGTCCTCACAGACAATTGCCCTGGAGGTCAGTTCCTCCCAGTGTACCAACAGCAATCAAGGCTTAATTACACCAAGACTGTGCACTCAGCCCACAAAGGGATATAGCAAAAGTGACCACCTCAGGTGATTGGGGAAGCTGAGCTACTGGCCCCTATAGGTCACCAACCACACAAAGCCACTCCATCAACACAAGGAGGCAGCCAAAATGAGGAAACACAGAAGCATGACATGAATGGGAGAGATGAAGGAGAGTAAACTACTGGACCACATAGAGTTCAGAATCACATTTATAAGGTTACTCAAGAATCTTCTAAAAACCTTTGAGAAACTTGATGAGACCTCCAAGAAGCTTTGTGAGAAGATCTTCAAAGACCTTAATGAGAATACCAAAAAAATGGAAAAGGATCAGCCAGAAATTAAGCACACAGTATGAAATAAAGAATATTCAGAAACTCAACTATAGACCAACATGCCCCAAGAATCAAACCAAAGATCTGGAATATAAGGAAGCAAAAATCACCTAACCAGAGAGGCAGAAAGGAAAAAGAATCCAAAAGTGTGAGGAAAGTGTAAGGAGCCTTCGGTACGGCTTAAAGCGTACCAACATCCGGATTTTGGGGGTGTCAGAAGAAGAAAGTGAGCAGGATATTGAAGGCCTATTGGAAGAAATGACATAAAACTTTCCCTACCTGGTGAAAGAAATAGACTTACAAGTTCAGGAAGCACACAGAACCCCAAACAAGAGGAAATAAAAGAGGACCACAGCAAGACACATCATAATTAAAATGCCAAGGGCAAAAGACAAAGAGAGAATCTTGAAAGCAGCAAGAGATAAACAACTAATTACCTACAAGGGAGTACCCATCAGACTGTCAGCTAATTTCTCAACAGAAACTATGCAGGCCAGAAGGGAGTGGCAAAAAATATTCAAAATGATGAACAACAAGAACCTACAACCTAGATTATTCTACCCAGCAAAGTTATCATTCAGAATTGAAGGTCAGATAAAGAGCTTCACAGACAAGAAAAAGTTAAAGGAGTTCATCACCACTGAACCAGGATCACATGCAATGTTGAAGGGTGTTCTTTAAGAAGAGGAAGAAGAAAAAAAAGGTAAAGGTAAAAATTATGAATAACAAAAAGACATCAAATATATACCAACCAACAAGTGAATCTAAAAATCAAGTGAATAAAAAAAAATCTGAAGAACAAAATGGACTGGTGAATATAATAGAGTCAGGGTCATAGAAAGAGATTGGACTAACAATTCTCAGGGGAAAGGGGGCCTGAGGGGTGCAGGAAGAGTTTAGACAAAAATCTTACACCTATGGTTGAAGACAGGGGTAAGGGCATGGGGCGGGGTTGGGAATCAGGTGGAGGGGAGCTATGTGGGAGAGGAGAGAGAGGAACACCTGTAATAATCTGAACAATAAATATTTATTATTAAAAAATAATAAAATAAAATGCATGTTGGGCCCTAAAAAAGTAAAAAATAAAAGTGAAGCCTCTATCCTCTATAATAAAAGCCTAACATGCTAAGTGTCCCATCATCCAGTTGTCCATTCAACCAATCAAAGTGTAATATGCTAATTATATGCTAATACCGCTCAACTGCTCTCTATAACATGCACTGACCACCAGGGGCAGAGGCTCATACTGGTATGTTAGTTTGCTGCTGGGGTCCAGCTGATCAGGACTGAGTGAGATGGGCCAGACACGCCCTGGACTCCTCCTATGTCTCCTCACTGGCTGGCCAACCTTCTGTGTCCCTCCCCAACCCCAATAATGCACCCGTGGGGTTTCTTGGCCTGGCCTGCATCCTCTTGCAATGCTGGACCCCCTCAGAGAATGTCAGAGAGCCAGTTTCAGCTCGATCCTGCAGGCCAGGCATAGGGACCCACTGGTGCACAAGTTCGTGCACTGGGACTCTAGTAATTACATAATCATATGTTCTGCACGGGAAAACTAACATTTGGGCACATTTGGTATCTTTTGCCAAAAACCAATCTAAAAGATATTTGATATATTTGATGACGTGGAGTCTATTGTTATGAAGAACCAGAGAAGTACACATTTTTACAGTTAATGAGCACAATAATGTTTCTCACTTATGTTCAGACCTGAGAATTAAACAAGATGCCATTTAAAAATTGATTGAGCCGAGACTGGTTTGGCTCAGTGGATAGAGCATCGGCCTGTGGACTGAAAGGTCCTGGGTTCAATTCCAGTCAAGGGCATGTACCTTGGTTGCGGGCACATCCCCAGTGGGGGGTGTGCAAGAGGCAGCTGATCGATAATTCTCTCTCATCGATGTTTCTAACTATCCCTCTCTCTTCTTCTCTGTAAAAATTCAATAAAATATATTTTTTAAAAAATAAATAAAAATTGATTGATAGCATGATGCTTTTTCTGATAATTAAACTAAACAAATTCTTCAGATGTCAGTTGGAAAAAGTAAATATTTCTTAAATTACTAGTTAAGGTAATATTAAAATCAAGATGCAGAACACTTCTTAAAATTTTTTTTTCTTTCTTTTTGGTAATCCTCATCAGAAGACATTTTTTCCATTGAGTTTAGAAGAGTGGGAAGGAGAAAAGAAGGGAAAAGAGACAGAGAGAAACAGCAAAACCATTGATGTGAGAAAGACACATTGATTGATTGCCTTCACATAAATTAGTTATGTCCCACATGTGTCCCACCAGGGTTGGGGATTAAACCCTCAACACAGGTTTGTGCCCTTGACCTGGAATGGAACCCTCAACACTTTGGTGGGCAGGGCCCATGCTCTAATTGCATAGAAACACTGGCCAAGGACCGAAACAAGATGGCGGCCTAGGAAGTCTCCTAAGCTGCCACCTCCTCAATAATTTGGAAAAAAACAACAGCTAAAATCGAAAGGGATCGCACCAGACCCACAGGAAATCTGGCGAAATGGGAAGGCTACAACTAGACACCAAGCAGGGTGCCACTGCTGCCATGTGGAGTTTAAAACTACGGCGAAACCGGACCCGCCAGAGCCGCCGCCGGGAATGAGGGAAGCCAGACCTCGCTCCGCCCCGGGGCCCAGGGAGTGGGCCATCCCTGCTGGCCGCCATGGGAGCTGATGCGGGCCTCCGCAGTGCCTTCGGCTCCTGCCTGGACGAGAAGCCCGTGAGCGCGACCTCCCTGCCTGCAACCATACCAGCCAGCAGCCATCCCAGCCCGCCCGCCGTGCTGGTGAGGAGCGGGTGCAGCGTCTCCCCGTCCACAGCCAGCTCGGACCAGCCCCCGAGCTCGCTGTGCTGGCGAAGAGATCGCGCAGTGTCTCCCTGCCTGCAGCCAGCTCGGCCCAGAAATGGGAAGGCTACAACTAGACACCAAACCAGGGCACCGCTGCTGCCATGTGGAGTTTAGAACTACAGCGAAACCAGACCTGCCGGAGCCGCTGCCACCGGGAATGAGGGAAGCCAGACCTCGCTCCGCCCCGGGGCCGTGGGAACCAGGGAGCTGATATGGGACCTTCGCCGTGCTTTTGGCGCCTGCCCACAACCATCCCGAGGAGCTGGCGTGGTGTCTCCCGGCCTGCTCGGCCCGGTCTCCACACACACCTTACCTCCGGGAGAGCCGTGTGTCCCAGGGGAAGCAGTGGGACCCAGGGGGAGGGGCGGTGAGAACCAGAGGAGGAGCGGATTCTATTTGTGTGGTCCTGAGATAGTCACCATAAAACAAGCAGACTGTCAAATGACAGCAGGGAGGGGAAGGAGACCTGGGCGGAGATAAGAGAACAACCGAAGGACTGGTATGCATGAATATAAGTACAACCAGCGAACACAGAACTCTGGGGAGGGAGGGCATGAATGGGAGGTGGGCAGGGGGGGGGCAATGGTAAGATATGTACACATATAATACCGTAATAAAAGAAAAAAAAAGAAACACTGGCCAAGGCTAAATATATTTCAATTTAAAGTTGCATCTTTATCCTTTAGTATTTAGAAAACAGTGAAATTTTTATTTTTTTAATTCCCAAACCCTGGCCCATGTGGCTCAGTTGGCTGGAACATTGTCCCGTGTAACAAAAGGTTTGGGTTCGATTCCTGGTCAAGGCACATACTTAACTTTTGGGCTTGATCACCAGTTGGGGGCATGTACAAAAGGTAATCAATTGATGTTCTTTCTCACATAGATGTTTCTCTCTCTCCTTTTCTCCCCCCCCCCCCCCCCAATCCTTTGCCCCTCTCTCTAAAATCAGTAAGCATATTCTTGGGTGAGGATTAAAAAAAATTCCCAAGGAGGTTGAACTAACATCTTTCTGTGAAAAGTACTAAAAAGGAAAACAAAAGGTGGAGACAATCAGCACAGTCTCCAACCGAATGCTGGAACACCTGACGAAGAGCCAGCACCTACCTCACTGAGCATGTCCTGGCAACGGGGATTCCCTGCATTTTCAGCTGGGCATTTAATTTTTTAAAATTTTTATTGATTTCAGAGAGGAAGGAAGAGGGAGAGAGAGATCCCCTGCAAGTCTGCTACTGGGGATCGAGCCCACAACTGGGCTTGTGCCCTTGACTGGAATCAAACCTGAGCCAAACCGGCTAGGGCTTGAGCTGGGCATTTTCATTGGTTAGAGATTTCTGTTTAATTTCTGTAAGTTTTAGGAAGTCCTTTTATTCTTAGTATTACCTGCTTGTGTTACATTGAATAAATCTAATTCTATCTAGACAATTTAAGCTTTGTTATTCTTTCAAAAACAAAAGGAGGTGACACTTTAAGGTGGTATCAGGGATTTGAAAGCTGAGTACTTGGGAGACAGATTGTCATTTTCAGTCTTCAGTATTTTCAGTTATGTCCATTTGGTTTTCAGACTCCGCAGTCCTCCTGTAAACCCACTTTTACTTTCTCATTATTCCCCTACGTCCACACAGATTACAATATTGGATGTGAGATAGGATAGGTGGGAGGGCAAGTGACTGTGCCTGCCTCTGACCTGAATCTATTAGTGCCCAGGAAGACAGTATTCGTTTTTTAAAGCAGGAGCATAATTGCTGGGTGCACAGTAGGGGCATGTTTAGCTTTTTGAAGAGACTGCCACACCATTGCCAGGGTGACTGTGACTTTACATTCCAGCCAGCAGTATAGGAGAGGCTCCATCTCTGCATCCTGTCAGCATTAGTATTGCTGTGTGTAGCTGTCTAGTAAATGTGGATAGTAGCTCACCTGTAGACTTAGTTCAATTTTGAACTTAATCATGTTAACTTTTTTCATATTGATGTAGCCTCATTCTTCAAGTCTTTCACGAATCTCTTAAATCTGCATTTTGCTATATTGGCTGTCTTTTCCAGGAATTACAATGTTTGGAAGAATATCAACCTGACTTCAATTCTCTGCTTCCAGATATATGAACTGTGTATCGTGGGCAGCTGCTTCCCATCTTTGAGCTTTATTTTCTCCTTCTGTGAAAGTATTGCTCTAACTAACATTGTAGCTTTGAAATAAGGTAATGTATGTGTGGTGTTTAGTAGATGGCACACCCTCAGTAGATATTGCTTGCTTTCCCTTCTGTGTTTTCAAGTTAACAAAAATGTAGACCAGAAAAAGTTCAGAATCTAAAGGTAACTACTAGAGACCTCTCTTCATTAATTAATCAGATAAATTAGGATCTAGAAATTATTTTTCACTTAGATTATAAAATCTCAGGAAATTTTCCCTTCACCTGTTAGATTATAGCTTAGTCAAATTCTCATTTTATTTTCCCATTGAAACCGAGCATATTGATAAGCCTTTAAAATGGGAAATATGGAGCATAAACCATAGAAAATATCCAATTGATAGATAAATTCTGACCCAAATCTTTTTGCACCAGCGTGATCTGCATTATGTGGCTCAGAAACCAAAGTCCTTTGGAAAAGCTGATGGGTTTATTGTGGTCATGCAGACTATGATGATCAGCAGCCAACGTCTTTGGAAGTATTCAATGCAGGAAAACTTGCTTGCTGAAAGTTCAGAGTGGAGTGAATGGGGTGAGGATTTTGGTGGTATTGGATGGCAGTAGGCCAAGGGTTAATTACATCATGCCACACCCACAGGCCCACTGTTCCATGAAGCAGGTGCCCGGATAGAGCTATACAGAGAGAAGAAGATAACGAGTAGTTCATTTTCAAAGCTCTGATGAGCTGACAGAGCGAGAAACAGTAGGCCCAAGGAATCTGCCCCCTTTGCTGCCTTCCTCCACTTAACCTCACACTGGGATCTTCTGAATCTAAGACACACTTGGCTGACTATCCCTTTTTCATAAGAAAAGAAAAATTACATTCAAATGAACTTATACATCAGTCCTCAAATTATACATATGGCTTATTATGAAGGAAAAGGTAGAGAAAACAATTTTCCTTAAAAGCAACTATTTTGACCCCATGCTTAAAAAAAAAAAAGGAATCTGGATAGAGCAGGAACTTACTATTTCACTACTAAATATTTATTAACTTATTAATACATAAGAAAAAAATTTCTTCCTTTTGTATGAATATTATTTAAAAAATAAATCTTTATTGTTCAGATTATTACAATTGTTCCTCTTCCTCCTCTTCCCCTCTGTGCTCCCCCCACTTGCTTCCCACTCCACCCTCTGCCCTTACCACCTCCCCATTGTCCTCATCCATAGGTGTGTGATTTTTGTCCAGTCTCTTCCGGCATACCCCACACCCCTTCCCCCCTGAGAATTATCAATCCCTTCTCATTCTATGCCCCTGATTCTATTATATTCACCAGTTTATTCTGTTCATCAGATTTTTTATTCACTTGATTTTTAGATTCACTAGTTGGTTGGTTGGTTGGTTGCTTGGTTGGTTGGTACGTATTTGTTATTCATAATTTTTATCTTTACCTTTTTCTTCTTATTCCTCTTCTTAAAGAATACCTTTTAGCATTTCATATAATACTGGTTCGGTGGTGATGAACTCCTTTAGCTTTTTCTTATCTGTGAAGCTCTTTATCTGACCTTTAATTTTGAATAATAGCTTTGCTGAGTAGGGTAATCTTGGTTGTAGGTAGCAAGCTGTTCATCACTTTGAATATTTCTTGCTACTCCCTTCTGGCCTGCATAGTTTCTGTTGAGAAATCAGCTGACAGTCTGATGGGTATTCCCTTGTAGGTAATTAGTTGTTTATCTCTTGCTGCTTTCAAGATTCTCTCTTTGTCTTTTGCCCTTGGCATTTTAATTATGATGTGTCTTGGTGTGTTCCTCTTTGGATTCCTCTTGTTTGGGGTTCTGTGTGCTTCCTGAACTTGTAAGTCTATTTCTTTCACCAGGTGGGGGAAGTTTTCTGTCATTATTTCTTCAAATAGGTTTTTAGTATCTTGCTCTCTATCTTCTTCTGGCACCCTTATAATGCAGATGTTGATATGTTTGAAGTTGTCCCAGAGGCTCCTTACACTATCTTCATATTTTTGGATTCTTTTTTTCTTTTCCAGTTGGGTATTTTTTGCTTCTTTGTATTTTAAATCTTTGACTTGATTCTTGTGATCCTTTAGTCTGCTGTTGGATCTATGTATATTATTTTTTATTTCAGTAAGTGTATATTTAATTTCTAATTGGTCCTTGTAATATCCTCGAAGGTCTCGCTAAATTTATCGGCCTTCTCTAGAATATTATTGAAAAAACTTATAACCGTGGTTTTGAATTCTATATCCAGTTGTTTGCTTTCCTTCATTTCTTTTGTTTGTGACCTGTTTCTTTATCTCCGCATTTTGGCTGCTTCTCTGAGTTGATAGAGTGGCTTTGTATGCTAGATGTCCTATAGAGCCCAGTGGCTCAGCTTCCCCAGTTACCTGAGGTCGACACTCTTGGTGCATCCCTTTATGGCCTGTGTGCACAGTCTTGTTGTACTTAAGTTTTGATTATTGTTGGTATCACTGGGAGGAACTGATCTCCAAGCAGTTGGCTGTGAGGATCAGCTGTTTCTACGCTGGGAGAACTTCTGTTCTGGGGACACCCTTATGAGACAAGACTTGCAAAAGCCTCTGTGCTCAGTTTGGATGGGGCGGAGTCCCAGGGAGGAGTAGATAGCAATGGCTTCCCCATCAACCCTGCCCTAAGAGGCCCCTGGGTCTCAGTGTCCCATTCTAATCGCTGCAAGCTCCTCTGAGAGAAAGCTGCCCTTGAGTTTTGCCAACTGCCAGACAATCCATTTTCTCCCCGAATGAGTCTGGGTTCCCAGAGTCTCGCCTGGAATTGGAGTTCAGAGCAATTGGGAGCTTTTGTTTCCCTCCTGATTGAGAAAACCAGCCACGTATTCAGTTGTCAGCCCTCTATGCATGCATGCCTCCATACCTCTGCCTCCTACAGGTCCTCTGAGTCTCAGTGTGCTTTTCTCTTTCCTTCTAGTTGTAGAATTTCCACTCAGCCAACCTTCCTATGGTTCTTGATGATTTCCGTTTTGTCTTTTAGTTGTAGTTTGAAATTGTTGTGTGGGGCAGCAGTTTAGTTCTTTACCTATGCCACCATCTTGGTTTCTCCCTGTATGAATATGATTTTTTATTTTATTTTTAAAAATATATTTTATTGATTTTTTACAGAGAGGAAGGGAGAGGGATAGAGAGTTAGGAGCATTGATGAGAAAAACATTGACTAGCTGCCTCCTGCATATCCCCTGCTGGGGATGTGCCCATGTAACCAAGGTACATGACCAAAATCGAACCTGGGACCCCTCAGTCCGAAGGCTGACATTTTATCCACTGAGCCAGACCAGTCAGGCTGAATATGATTTTTAATTAAAAAGAAGCACATGTACCAAATCAGCATGGTAAAGCATTCAAGAATTATAAAAACATATGAAAATGAAAAGTAAGCCTTCCAGATTCTCCAGAACTCCAGTCCACCTCCCAGGAGGCAACACATAAAGAATATTTTATGTGCCATAACACTAGGCACTAGAAATACAGAGGCTAACAAATTACACACAGTCCCTGCAGTTAGTGTTGTAAGGGAGAGAGACCTGAAGCAATTACAGCCGAGTGCGCTCTGGCAGGAGAGTCCAGGGGCTCGGATGCCAGAGGAGAGAAGCATGCACGGTGATGTAGTGAAAGAGAGGCAGAGTAAATGGCCCAGTCACAGTTTGTAAATTACAGAGACAGGATTCCTGAACCAATCTGTTTGAATCAAAGCCCATGTTCTTTCTGAGAACTGCATGCAATTATCAGTGGGGTATTCCACTTTCATTTTCACTTTATATAATGTCTCTGGAGAGAAATTTACTAGCCAGAGGGAATTTCCCAGCTATAAAAAGATGGTGCTGGGCAGAAATTTATTATTAATAGGTATTTCATGGGAAAGTCCACTTTCCTTTGACATTTTACTTGGCAGGTTTTCAAGAGTGTTTCCAGAAAGCTATCACTCAGTCTGCTTTTAAAACTTTCAGCTCCTGAATTTAGCACAATATTTTGAGCAAAATATGCTAAGGTATATTAACTTTTTTAAAGCAAAACACACACACACATTTTTGCTTTGGGAAGTGACTGTGTGAAAGGGGTTGTAAGTTCAACACTCTTTGTACTGTCCTGTTTTGGGCAAACACAGACAAAGCTGTGGAAGAAGCAGCACTACCCAGGCTGAACAGGTCAGAAGAGGGAAAGTGGTGTGGGAACTGTGACTGAGTCAAGGCTCCACGTCAGCAGCTGAAAGGGGCCAGAGAGCTCGTGGAGGCGTGTTGGGAAAGGAGCTCTCCGGAAGCGAATGGCAATGTCTTCCCTGTGCCGCAGCCGTGTTGAACAATTCCAGGGGTCACTGTCACACTGAGAGTGACTTTCCCAGGGAGTACATTATGAATAGGCCTGAACCAGTGTATTGTGGTGCCCGCGGCCTGCTTACCTCCTGGGATTCCCAGTGGCTCAAGATATACAAAGGCATTTACAGGCAGTCCTCGGGTTACGTCAGACTTGAGGTACGTCGCTTGAGGTACGTCACCATCTCCCATTTATTTATAAAAAAAGAAAAAGTTCTGTCATTTCGACGTATGTACATATGCACTTTATATTTTTATTATTTATTTACCACAAGTAAAGGTCAGGAATTGTTATCTTTTTTTTTTTTTTTTTTTTTTTTTTTTTTTTACTGTTTCACTTCACTACTGCTGTGAGTGACATAGGTGCTTATGTCTGCTTACACGTAAGTGTCTGCTTCATGTCTGTGACGGAGGTGCTTATATAGGTGGGTTCCGACTTACGGCAAAAATTGCATTACATCACGCCGTAGGAACGGATCTCCGAAGTAACCCGAGGACCTACTGTATAAATAAACTACTGGCCCAGTGCACGAATTTGTGGATCTTGAAAGGAACTGTGGACAGTAAGGCTGCTGTGGGCGCAGAGGCGGGTCTCAGCCCATCCTCCGCACCATCTGGTCCCTTCTGCCTCGGCCCTGGGCCCCCTGTCTGCTGGCAGCCCCATTCTGCCACCACCGCTCCCACACACTGACAGTGCTGACCCCACTTTCATCCCCTGACAGTGTGGAGTGATCGGGACTGGCTGTGGGTGCGAGCAGGGCGGGCACCAGCAGTGGGTGCAGTGAGGCTATTGCCGGATGTGGGTGCAAGAGGCGGCTGCCAGCCCTGATTGCCCCTCAGGAGCAGGGGTGGTGGAGAAACTCTGAGGGGCAATCAAGCTGGCAGCCACCGCTCGCATGCACTGCCAGTGCCACGCAATCTGGATCGGTGCTAGGCGCCGGCAGCAGGTCAAGCAGTGGCTCTGGCACTGGCAGTGGATGCAGTGTTGGGCGGAACTGCAGCATACAGGAGCAAAGAATTTTCTGTCACTACCAGAGGCTCGCCCCAGTGACAGCAACTGGCGCCCTGCCTTAGTCTGGCACCCTGCTCACCTGCTTTACCATCCTGCTGCGGCCCACACCTGCCGTGTTCTGTGCATGCCCCCTGGTGGTCAGTGCATGTCATAGCCACCAGTTGTTCCGCTGCTCAGTCTATTTGCATACTAGGGTTTTATATAGAGAGATAATAACAATTCTTCTCTGCTTTAAGAAGGAAGAACACAGCATGCCTGTCATTCACTGCGAATCTGTGAAGTCCTGTTGATTATAAACACAGTCAGAGACCACCATCCTCAGACAAGACCACTTTGTGATGCCAGTGGAGCAAGAAAAACTAAGGCCACTTCATGATCAGATCTGAAAAGACAAATAAGAAATAGCCCAAACCCCAAGTGAGGGCACCCTTTCCTGGCTAACAATGAGAACCTACTGCTTCTTTACCGATTGCAGCGTTAGCTTGATTTCATCCTTCTCATAGCTCAGATAAGAATTAAGATACCCAATTGGAGAATTTCTCTTGCTCCCAGATAGCATCCAAAGCAGGGAAGACCCCTCAATTTCCTTGAATGCTCCTAAATTACCTAAGACAAGCCCTGTCCTGTAATAAGTTCTTCCTCACAGCCTCTTCCCGAGACACCCCATGCTTCCCCACGGCGTACCTTTCTCCTTGCGGTCAGCCAGGGAAGCAGCTTTCTGGAACAGCAGATGTGCCCCTGGTGGTCATTGGCTAGAGGACACTGACAAGTTCTGGCCCAGCCAAGAGCCCTCAGATCTGCATCTCGGTCGTTTAATACCAAAACGAGAGGCACTAGACGCTCCTCTCCTGTTTGCAGATGCAGGAGCAGGCAAGCGACATTAATTACTTGTGTGAGGTCCCACAGCTGTTACATGGCAGAGCCAGGGTTTGAACCAAGGAAATTCCATTGCTGCATCTTGAATCTGTTCAAGGCAGTGAGACTGATGAGAGATGGAGTATGAATTATGTCACAGGTCAACACTGTTGTATGTTGTACATGTGAGCAAGGATATGTTTTAAAGAAGTTCAGTCTAGCAACCAAACTATTGATGTGTCTCTAGTAATAGTTTACTAAAGTTATGTACATCATTTTTATTCTTAAAAAGTCTTTCTCATAATAACAATTTTGACTTGGGATGTATATTGATATGAACTGAATCATTCTAGCATAAAGCTATGGTGCTTTGGAATCAGATCACATGAGTTAGAAGTCTCCTCTTTCAGTAACCAAAGTGCATGACTTTCTTGGTATTATGCAATTTTGACAAGATTTACTCACTTCCTTCATCTATGAAGTAGTGAAAAAATACCTTTCTTAAGGCTATTATGGGAATTAAACAGGATTGTGTGTATAAGGATATACACAATAAATATTAATTTCTGTTCTCAAGTATTTGGGGCCTTGCCAATTTTAGTTAAGTGAGAATTATCAAGGCTGGCTTATGAAATATTGAAAAGTGATTTGCAAATCAAACCGATGTGGCCATACTTTAGTGTCCAGTGCGCGCTCTAAGAAGACAAGGGCCGTCTCTGTTTTGTTCGCCAGTGCCCAGGACATGGCGTGAGCATGGTGACAGGGCCCTGGGTGCTCTGCAGGCTGTGGCAGGTGCTGTGTGGCCGGCCGAAGACGGCCGTTCTTAGGTTAGAAGCATGCAGAATTGTTAGGTGTGTTCATTTCAAGTTTCAGTTTTTTCAAGGTTACAAGTTCATATTTAATAGTCACTGCAATACACAGAGGTAAATTTATGAAAAAGTACCAGATTAAAAAAAAAACACCTTTGCAGCCAACATTCTGACAATTTTCTAAACTTTAGACTATCCAATGCATTAATACTTTCTGTCACCTTTTAGAAAATTAAAATTGTGTTAAATATTTAAAACAAACCAAGTACAACTGACAACACTGGATGGAAGATGTTTTATTTCAAGCATAATTAGATATTAACTTAAGTTTATCCCTCTTCGTAGAATTAGTCAAAACTGTCACCTGATTGAATGACTAAATCATTAAAAACTGGTTATGAGAGTGAAATACTAGCTCCCATAGATACAAATGTCTTACATTCTACCAAATATTATATTACTGAGACAACCTTGTGGTGTAACTGTTATCTTTATTGATATATGATGGCGCTAAAAAGTGATATTCTTTATCTGAAGTTCAGAACCAACTGAGAAGTAAGCAAAAGAGCGGTGGAGGTGGGGACCACAATGTGAACTTGCTCCCGAAACGTGAAGAATGTGACTTAGAGCCATTGGCAATGGGCTTCCTAGTCCTGACCTATCCAACAGGCAGAACAGACCCGCCTGCCCGGAGGAGGTGCTATACCACGCGTTTGCAACATCTTCTCTGTAACTTGTGGGTCGCTGGACAGAGGCTCTGGGAGTCTCTGCAGTGCTTGGCCTCAGTCACTCACATGAAACGTGTCCGCAGGGGCGTGCGTGGTTGCGGTCTCGATTTCAGTGCCCGCGGTACCTATCCACTTTCCTCGTTCCTGAGGGTCACAGTGGGAATGAGTGGGAATGAGTGGGAATGATGACAGCCTGGAAGCGCTTCGTCAGTGTGACACGGATTAATTTCAATTCTGAATCCTGGCTCTGCCCTACGGTGTTCTTTATCCTGTGTCATGTCTTTGGAGCGTGAACACCGTGGGCACAGACGGGAAGAGGCAACATGTTTCCTGCCTCCCAGGTGTTCTGAGAGAGGGCTGGACAGGTGCTAAGCTCAGCGTTTGCTCCATCTTGGGTGTTTTTCTGTTGACATAGTTTCTAAGATTACTCTTCTGTGAGAAGCACAGGAATATTTCTGCACTGGCTGACCTAGGTAAGACAGCAGACCAGGTAACTGGCTTAACACTTTCATTCACACAATGCAGCGTGTGATCCTACATGTGAACTTTGGCAAAATGCTCGAAGAGTAACCAGACTGTCTTTTTGGATCTGGTTGCACAGTGAGTTTTGATCTACTCTCCCTCCTGCACCTGCTGTGACTTGTTTTTGTTTAGATCACCCCATGTATGACAGCTGAACTAAACAGGTATGCAGCAGTACGACTTTGAATGCGGTTCAGCCACAGCTGATGAAGGAGTCCTTTGCGAATGCAGCTCTCCCTACACGATGCAGCAGGGAAGAAATCCCAGAGCCTCCTGGGCCCGAGCCTCCCTGTGGCACTAATGCCACAGGCTGGCTGCCAGGACTATGGGGTGCTTGCTTTGACTGTCAAGCTTCCCATACCCCAGAGAGAGCATGCATTAGTGCTCAGGAAGTGCAGAGATCCAACAGCCACCCACAGAAGCGCTGGTGGAGCCGTCTCATTAGCCAGCTCTTAAAAACAAGCCAGTTGGACAGCAATTGGGTACCTGTTGATCTCTGAGATAAGAATCCCTGTGGAGTTGCATGCTGAGTGAAAAGGCAAACACTGCTGCCATCCCGGTGGTGGGTGGAGCCTGGGGTGAGAATGAGGATGTCTGGCAGGCGTTGTCTGGGCTGGGCTGCGTGTGACTCTGCAGCTGATCATGGGTGCGGGGTGTGACAGTGTCCTGTGAGCCCTTCTGAGTCAGTTCTGTCGTAGGGTCTCAGCCACGCTGGGCAGACGTGTAAAAGGAAAGTGAACTGCTTGGTGCCAGGCTCTTGGTGCTTAGCATGAAGGAGGGTGAGCAATGGAGGGATTTTTGAAGACAGTGAGAAAGGTGCTGAACTGGCTGTACTTGGGGGTGAGCAGAAGGGTTTACCCAAGCTCCCATGTGTTCCTAGAATAGATGCCTAGTTTATTTAAGTAAGGTACTTGCGGTCAGTAAAGATAGTCTTATGTACATGCATGTATTATGTAAATGTATCTATGCATTGCATAATATATATTGTGTGTATATATATCTATGCTACATGCATGTATCTATATATTATAGGCACATAAACACATTACAGGCATACATCTATATGTTTCATGTAATATATAAAATGTATATTATATGTATGTGTTATATTTTGCATACATGTATGATACCGTACATACACTGAGTGGCCAGATTATTATGCATCCAGAAATCATAATAATCTGGCCACTCAGTGTATATTCTATATAATAAAAGGCTAATATGCAAATTATCCCTTCGACTAGCAGGCAGGCTGTGTCCCCTCTCCCAGGCCAGGATGGCTGAACACCACCCAAGCCTGAATTCATGTACTGGGACTCTAATATATATGTATACACACACACACTGGCCAGGTTATTATGCATTCAGAGATCATAATAATCTGGCCACTCAGTGTATACGTATCTATATTTTACAACACCTATATATTGTAGATATTTAATATGTTATATATCTGTATTTTACTTGTATGGATAACATATTACATGTGTATCTATCTATCTATCTATCTATCTATCTATCTATCTATCTATGTATCTATCTATCTCTCTGAATGTATCTATGCATCGTAGGCATATATTATAGTACTAGAGGCCCAGTGCATGAAATTCATGCATGGGGACGGGTAGGGGTGTCCCTCAGCCCAGACTGCACCCTCTCCAATGTGGGACCCCTCGAAGGATATCCAATTCACAATCCAGGACTGCTGGCTCCCAAGTGCTTGTATGCCTGCCTTTCTGATTGCCCCTAACCACTTTCACCAGCCAGCCTGATCACCCTCTAACCACTCCCATGCCAGCATGATTGATGTCTAACTGCTCCCCTGCCAGCCCGTTTTCTCCCAATGTCCCTCCTCTGCCAGTCTGGTCCCCCCAACTGCCCTCCCCTGCTGGCCATCTTGTGATGGCCATCTTGTGTCCACATGGTGGCAGGATCTTTGATCACATGGGGGCAGCCACCTTGTGTGTTGGAGTGATGGTCAATCTGCATATTACTCATTTGTTAGATAGGATAGAGGCCTAGTGCATGAGTGGAGGCCAGCTGGTTTACCCTGAAGGGTGTCCTGGATCAGGGTGGGGGTTCCCTTGGGGCATGGGGTGGCCTGAGAGAGGTGCCTGTGGTGGCTTGCAGGCCGGCCACAACCCCTGGCAACCCAAGTGGGGGACTTGGTACCTGGGATTTACTTACCTTCTATAATTGAAACTTTGTAGTCTGGAGCAGAGCCAAGCCTCCTGCTTGCTCCATGGCATCGGCCATTTCTGTTTGGATTTGTTTACCTTCTATAATTGAAACTTTGTAACCTTGAGTGGAGGCATAGGCCGGCAAGGGCAGGTGGAAAGCTTGGCTTCTTCCATTGCCATTAAAAGGGAATTAGAGGAAATATTTTAATATTGCTATTTTCCCTTTCTCTATATAGAAGTTGCAGAAATTAAAGAAAATTAGTAAAATGTATATGAAAAATTTCCCTCCTGTCAGAGTCTGGGCATGCCTTGGGACCCAGAGTCAAATCCCCACCCATCTGAAATGCCTCCATCCTGCTCTCTGTGGATGTAGCCAACCTGGTTAGATTTATTTGCATACTCGCTCTGATTGGCTGGTGGGTGTGGCTTGTGAGTGTAGTTGATGATGATTAATTTGAATATTACTCTTAGGTAGGATACATGTCCCGGTGCATGAAATCGTGCATGGGCGGGGGGGTGACACTCAGCCTGGCCAGCATCCTGTCCAATCCAGGACCCCCTCAAGGGATGTCTGACTACCTCTCACAATTCGGGACCCCTGGCTCCTAACCATCTCTGCATGCCTGCCTGATCAACCCTAATGGCTTCCCTACCAGCCTGATTGCCCCTAACTACTCCCCTGCTGGCCTGATCATCCCTAACCACCTCTGCCTTACCCTGCACCTGGGACCCAGGAATTCCTCTTTCGGCTGGCCACAGGCACCTAGGACCCAGCTGGCTTCGCCATGGGCTGGAGGCTTGTCCCTCTCCTGGGCCACAGGTACAGACACAGCCACTGGCACCTGGGACTGTGGGGCGGGCAGCTCGTTCGTTTCCTGGGCCACAGCCTCAGCTGCTGGTGCCTGAGGCTGTGGGGCATGCGGCTTGTCCCTCGCCTGGGCCACAGCCTGGCTGGCCCCCATTCCTTTCTCCCCAGTGTTGAGTGTCTGAGCTGTTATGGCATGATGGTGTGAGGGCATGACGACCATTTGCATATTAGCTCTTTATTATATAGGACTTGCGGCCTGGTGCACAAAATTTGTGTACATTAAAAGGGAATTAGAGGAAATATTTTAATATTGCTATTTTCCCTTTCTCTATATAGAAGTGTCAGAAACTAAAGAAAATTAGTAAAATGTATATGAAAATCTCCCTCCTGTCAGAGTCTGGGCATGCCTTGGGACCTAGAGTCAAATCCCCACCCATCTGAACGTGCTTCAAAATCACAGGAGCCCCAGACCCAGCCAGCCCCTCCTGGCACTGGGTGGAGAGCACAGCTTCAGGTCCTCCGTCAAGCCCTGCTGGGCAGGGGATGCGACCTGAGGTCCCCCACCCAGGCCAGGTGCCATGCAGCCTCAGGTCCCTCTGTTTGATCATTAAATGATGGTGTTCTGACTAATTTGCATATTATACTATCATTAGATAGATTAGAGGTCTGGAGGATGAAATTCAGGCACAGGAGGGGGTCCCCCTCAGCCCAGCATGCACCCTCTCCTATAAGAAACTCCTCGAGGGATGTCTGACTATCGGGATTGGGCCTAAACCGGCAGTCAGACATCCCTCTCACAGTCCGGGACTGCTGGCTCCTAATTGCTCACCTGCCTTCCTGCTTGATCATCCCTAACTGCCTCTGCCTATTGGCCTGATCGCCCCTAATTGCTGCCCCCACTGGCCTGGTTATCTCTTACTATCCTTCCTGCCAGCCTGATCGCCCCCAACTGCTTCCTCTGCTGGCCTGGTTGCCCCCAACTGTCCCCCAACTGCCCTCCTGCCAACCTGGTCACCCCAACTGCCCCCCACTGCTAGCCTGGTAGCCCCACACTGTCCTCTCTTCTGGCCTGGTTGCCCCATGCAGCCTGCTGTTCAGTTGTTACTGTGAGGGCATTCTGACCAATTAACACATTACCCTTTTATTAGTGTAGATTACATGCATACATTATAATTTATATATTATATATTTCATGCATGTTTCTCTTTCTTACATTTTCCCATACATGTGCATTGCATGAAGTTTAGAAAAATCAAAAGGGGCCATAGTGCAGTTAGTCTCCAGGCAGGTTTCCCTCCCAGAGGTGAGCTAAGGCTCCTTCCTCACTCCTGTCCGAGTCCTAGCTGATGGCCCCCAAGCCTAGTAGCCTCCCGGAGCGGGTAATTTGTCCTGTGGGCCTGTTTCCAAGCCTCCGTGCGTCATCGTCTCCCGTTCTCCCTAGCAGGCTCCTGAGTCACACCCTGCGTGGACCTGGCCCCACTCCCCGGGTGTCCTTCCTGTTCTTCACTCTGGTCTGTCCCAGCTCTGTTTCTTTGAGACTGAGTTGGGCCCGTGTCTCCTTGCTTCATGCCTTGATTCCTTTGCTCTGGACTCCTAGGCTCCTGTTCCCTTATTCCAAAATGATGCCAAAATACATTAAATAAAATATTAAGTCACATCATTGTGTCTAAAGCTATATAAATCCCCAAAGAGGCAAAGAGGTTAGCTCAAACTTCTCAGAGATGATATTTATAAGTTTTCTTTCATTAATGAAAAAAAGTCACAAACAAAATCTTTTAAAACAAGTGTCCTGGTGAAGAGGGGTGAGTCTGTGCGGGGGAAGCGGCAGCACTGAATCCACACTGGTGCGGAGGGCATGGCCGTGCAGCCCGCAGCGCCGCGCACCTGCGGCGGCCCGGGCACTCCGCTCTCTCCCAGCGCCTCGGGCTCATGGAGGCGGCCACGGGCAATGCCGCCGCCGCGCGCGGCTGGGGAGGCCATGTGCTGCCTGCGGCCGAGGCCTGTGGTGCGGCTTGCCTTTTGGGGAAGGCAGAGCAGTGCCCTTTCCTTCCAAAGTCCGAGTTCTAATCCCGGGACCTCTGAGTGTGACCTGAGAGGAAGACGGGCCTCTGCAGGCGTGACTAACCCGGATCTGGAAACAGAGCCTCTGGGCCACACAGGGACCCGGTCAGCACAGAGCCATAGGGGACCCGGTCAGCACAGGGCCATACAGGGGACCCGGTCAGCACAGGGCCATCCAGGGACCCGGTCAGCACAGGGCCATACAGGGGACCCGGTCAGCACAGGGCCATACAGGGGACCCGGTCAGCACAGGGCCATACAGGGGACCCGGTCAGCACAGGGCCATAGGGGACCCGGTCAGCACAGGGCCATACAGGGGACCCGGTCAGCACAGAGCCATAGTGGACCCGGTCAGCACAGGGCCATACAGGGGACCCGGTCAGCACAGGGCCATACAGGGGACCCGGTCAGCACAGGGCCACACAGGGACCCGGTCAGCACAGAGCCATAGGGGACCCGGTCAGCACAGGGCCATAGGGGACCCGGTCAGCACAGGGCCATACAGGGACCCGGTCAGCACAGGGCCATACAGGGACCCGGTCAGCACAGGGCCATACAGGGACCCGGTCAGCACAGGGCCATACAGGGACCCGGTCAGCACAGGGCCATACAGGGACCCGGTCAGCACAGGGCCACACAGGGACCCGGTCAGCACAGGGCCACACAGGGACCCGGTCAGCACAGGGCCATACAGGGACCCGGTCAGCACAGAGCCATAGGGGACCCGGTCAGCACAGAGCCATACAGGGGACCCGGTCAGCACAGGGCCATAGGGGACCCGGTCAGCACAGGGCCATAGGGGACCCGGTCAGCACAGGGCCATACAGGGACCCGGTCAGCACAGGGCCATCCAGGGACCCGGTCAGCACAGGGCCATACAGGGACCCGGTCAGCACAGGGCCATACAGGGACCCGGTCAGCACAGGGCCACACAGGGACCCGGTCAGCACAGGGCCATAGGGGACCCGGTCAGCACAGGGCCATAGGGGACCCGGTCAGCACAGGGCCATAGGGGACCCGGTCAGCACAGGACCATACAGGGGACCCGGTCAGCACAGGGCCATCCAGGGACCCGGTCAGCACAGGGCCATACAGGGACCCGGTCAGCACAGGGCCATACAGGGACCCGGTCAGCACAGGGCCATACAGGGGACCCGGTCAGCACAGGGCCATACAGGGACCCCGTCAGCACAGGGCCATACAGGGACCCGGTCAGCACAGGGCCATACAGGGACCCGGTCAGCACAGGACCATACAGGGACCCGGTCAGCACAGGGCCATACAGGGACCCCGTCAGCACAGGGCCATACAGGGACCCGGTCAGCACAGGGCCATACAGGGGACCCGGTCAGCACAGGGCCATACAGGGACCCGGTCAGCACAGGGCCATACAGGGGACCCGGTCAGCACAGGGCCATACAGGGACCCGGTCAGCACAGGGCCATACAGGGGACCCGGTCAGCACAGGGCCATAGGGGACCCGGTCAGCACAGGGCACAGGGGACCCGGTCAGCACAGGGCCATACAGGGACCCGGTCAGCACAGGGCCATACAGGGGACCCGGTCAGCACAGAGCCATAGGGGACCCGGTCAGCACAGGGCACAGGGGACCCGGTCAGCACAGGGCCATAGGGACCCGGTCAGCACAGGGCCATACAGGGGACCATACAGGGGACCCGGTCAGCACAGGGCCATAGGGACCCGGTCAGCACAGGGCCATACAGGGGACCCGGTCAGCACAGGGCCATACAGGGACCCGGTCAGCACAGGGCCATACAGGGGACCCGGTCAGCACAGGGCCATACAGGGACCCGGTCAGCACAGGGCCATACAGGGACCCGGTCAGCACAGGGCCATAGGGGACCCGGTCAGCACAGGGCCATAGGGGACCCGGTCAGCACAGGGCACAGGGGACCCGGTCAGCACAGGGCCATAGGGACCCGGTCAGCACAGGGCCATACAGGGGACCCGGTCAGCACAGGGCACAGGGGACCCGGTCAGCACAGGGCCATAGGGACCCGGTCAGCACAGGGCCATACAGGGGACCCGGTCAGCACAGGGCCATACAGGGGACCCGGTCAGCACAGGGCCATACAGGGACCCGGTCAGCACAGGGCCATACAGGGGACCCGGTCAGCACAGGGCCATACAGGGGACCATACAGGGGACCCGGTCAGCACAGGGCCATACAGGGACCCGGTCAGCACAGGGCCATACAGGGGACCATACAGGGGACCCGGTCAGCACAGGGCCATACAGGGACCCGGTCAGCACAGGGCCATAGGGACCCGGTCAGCACAGGGCCATACAGGGGACCATACAGGGGACCCGGTCAGCACAGGGCCATACAGGGACCCGGTCAGCACAGGGCCATACAGGGGACCATACAGGGGACCCGGTCAGCACAGGGCCATACAGGGACCCGGTCAGCACAGGGCCATACAGGGGACCCGGTCAGCACAGGGCCATACAGGGACCCGGTCAGCACAGGGCCATACAGGGACCCGGTCAGCACAGGGCCATAGGGGACCCGGTCAGCACAGGGCCATAGGGGACCCGGTCAGCACAGGGCACAGGGGACCCGGTCAGCACAGGGCCATAGGGACCCGGTCAGCACAGGGCCATACAGGGGACCCGGTCAGCACAGGGCACAGGGGACCCGGTCAGCACAGGGCCATAGGGACCCGGTCAGCACAGGGCCATACAGGGGACCCGGTCAGCACAGGGCCATACAGGGGACCCGGTCAGCACAGGGCCATACAGGGGACCCGGTCAGCACAGGGCCATACAGGGACCCGGTCAGCACAGGGCCATACAGGGACCCGGTCAGCACAGGGCCACACAGGGACCCGGTCAGCACAGGGCCATACAGAAACCCGGTCAGCACAGGGCCATACAGGGGACCCGGTCAGCACAGGGCCATACAGGGGACCCGGTCAGCACAGGGCCATACAGGGACCCGGTCAGCACAGGGCCACACAGGGACCCGGTCAGCACAGGGCCATAGGGGACCCGGTCAGCACAGGGCCATAGGGGACCCGGTCAGCACAGGGCCATAGGGGACCCGGTCAGCACAGGACCATACAGGGGACCCGGTCAGCACAGGGCCATCCAGGGACCCGGTCAGCACAGGGCCATACAGGGACCCGGTCAGCACAGGGCCATACAGGGACCCGGTCAGCACAGGGCCATACAGGGGACCCGGTCAGCACAGGGCCATACAGGGACCCCGTCAGCACAGGGCCATCCAGGGACCCGGTCAGCACAGGGCCATACAGGGACCCGGTCAGCACAGGACCATACAGGGACCCGGTCAGCACAGGGCCATACAGGGACCCCGTCAGCACAGGGCCATACAGGGACCCGGTCAGCACAGGGCCATACAGGGACCCGGTCAGCACAGGGCCATACAGGGGACCCGGTCAGCACAGGGCCATACAGGGACCCCGTCAGCACAGGGCCATACAGGGACCCGGTCAGCACAGGGCCATACAGGGGACCCGGTCAGCACAGGGCCATACAGGGACCCGGTCAGCACAGGGCCATACAGGGGACCCGGTCAGCACAGGGCCATACAGGGACCCGGTCAGCACAGGGCACAGGGGACCCGGTCAGCACAGGGCCATAGGGGACCCGGTCAGCACAGGGCCATACAGGGGACCATACAGGGGACCCGGTCAGCACAGGGCCATAGGGACCCGGTCAGCACAGGGCCATACAGGGGACCATACAGGGGACCCGGTCAGCACAGGGCCATAGGGACCCGGTCAGCACAGGGCCATACAGGGGACCCGGTCAGCACAGGGCCATACAGGGACCCGGTCAGCACAGGGCCATACAGGGACCCGGTCAGCACAGGGCCATACAGGGGACCCGGTCAGCACAGGGCCATACAGGGACCCGGTCAGCACAGGGCCATACAGGGACCCGGTCAGCACAGGGCCATAGGGGACCCGGTCAGCACAGGGCCATACAGGGGACCCGGTCAGCACAGAGCCATAGGGGACCCGGTCAGCACAGGGCACAGGGGACCCGGTCAGCACAGGGCCATAGGGACCCGGTCAGCACAGGGCCATACAGGGGACCATACAGGGGACCCGGTCAGCACAGGGCCATAGGGACCCGGTCAGCACAGGGCCATACAGGGGACCCGGTCAGCACAGGGCCATACAGGGACCCGGTCAGCACAGGGCCATACAGGGGACCCGGTCAGCACAGGGCCATACAGGGACCCGGTCAGCACAGGGCCATACAGGGACCCGGTCAGCACAGGGCCATAGGGGACCCGGTCAGCACAGGGCCATAGGGGACCCGGTCAGCACAGGGCACAGGGGACCCGGTCAGCACAGGGCCATAGGGACCCGGTCAGCACAGGGCCATACAGGGGACCCGGTCAGCACAGGGCACAGGGGACCCGGTCAGCACAGGGCCATAGGGACCCGGTCAGCACAGGGCCATACAGGGGACCCGGTCAGCACAGGGCCATACAGGGGACCCGGTCAGCACAGGGCCATACAGGGACCCGGTCAGCACAGGGCCATACAGGGGACCCGGTCAGCACAGGGCCATACAGGGGACCATACAGGGGACCCGGTCAGCACAGGGCCATACAGGGACCCGGTCAGCACAGGGCCATACAGGGGACCATACAGGGGACCCGGTCAGCACAGGGCCATACAGGGACCCGGTCAGCACAGGGCCATAGGGACCCGGTCAGCACAGGGCCATACAGGGGACCATACAGGGGACCCGGTCAGCACAGGGCCATACAGGGACCCGGTCAGCACAGGGCCATACAGGGGACCATACAGGGGACCCGGTCAGCACAGGGCCATACAGGGACCCGGTCAGCACAGGGCCATAGGGGACCCGGTCAGCACAGGGCCATACAGGGGACCCGGTCAGCACAGGGCCATACAGGGACCCGGTCAGCACAGGGCCATACAGGGGACCCGGTCAGCACAGGGCCATACAGGGACCCCGTCAGCACAGGACCATACAGGGACCCGGTCAGCACAGGGCCATACAGGGGACCCGGTCAGCACAGGGCCATACAGGGGACCCGGTCAGCACAGGGCCATACAGGGACCCGGTCAGCACAGGGCCATAGGGGACCCGGTCAGCACAGGGCCATAGGGGACCCGGTCAGCACAGGGCCATACAGGGGACCCGGTCAGCACAGGGCCATACAGGGGACCCGGTCAGCACAGGGCCATAGGGGACCCGGTCAGCACAGGGCCATACAGGGACCCGGTCAGCACAGGGCCATAGGGGACCCGGTCAGCACAGGGCCATACAGGGGACCCGGTCAGCACAGGGCCATAGGGGACCCGGTCAGCACAGGGCCATACAGGGGACCACACAGGGGACCCGGTCAGCACAGGGCCCGGAGCGGACGGAAGAGGAAGTCGAGCCGAGGTGAGACTGAGTCAGGGTCCCAGTCAGAGGGGTTGGTGGGAGGAGGCTTCCACCAGTGCCTTCGGCTGGGGAGGAGGGGGGCCTGGAGAAAGGAGCTGGAAAGGGAGGAAATGAATCCTCAGCCTCCAGGAAGGAACGCAGCCCGGCCAGGACCCGGCGTTTAGCCAGGCGGGGAGACCCGTGCAGGCTCTGGCCTCTAGAAGTGCATTTGCAGGGAGCGAAGGTGTCTGGTCCCAAGCTGCTCAGCTAGTGATTTATAAAGCATCGGGGAAACGCGCCCCTCCCTGCGGGGCTCTCCGGGAAGACCGACCGCACTGTGGAGCGTCCGCCGGTGTTAGATGTAACCACCTGTCAGCAGCTGCTTCCCTAGCGCCGGCCGGAGGCGCAGCCGGTAAACAGCCCTGCCGGCCCGAGGGGAAGCAGACAGCCGCCAGCTCCTTCCTGAAGGGATCGCCCTGACAGCACCAGTTAAAAATCCGGGGAATTCCCAGCCTCGCTGCTCACTGGCAAGAAATTCAACTCCGGCCCAGCCAGGGTTTCCCCCTCCCTGCCCCTGCCCCATAACTACGGTCTGTTTACAAGATCAGCACCGACCCTGCTCTGCGTGGAGCACAGTGTGCGCCCGGCATTCTGATGAGCGTTGGCACCCGTCACCCTCACAAAGTTCCTCTGGCTGTCGGAGGAACCGTGGGCCTGTTTTTCTAACGTCCGCTCACGGATCTCACTGGATCCTGAAGTCAGTTTGGTAGGGTGTGACCCGCAGTTTCAAACAATACAATGGAAAATACTGGTGGTTTCAATTATATATGTGGTGCTGGGCTGTGTGGTAGAACATACATGTTAATATGGGTCACGTGAAAGGCAGTTCTTAAGGTGGCTTACCCTTAAACATCCAAAACTCACCAGCAAAGTGGCGGAGAGCACAGGCGCCAGCTCCTGGCCTCAGGCTGCCCTGGCCGCTGTGGAGCGTCTGCTCTCTCCCTCTGCTCCTTGGTCTCACATGGTCTCTTGGAGGACCAAATGGTTAATCCACGTGCAGCTGAGCGGCCTGGGGAAGGAGGCTCAGCTAATGTTTCATGGTCAGTGAGCGGCAGAGCTGCTGGTTCCCACTCTGTCTCACCTGGAGTTTGGAACCTAAGGCAATGCCACACTCAGTTAGGCGTCCCCCAAAGAGGCACAAAAACAAGTGTCCCTGTTGGAGTAAGTCATCAGCAAGTTATACACGCGGGCCTCATCTTTGAGGGTAGTTGGCCTGTCTTGGCAAAGTCCGGACTGAGGGGATCCAGGCTCAGTGGCTTGCTCTGCTCTCGATGCCACCGCAGTTCAGCTGGTGATTGGTGACGGGAAAAGTGCAAAGGGAAGGCCAAAGGTCATGGGCAACGCCATCTGTGCAGCACTGCCAGGAAGCCGCAGTTTCCCCGGGGAACCACTGGTCTAGTACCCACACTCCACTGGGGGCAGGGCCTGGCCAAGGGACATAGACACATGTCCAGTGAAATAGGGAAGGTGCTTTCCTGCCAGTCACACCTGGGACAGGTCATTGGCCAGAGCAGGTGTGGCCACTGCAAACGCAGGAAGTTGGGATCAGGGGTGGGCAAACTTTTTGACTCGAGGGCCACAATGGGTTCTTAAACTGGACCGGAGGGCCGGGACAAAAGCAACCTGACCGTGCTGGCACTCTCATCTTGGGCTGCTGGTGATGGAGCGGAGGGGAGAGCAAGAGAACTCTCGGCTCTTTCGGCTCCGCGGGCCGGATAGAACAGCCTACAGCCCGGCGGATCCAGTCCGAGGGCCGTAGTTAGCCCACGGCTGTGTTTACCCCTCACCAGAGGAGTCGCCTCTTCTGCTCCCTTGCCCTCTGTCTCCTGGTTCTCTTATCGCAGGTTTGAAAGAAAAAAGCACATGCTAACCTGGCAGCACAGGGAAGGCCTGCGTGGCAGTCTTGCAAACTGGGAGACCTAAAATAACCACAAAGATGGTTTGAAAATTTAATATCTTACTACAATCAGGTTATATTGGGCAGTCATTTTCTAGGCCGATATTTTCCCAGACAAAGATCAACTTTGATCTTTACTGAGTCCATTAGCCTTCCTACCTCTAAGATAACCTATCTGTGAGATGTCTGAGTAACTTGTAGCTTCCTCTTTACCCCGACCCCTGAGGGCACAACCAATGGCCCTGAGACATTCCCTCATTGTGACTGTTATCAAGTTAATTGTCAGCTGTTAATTGCGTTGGAGTGTCCTGTATCCATCTCTGTAAAAGAAGCTCATGTACATCATTTCACTTTTTACCCTGTCCCAGAAGTTTCGCTCTGTCCCACCTCCCTAATCTATCACCAATGAATTTCATGTAACTCACCCATGTCCCTTTCCTTTGATTGCAATGTTTAAATATAGAAATGTAACCCGCCATTCTCCAGAGCATTATCTCAATCAGTTGAGGTTCTGCTTCCCAGCAATTGTTGACAGTTTGGTTCAAATAAACTCACAATTTTTTTTTTTTACAGGTTTCAATGTTGTTTTTTTTGTTAACACAGGGGATGCGCCCTCTTCCTCTCCAGCATTTGCCCACGTGGCTCACTGCGCCTTGGAGCCCACAGGACAGGCCAAAGGACTGCAGGAGCCTGATGCTGGGCTGGACTCCGTTCTGGATGCTGGTTTGCTTAAACGTCTTCCAAAGTGAAGTAAGGGCAGTGAGACTTCGGAAACCCAAGGATGTAATTCCATGCAAATAAAGCTTTCTACCCCATCTTGTCCTACCACGGGGCCTCGGAAATGCTCATTCCAGTGATACCTCAAGAACCCCGCTCCCACTAGCAATGGAGAAAGACCATCTACATGACAGAACCTGGAAGGCACCGGCAGTTTGACAAAGAGAACACACCAATGACCCATTGGACCTTCACTGTGGGGTGACATCTGCATTCTTGTATCTGCAGGAAAGCCAGTCCAGGGAGGAATCCTGTCAGAATCTGGGAGAAGGGACGCTTCCTGTTTAAAAGGTTTTGAGGCAACTGGCTCTGGTGTTGTTTGCTTTGCTCTCTTTTTCTGCTCTGTCTCCTCCCTCGGGGCCAGCAGTGTATGGCAGGTGTTTTGTCAATGTCTTAGAGAAGGTTGGGGCGCACTTGGTGTTAAATTCTTTGAGTGAACTTGAAATATATAAACAGGCTCCACTGCTTCCAGAGATTCTGAGATTTAAGAATTTAAGAAGCTAAGATTGTCCTAAGTTTTAGGTCTTAATAGGTGAAACTATTTAGACTATTGATGTTACTATTCAGCCGATGTCCAAAGTAGATAAATTCTGCACCGCCTCCAGTGTGCTTGACTGTAGAGAGATTTTGTAGCTGATTGAAGCTCTAGGGCTCAGGAAGGTGTGAATGAGCCTCCCTAAGGGTGTCTGGCAAGGTATCTGCACCAACAGGGGAAGGAGGGCCGGCACTCAGCACCCTGCCGCCACACCCATCTCCTCCACTCAGCAGTGGCAACTTCATTTGCTAGTTTGCTCTGACTGTTTGTGGCATGTGGCCCTGCAGCCTTAGAGCTCTTAGGAGAAGGGAAAATAAACAGTGCCCATATTCCCTGAGAAGACAGGCACCTTCCCCTCTATTTTTCTTGAAAAATATGTTTTTTATTCATTATTTATTTACTAGAGGCTCGGTGCACAAAATTCGTACACTGAGGGGGGTGACCCACAGCCCAGCCTGCACCCTCTCCAATCTGGGACTCCTTGGGGGATGTTCAATTGTGGGATTGGGCCTAAATCAGCAGTCGGACATCCCTCTCTCAATCCGGTACTGCTGGTTCCTAACCACTCGCTTCTGCCTGCCAGCCTGATCATCCCTAAACCACTTCCCTGCTGGCCTGATTGATGCCTAACTGTCCTCCCCCTTCGGGCCTAGTCACCCCTAACTACCCTCCACTGCCAACCTGGTCACCTCCAACTGCCCTCCCCTGCAGGCCTGGTCCCCACACAACTGCCTTCCCTTGCAGGCCTGTTCCCTTTCTAATAATGCTCTCCCCTTCCAGCCTGATCACCCCAACTGCCCTCCCCTGCAGTCCTGGTCGTCCTTAGCTGCCCTCTCCTGTTGGCCTGATCACCCAAAACTACCCTCCCCTACCAGACATCTTGTGGCGGCCATCTTTGGACACATGGGGGCGGCCATCTTGTGTGAGGGTATGAGGGTCAATTTGCATATTATATCTTAATTACATAGTATACTTGATTTTTTTAGAGCAGTTTGAGTTTCACATGAAAAATTAAGCCAAAGGTACAGTGACTTCTGATACATCCTTTGTCACCCCCCTGCATCCCCCATTATCAACATCCCCCACCAGACAGTACATCTGTGACAATCAGTGAACCCACATGGACACCATTATCACTCCAAGTCCACAGTTTATTAGTTTATGTTATGGGTCACTCTTGGTGTTGTTCATCCTATTGGTTTAGGCCAGTGGTCGGCAAACTCATTAGTCAGCAGAGCCAAATATCAACAGTAAAACTATTGAAATTTCTTTTGAGAGCCAAGTTTTTTAAACTTAAATTTCTTCTAATGCCACTCCTTTAAAATAGACTTGCCCAGGCCATGGTATTTTGTGGAAGAGCCACACTCAAAGGCCCAAAGAGCCGCATGTGGCTCTCCAGCCTGTTTGTCGACCACTGGTTTAGGCAAATGTATGACATGGGTCCATCATTATAGCATCATACAGTGAGTTCTCTGTCCTAAAAATCTTCCATGTTCCTTCTACCTCCAAGTCCCTGAACCCTGACAAGCACCAGCCTCTTACTGTCTCCGTAATTTTGTCTTTTCCACAATATCACGGGGCTGGGATCATACTGTGCACAGACCTTTCAGATGCTTCCTCCACTTGGTGATGCAAATCTCCAGTTCCTCCGTGTCTTCCTGTGGCTCAACAGCCACTTCTTCTTAGTGCTGAGTGACACTCCATCATCTGATGGGCCACAGCTTATTCATCCAGTCAGCTCCTGGAGGACATCGTGGTCACTTCCAAGTTTAGGAAATTATGAGTAAAGCTGCTGGGTTTGCTGTGGACGTAGGTTTTCAGCTCCTTTGGGTAAACACCAACGGGTGTGATTGCTGGATGTGAGGTCAGAGCATATTTAGTTTAGCGAGCATTTGAGAAACTCTCTTCTAAAGTGACTGTTCTCTCCTCTCTCTCTCTCTCTCTCTCCCTCATTATCTATCTATCTATCTATCTATCATCTATCAATCAATCTATCTATCTATCTATCTATCTATCTATCATCTATCTATCTACCTATCTATCTATCTATCATCTATCTATCTCTAAGTTTAAGAGGTTGGCAGTGGCCTCAGTGAATCAGCACATGCATATAGTCACTTAGTGGAGTGTTTCTGTGAGACCCGTGGACTGGCATTAATCTCTAGGCACATGATTCCAGAAGATGCCTATTGCCCTTCGCTCTGTACCCCCCCCCCCCCCAGGTACCTGTGCAAGGCCGGGGCAGCTGCGGTGAGTCTCCAGTGGCAGGCGTGCGGGACGCACAGCGAGGTGGGAAGTGGCCTCACAGGGCGCATGTGGAGGACTCTGTCCCCTGAAATACGCAGACGGCCATTGGCTTTGTGAGGACAAAGGACAATGAGGCATGTGTTAGCCTTTTCGGGGGAGCTCAGTGCTCCTTTCTGCCAAACACATGCATGCGCCTGCAGACCCCCTTCTCAGGCAGGAGCCTCACACTCTGAGAGGAGAGGAGGGACGGACCAGCCAGCCTGTGCTGGGTGCCCTCAGGACCAGCTCTCCTGGACACCCAGCCGAGCTGAGGACAGGTGACAGGAAGGCAGCAGGGCCCTCCGCACGGTGTCCAGAGCAGCCTCAGCAGTCCGCACGGAGATGACTGGGTGACTCTACCTGGGCTGCGGCCTCTTGGCCACTCCTCAGAGCTCCTCTCTCCAGGGCCCCGCCTCCGGCCCTGCCCATTGTTTCGGGAGCGGCGCTCCCCGGCGGCTGTGCACACGGGAAAGCTGGAGGCGGTGTCAGAGGACACGGAACACACGCCTCTCTGCTGAGGACATCAGTGGCCGGAATTTCCTCGTTGAACACAGACCTGTAGGCCCCCTCGGTGGCTTCAGAGATGAAGTCCTGAGGACCAAGTGCCCGCCACGCTGTGACGTAGACGCAGAGGAGAGAAGGGGGTGGTGGGTCAGGAGCACCCGGTGTTCTCAGCAGCGTGCCTGCTGTGCCCGCGGCTGCGGAACCAGTGCTTCCTCTGTGCGATTAGCACGCCTGACTGACTAGTCGGAGAGGCCACACATGCATAACCAGTTTGGCCTTCATCAAGTTCAGAATATACTGTGTGGACGGCACCCAGTTCCTCGAGTCAGGCCCGTGATTGGCAGGCCCCACATTCCCGGCCCTGTGCGTCATCCCCTGAGTCACCCAGAGCCGCACAGCTGGCTGCAAACCAGGAGCACATCTGGGGACGAGAAGAGGAGCGTGCTGAGCCTCAGTTGTAGGGCCGTCTTTCACGAGGACACGCCTGCCCAGGACAGTGTGTTGTCACCATGGTCTGTCCTGGGAGTTGGCGTTGACCTTGCCCTCTGCCCACGCAGGAGGGCGCGCAGAGGGGGCCATTCCCCAGCCCCGCTCTGCAACAGCAGTGAGTGGCGCGGTCCTCCTCGCTCCCCCCCCCGCGGCCACAGGGCTCATGCGCAGCCTGTCCACTACCCTCTGACCCTCTGGTTGGCATGGCCAGGACTGCAGGGCTCCCGGGCTCCTGTCCTCGCCCAGGGTCACGCAGCACTCTTGTCCTCCAACCCCAGGCGCACTTCATGCCGCCCTGTGGTCAGCACTCGGCCTAGCTGAGGGCACGCTCAGGCTCCGGTCACTGCGGCTCATCTCCAGGCTGAGTGGCGGCCCCTGGCTGGACGGCTGTGCAGGGGGACGGCCCCTCCAAGCCCCCAGGACTGGGGAGCAGGAGCAGAGGCAGGCTGCTTTCCCTGAGTCCCCGCCCCCCTGCCCTGCCCCCACCTCTGTGCCCTGTGATCCGGAGCCTGGGCCCAGGAGGCCTGGGTGTGGAGGGAGCTTGGGAACCTGCGGTGTGAGCTGTGGGAATAGAATCCCTGAGGGCTCCGCCTACACCCCCCCCCACCCCCCCCCCCCCCCGCACTGCCATTGTAAGTAAACAACCAAATATCTTTTAAAAGAGAGAGAGAATTCCAGAATACTGTGTATAGGCCAATGCTTTCAGTGCTAGGACTTTATAGAGAAAGGCTTCTCGAGGTGTTATCCACCAGGTGCTGAGGGCGGCAGTGAGAGGGTGTGTCTCTGAGGCCTTCCCCTCCTGTTTTCTGAAATCCTCCAGGCTTCCTCAGTGCTGTCTCCACCGGGAAGAATGGAACACTTGAGTTCATGTGTGACGGGCGGGTTAGGCTGCCACCTTCTGGCCATTGCTAGAAGGTACCCAAAACAGACGGAAAACGAGCGAGGACGGTTGATGCGACCACATGACCTTTTAAGTTTACTTTCCACAGACTTCCTTCGAGACATGGGACACAGCCTTCTTCCGGTTCAGTATGCACCTCCCCGCCCACATGAGGAGAGTGTGCGATAAAATACAGGAAATTCAGTCACATATGATCACGCATGTTAAATTACATGCCACCCAGTGTGTATGGATACATCTATTTGATCTCCTCCCAACGAGCAAACGCCCCAACGTGCTCTCTCTAAAGGCTCCCAGCTTTACACGCCCCGTTTGTGCACGTCGTCCCTGGGCAGCAGGCTTCCCGGGCTCCGGCCTTCCCAGCGGACACACTCAGACGCGGAGGCCGGCGCCCTCGCTGGCGTGAGGGACGCAGGGCTGGCGATGGTGCTGCTCCGGCGGCTTGTTGCTGGTCACCGGCAGTGTTTGCCGAGTGCCTGTTGTGCACAAGGTACTGTTTCGGGGCACAGAAATGAGTAAAACATACAAAAATCGCCTATCCACCCCCGGGAGCTCGCACTTCCGTGGGGGGAGAGAGAGGAGATGCAGTGTGGTGACGCTGCGGCGCGGGCAGTGCAGAGGAGGCTGTGGGCTGGGGGTTTGGGCTGTGAGTGAACGAGGAGCCGAGGGCACGTCAGGTGGGCGGCCCGGAAGGGCGAAGGCTCAGGAAGGGCGGCCGCGGCCGGTCCCTGGGCTGAGAGAAGTGGAGGCCATGGAGGAGGCAGAGGGGGGAGAAATGCTGCCCGGGGAAGGGAGGCAGCCGTCCCGGGCGCTGGGCACCACTGGCCGCTGTGGGTGTTCTCGGTGTCCCAGGAGGACCTCTGTGAGCCACTGCCCGTCTCCCTGTGGCCCCTGGGTCACCTCTCCAACGGCTGCAGCCAACACCCGTTTCAGGCTCTGACTTAGAGAAATCACCTTAAGGAGCGGGGAAGCCAGGCTATTCAAAGTGCCATTCCTGCCGAAACCGGTTTGGCTCAGTGGATAGAGCGTCGGCCTGCGGACTGAAGGGTCCCGGGTTCGGTTCCGGTCGGGGGCATGTACACTGGTTGCGGGCACATCCCCAATCAGGGGTGTGCAGGAGGCGGCTGGTTGATGTTTCTCTCTCATCAACGTTTCTAGCTCTTTATCTCTCTTCCTTCCTCTCTTTGAAATATCAATAAAATATATTAAAAAAAGAAGAAGCTTAAGTTTAAAAAATTAAAAAACAAAACATAAAACCAAAACAAAGTACCAGTCCATGGATGTTTAAGACAGTACTAATGCCGGAGCAAACGGAGACCTGGGATTACAGCTGACGGACGGCTCTGCAGAGCCTGTGCCTCAGCTCGGTAAAGACTCGGAGTCTGTCTGTTGAACAGAGAGTAGATGGGCACACGGACCCTATCCAGCCCTCAGGGTGAAGCCAGCTTCCTGCCCGAGGGACCCCTGGAGCAGTCATTGCAAAGCAACTGACAGGCCAGAGAGGAGGCCGCCGACAGCAGCATTAGGAGGAGGCAGTCAGCAGCTAGGCACCAGCTAGGCAGCAGGTAGGCAGCAGCTAGACAGCAGCTAGGTACCAGCCAGACAGCAGCTAGACAACAGATAGATACCAACTAGACACCAGCTAGACAGCAGCTAGACAGCAGCTAGACAGCAGCTAGACAGCAGCTAGACAGCAGCTAGACAGCAGCTAGGTACCAGCCAGACAGCAGCTAGACAACAGATAGATACCAACTAGACACCAGCTAGACAGCAGCTAGATAGCAGCTAGACAGCAGCTAGATAGCAGCTAGGCCCCAGCTAGTCAGCAGCTAGACAGCAGCTAGGCACCAGGTAGGCACCAGCTAGGCACCCGCTAGACAGCAGCTAGGCACCAGCTAGGCAGTTACGTGTTCCGAGCTCTCTGTGGAGGAAGGGTCAGGGTGCTGGCGGACGTGTGGAAGGAAAGGGAACTGTGCAGCAGGGATGCAGGATTGGCTCGGGCGAGGGCAGGGTTTTCCTTCCCGCCCACAGCGCAGCAACCTCCTCCTGGGCTCGTCTGTCCACGGGCGCTGTCGTGGAAGGTCAGTCTGGCCATCACTGCTCTTCTTCCGTATAAAGGACGTGAAACAGCACGGAGAGGATTAGCTGCACGTTATCTCTAAAGGAATGCACCCTGTTCACGGGGAAGGGGTTGATTAGCTGAACAGGAACGCGAGAGGAGCTGGGGTGTTCACGGTGGAGCCCGCCGAGGTCGGAGTGTGAGGCAGCGGCCTCTCCTCCTCTGAACGCCAATGGCCTGAGGAGCGGCGTCGCAGGCAGGCACAAGGCCGGAGAGGGCGCCGAGCATCGCTGTCACCGTGGGAAGAGGCACTTCATGCTCAGAGGCACTCTGACGTGCAGGCTGGAGGTGACAGGGCCCACATATCCTTCTCAAACCTCACGTCAGAGGCAGAGAGCATGGAGCATTTGTTTAAATGGCTGGAAGTTAAAATTTCGATTTTATAGTTTTGTAACTAAAAGAATGTCATAGACCTCCACATGCATCATTTGGTATATCTTTTTTATTTTAGCAAAAGAGTTGCTCATATTGACAAATAGCTTAAGTTTTTATCATTTATCTCTCGTCTTTCTCAATAACGGCAAGGAAAAGGTTAACCAGCATTCATGTCCAAATTCAGAGCGCCGGTTGTTACACCTCACGGCACACCACGGCGTAGCACCTGGCCGCTGGCGCCGTCCTGACGGTCCTGGTCTCTGATCTCCGTGCGGCTCCGAGCCCATTCCGGGATCGGCAGCCCCCTGCTCCGGGGCCTGTTCCACTCCACAGGGGCACTCTGGCTTCTCCCGCCGAAGGGCAACGCTGACTCGGGCTCAGCCACGGGCCCAGGTTGCTTCCAGCGCCCCGTGTGCAATGCAGGGGGGACACCTGGCGCGCAGTTCCCAGCGGGAGGCCAGAGTCCTCGGTGCCTCAGGGAATGTCTTGCGGAGCCAGTGGGTGTGAGCAGACGGAGCCGGGCCATGGCCCGGAGGGAGGAACAGATGAACGCAGGCTGCATCGCTCAAATGGGAGACTGTCGTAGACTCAGAGCCGGAGCAGGCCTGGCAGGGCGCCTGCCTCTGAGGGGCTTGCTTTAGCTGCAGGGGGCGTGGAGAAGCGTGGTGGGAGGAAGGGGCGAGGGATAAAGGGTAATCCCAGAGGTCAGAGGGCACAGGGACAGTTGACACTGGTTAAAGTGTCCATCCAAGCAGACACGCCTTTGTCAGTCTCTCCCTTACCCACCCACGTCACCCGAGGCAGCCTCAGTTCTGTGAGACCCTGCCTTCGCTGGAGTTGGGAAGACACCATCAGTGAGAGACCACAAGGCACCTCTGCTGGGCCCACCCCGTCCCATTGAGTGTCACTTTCTTGGGGTGGCTGCAGGAACGGGTGGGACGGCGACACACCTCCCACAACGTTGCACCCACACCTCGTTTTCAGGGGGCCGGTGCATCACTTGGTTCTGGCAGGTGTGTGTTTTAGCTCTTCGCACCAACACCATGCTCGTCGGAGTGGGTGCCTGTGCAGGGAGCAGGGTGGGCTCTCACAGAGCGCGTGTCCCGGTCCACAAGTCCCTGCAGAGGAGATTGCCCTCGCTGCAGCCCACATTTGCCTCTCAGGGAGAGCTCCCGGAGAAGCATAGACAGCAATAATTCGAGCTGTTCGGGGCTGTGAAGGAAAAGAGCCACATGCTAACCTGACAGGCTCAGGGGAGGCTTGGGTGGCAGTCTTGCAAACTCAGAGACCTAAAATAATCACAAAAGATGGTTTGAAAATTAAATATCTAACTATAAACAGGTTATGGTGGGTAGTCATGTCCTAGACTACTTCACCTGACAAAGATCAACTTCGATCTTGACTGAGCCCATTTGCCTTCTTGCCTCTGAGATAACATATCTGTGAGATGTCTGGGTAACTTGTAACTTCCCCTTTTCTGGAGCCCCTGGGGCACAACCAAATGTGGTGGGCGCCAGGACTGATGCCTCAAATTCCTTCATTATCTTGTTAATTGTTCCTGCACTCACCTAGGTACCCGTCCACCATTTCACTTTTTATCCAATCCCAAGGGTTTCCCACCGGCTTGCTTTCTCCCGCCTCCTTACTCCATCACCAATGGATTTCATGTAACCCACCTATGTCCCTCCTTTGATTGCAAGGTATAAATAGAAATGTAACCGGCCATTCTCTGGAGCATTATCTCAATACATTGAGATTCTGCTTTCCAGCAATTGTCAACAATTTGGCTCAAATAAACTCCCAAAGTTCTTTACAGGTTTCAGTGGTTTTTTGTTAACAGGAGCCAGGGCTTGCCTCAGACGGGGAGGCTCAGGGACTGCCCCGGGTCTGACTGTTCTGCACTGGCTTCCTGTCACTACTCAGCATGCGCGAACAGCGCGGCGGGAGCAGTTGGAGGAGCAGCTCCTCTCCCCTTCGCAGCCTCTGCCTGGGCACTGGAGAGGACACTTGAGGGGAGAGCTACCACTTGTGCAGGGGTCCCTCCTGCAAGGTTTCTCCCCTGAAGGTGCACTTCAGCAAACGAACCACTGGGTGTCACTGTTGTGACATGGATGGAAGCACATAGGTTTGCATCTTAGATCAAGGATATAGGGGAAAAATTGAAAACACATTTTTTTGGTAAGTATTTAAAACAATTCCCTTAATTTCTTTTTATCGAGAAGCTTGCTTTTTAAAGCTATACTGAATTTGGTATTCAAAGAGTAAACATATGTCTGGGTGGAATAGAACTCTACAGAGTTCTAAAGACCTGTGACTGGGTCTTTCTGTAGATGAAGCATTTGACAAATACGAAGGAAAGATTGTTGACACTTCTAGAAACATGTTTACATAAGTCGTCTTGTCACCTACAGCACCTGGGCCATCAGTGGATGCAGTTAAAGCAGCGAATGTCAGAGGAGAGAGCCCCGCCCGCAGGCCGGCCGGGCCGTGGCGCCTCACAGGGGCGGGGATCCTCTAACGTAGCGGTTCTCAGCCTCCCTAACGCCGCGGCTTCTAGTGCAGCTCCCCATGCTGTGCTGACCCCCGGCCATAAACTTATTTTCGTTGCTACTTCATAACTGTGATTTTGCTAAGTTAATGATTAATGAATCGTGATGTAAATATCTGTGCTTTCCGATGGTTTTAGGCGACCCTGCTAGCGTCTGTCCTCGTGGCCGTGTCCCCTCTGCTCTGCGGGCGCCCTCCTGGCTGTCGCTGGCAGAAGGCGGCCCTGTGGGGCGTGGGGAGGGGCGGAGGCTGAGCGCCCAGGCCACGGCGAAAGGCAGTAGCTGTGCGTGCCCAGAGATTCCATTTGAAATTTCTTGAAATACTCCCCGCGGTGACTGGGTGTGTGTGTGGGGGGAGGAGCAGGGTCAGAGATATCACAGGATTCGGTCGGGCAGAACCACAGGGAAGGTGTGATCCGGAGCCCTGACTCACACATTTGGAGGTGGTGCCTCTGGCCTCTCTGAGCGACAGGTCTGCGGCTGTGCTCACGCTTGTTCTTTGCTCCTTCAAGGCTCAGCGTGTGCACTCCCCGAGCTGCTGGCTGCAGCCAGAGGGGTGTGGGCGAGGCAGCCCCCCGGCCTGACAGGCAGCTGCCTGGGGGCATGTGCGCGGCCCACACCGTCCGGCTCCTCTGTGCTCCTCCCTGCCCCGCCCCTCGCAGGACCCGAGGCCTGGACAGGCTGCGGGGCACGCGGCCTCCTGACTGAACCTTGTGAGGGGCTCCTGGTCGGTGTGGGACGGGTTATACATGTGCTCCTCGGAGCCGAAAGCAAAGCAGGTTATGAACCAGAGGAGAGGGCTGATTGAGGAGGAAATCGATGCGGAGACAGAGGAGGAGGCCAGCGGGAGGCGCCAGGAGCCTCAGCAAGCACCAGCTGCTTCAGGAGCAGCCGCCTGCCCCAGCCCAGGACTAGAAACCACGTGGACGCTCCGCAGAGGGACCCCAGTGTCCCACCCAGACATCACCTGTGGCCCAAGGGCCACGGCCCAGTCTCCCTGGTTAGCGGGCAGGGACAGCACAGCCGCCTGGAGCCGAGGAGGGGGCAGGCAGGGGAACGTGTGCCTGCGCCTGGGCCTGTCACAGGAGGCGGACCCCGTGTCCCAAGGGGCGCCCTGTGCCCACTGGGCCGTCAGGCTCGGAGCCGGGGATTCCTGTAGTCTGCTCTGCTGGCCGGCCTGGGGGCCGCCGGTGTGTTCTGGCACAGGGAGCGGGGCAGAGGCCACAGAGGGTGGGAGACCGGGGAGGGGGTCATGTGGGAGGGCCTCAGGGTGAGACCATTCCTGACCGCGGATGGAGGCAGTGACTGGTCCTGCAGAGCTGGCGGGCGGGATGGGAACGCTGGGTACTGGGAAGAGGGCGGACGGACGCCAGCAGAATTCCTGAGAAAGCTCACAAACCCAGCTGCAGCGCGTCAGCCCCTTGCCGTGCGCGCCTGGCTGGCCTCAGGCGTCAGAGGAGTCTTTGGCAGAATCTGGAAACTCCGGTCATTTTGCAGTTAGGGTGTTGGCCACACAAGAGTGGACTGTGCTGTCCTCGGCACTGACTCAGCGGGAGAGGAAGACACAGCCCAGACTGTGAGCCCAGGCCCCTCCCTCCTCCCTCTCCACCTCTGCTCTGCTGGCAGGCCTCCTCCCACCCCCGCCGCCATGCCCATGTCTGTAAGGCAGTGGAATCATCTTCCACAGTCTGTCCATCCCCTGATATCTTAGCATTTGCTTCAGAAAAAATCAGCTCTGACATATAACAGTATACTTGGTTATGTTTTCTAAATTCAAGTGTGATGCCAACACAAGCACTTAATGGAAAGCCAGCAATCACATTACAAACCATAGACAGTTGGCATTTTGGAAATCAATTTAGGTACACATCATGGGATAAAAATCCAATTTAGATAAAAGGGAATCAATTTTATGTAAATTACTCTGTGGACAATTAATTTCTTGGAGGAAATCCTTTAAAAGTTTTTCCTGGTATTTGGATATATGGAGAAGACAAAGTTTTTTTCAGATATTGGGAAGGTCCAAAGTGAGTAAGAAAGAACAAAATAGGTAATGACTAACCAATTATTAAAATACTACAGGCCTGGTGCACAAAATTCACGCAAGGGGAGGAGGGGGAGGCACTCCGAGAGGGGGCGTTGGTGTCCCTCAGCCCAGCCTGCATCCTCTCCAACCTGGGAGCCCTTGAGGGATGTCCGGCTGCCCGTTTGGGTCTGATCCCTCTCACAATCCAGGATTGCTGGCTCCCAACTGCTTGCCTGCCTGCCTTCCTGATTGCCCCTAACCGCTTCTGCCTGCCAGCCTGATCACCCTAACCACTCCCCTGACAGCCTGATCAATGCCTGATGGCTCCCCTGCCAGCCTGTTTGCCCCCAACTTCCCTCCTCAGTCGGCCTGGCCAACCCTAACTGACCTCCCCTGCAGGCTTGATTGCCCCCAATTGCCCTCCCTTGCAGACCTGATCCCTCTCAACTGCCTTCCCTTGCAGGCCTGGTCCCTTCCAACTGCCCACCCTGCTGGCCATCTTGTGGTGGCCATCTTGTGTCCACATGGGGGCAGGACCTTTTACCACATGGGGGCAGGTATCTTGTGTGTTGGAGTGATGGTCAATCTGCATATTATTCTTTTATTAGATAGGATAGAGGCCTGGTGCACAGGTGGGGGCCAGCTGGTTTGCCCTGAAGGGTGTCCCAGATCAGGGTGGGGGTTCCCTTGGGGAGTGGGGCAGCCTGAACGAGGGGCCTGTGGTGGTTTGCAGGCCAGCCATGCCCTGCAGTGACCCAAGTGGAGACCCTGGTATCTGAAATTTATTTACCTTCTACAATTGAAACTTTGTAGCCTAGAGCCGAGCCAAGCCAAGCTCCATCACCAGCAGCCATTTCTGTTTGGATTTGTTTACCTTCTAGAATTGAAACTTTGTAGCCTTGAGTGGAGGCCTGGTCTGGCAAGGGCAGGTGGAAAGCTTGGCTTCTTCCATTGCCTGGGAAACCCAAGCCTCCCTCCTGCTCTCTGTGGCTGCAGCCATCTTGGTTGGGGTTGATTTGCATACTCACTCTAATTGGCTGGTGGGCATGGCTTGTGGGTGTAGCGGGGGTATGGTCAATCTGCATATTACTCTTTTATTAGGTAGGATAGAGGCCAGCGTGCGAATTTGTGCATAGGTGAGATCTGGCAGGCCCAGCTCCAATAGGCAGATCAGGGCTTGGCCTGTCGGGAGGATGGTAGGAGGTTGGCTGGCTGGCCCATCCCAATCAGGGCCCAATCAGGGCTGGGCTGGCTGCGGGGAGGGGATGTGGGTGGTGGATCTGCTGGCCCTGCCCCCAAATAGGATAGGGAGGGCTGATTGGGGGCCAGTGGCTAGGGGAGGTTAGCTAGCCAGCCCTACCCCCAATTGGTGTGGAGGGGCCAACCAGGGGTGGAGTAGCTGGGGGAGGGGCGTCAGGATGATCAGGGGTGAGGGATGGCTGTGGGGAGGAGCTGTGGGTAGTTAGCTGGCCCTGCCCCTGATCAGAGTTGGGAGCTGATCTGGTGTGGAGCTGGCTAGGGGTAGGGGCTGTGGGCCAATCGGGATGATGGGGACCCATCAGGTGGTGCTGACCAGGGGGAGGGGCTGCAGGAGATTGGCCAGCTGGCCTTGCCCCCTATTGGGGTGGGGGCCAATCAGGGTCAGGGCTGGCTTGGGGGAGGGGTTACAGGTCAATTGAGGTGCCAGGGGGCCATTAGGAGTGGGGCTGGCAAGGGAGAGGGGCCATGGGAGGTTGGCTGGTGGGCCCCATCCCCTGATCCAAACTGGCTGCAGTGGGCATCATAACGATGGGTCGGTCTGGTCGTTATGGAGTCGGGTCACTGGCTTTTTATATATATAGACTAATGTCCCAATGTATGGATTCGTGCACATTGAAAGGAAATTAATTAGAAGAAATATTTTAATATCACTATTTGCATCTTGTTAAGGAAAAGAAAATAGGATTCTACAGCTATCTACCTACTCTAGGACTTCTGTGAGGATCAAATGAAATGAGGCACGTGAAAATGTGTCACAAATATTTGGTTAAAGTGTAAAATGTTTGCACCTGGCTATAAAGCAAGTCATATTCTTGGGCTGAAGAAACTGCAAGGAGGCTAGTCGTCGCTAGGGAGAGGAAGCCAGGCATTGCTATATGACGTGATTACCCAGCACCCACAACCACCGTTTCAGGGCTGGGCTGGGCTGTGCCTGCATTTTGTGCCATGGGGTCTTGACAGCTTTGGTTGCAATTTGGTGGAATGTCACTCTGGGTGATGGTGGGGCCTGTGTCCACTTGAGGGAAGCCAAGTGTTGCTTTGTGGGCACCAGTTCACTGTACTGTTTCTCTGTGTGCACAGGACAGATGCTCCTGTGTTGAGTGTCTGTCACCTGGTGGTCAGTGCACATCATAGGGACTGGTTAGACAGTTGGACACTTAGCATACTGGCCATTTATTTATTTATTTATTTATTTTTTCAGTACATGCATTTTATTTTTTAAATAAAAAATCTTTATTGTTCAGATTATCACAGGTGTTCCTCTTTCCCCTTTTCTCCCCCATAGCTCCCCTTCACCTGATTCCCAACTCCACCCGGTACCCTTACCCCATAGGTGTAAGATTTTTGTCCAATCTCTTCTTGCACCCCTCAGATCCCCTTCCACCTGAGAATTGTTAGTCCAATCCCTTTCTATGTCCCTGATACTATTATATTTACCAGCCCATTTTGTTCATCAGATTTTTTATTCCCTTGATTTTTAGATTCACTTTTTAGTAGGTATGTATTTGATGTCTTTTTGTTGTTCATAATTTTTATCTTTACCTTTTTTTTCTTCCTCTTCTTAAAGAATACCTTTCAGCATTTAATGTAATCCTGGTTTGATGGTGATGAATTACTTTAGCTTTTTCTTGTCTGTGAAGCTCTTTATCTGACCTTCAATTCTGAATGATAGCTTTGCTGGGTAGAGTAATCTTGGTTGTAGGTTCTTGTTGTTCATAATTTTGAATATTTCTTGCCACTCCCTTCTGGCCTGCATAGTTTCTGTTGAGAAATCAGCTGGAAATCATATGAGTACTCCCTTGTAGGTAAAGAGCTGTTTTTCTCTTGCTGCTTGTAAGATTTTCTCTTTGTCTTTTGCCCTTGGCATTTGTATTATGATGTGTCTTGGTGTGTTCCTCTTTGGATTCCTCTTGTTTGGGGTTCTGTGTGCTTCCTGAACTTGTAAGTCTATTTCTTTTACCAAATAGGGAAAGTTTTCTTTCATTATTTCTTTCAGTAGGCCTTCAATATCTTGGTCTCTCTCTTCTGGCACCCCCAAAATCTGGATGTTGGTGCACTTTAAGCCATCCCGGAGGCTCCTTAGACTATCCTCACACTTTTGGATTCTTCTTTCTTTCTGCCTCTCTGGTTGGGTGATTTTTTCTTCCTTATATTCCAGATCTTTGGTTTGATTCTTGGGGTATATTGATCTATAGTTGAGTTTCTGTATATTCTTTATTTCAGATATTGTATGCTTAATTTCTGACTGGTCCTTTCCAATTTTTTTGGTGTTCTCTTTAAGGTCCTTGAAGGTCTCACCCAGCTTCTTGGAGGTTCATCAAGTTTCTCAAAGGTTTTTAGAAGATTCTTGAGTAATCTTAAAAATGTGATTCTGAACTCTGTGTTGTCCATTTGTTTACTTTCCTCCCTCTCTCCCATTTGTGACATGTTTCTGTGTCTCCTCATTTTAGAGGAAGAACTGCTGCGCTGGAGGCACGCTTTGTTTCAGTGGGGCTTTGGTGCTCTCTGAGTCCATCTCCTGAATATGTCACTTATGGGTGTGAGGGGTTGAAACTGACCACTAGGAACACTGGCTTCTGGATCACCAATGGGGTACAGTTCATTTGCTTGGGACTTGGCAGTTTTGTTGCTGGAGCTGCAGTTTATTTAGTTAAGCTGCCACAATACCGGCCATTTATATGCAAAAGTAGCTGTGTGGTGCCTAGGTGGGTCTGTAGAATATGTTGGCAGGGCCTCAGGGCGGGGCCTCAGGGTGGGGCGGGGTCTTAGGACATCACTATGCTGGGGCATGGCTAACAGCAATGGCTGCTGTCAGCCATCCCTGAGATTCCATGTCCCCACACCTCCCTGGGATCCAGCGCAGTAAACAGTGATTGCTGCGTGCACCTCTGCAAGAGAGTCCCTCACTTTAGGATCTGATGGCCTACAGACCAGCTTCTCCCCTTAGGTGTCTGGGTCCCCCACGTGACCTCAGAAACTGGATTTCAAAGTAAAAGTGATCCGCAGTTTGTTTCCCTTCCGGTTGGGGAAAAAAAAAAAAGCTGTGCGCCCAGTCGCCACCACCAGCCTGATTCGCAATTCGTGTGCCTCCGTACCTCAGCTCCTCAGCTCCTCAGCTTTTCTGTGGTTGCGCTCCTTTCTCTTTCAGCCAGCCTTCCCATGGTTTTGGGTGATAGATGTCCTTTATATTACTTTTAATTCCTCTAAATTGTTGTGTGAAGCGGCAGACCAGACGTTCATCTATGCCGCCATCTTGGTTTTTTTCCATATTAGCCTTTTATATACCATATAAAAAAGAGGGAATATGCTAATTGACCATCACACTCTCACAAAGATGGTGGTGCCCACAGCCAATAAGGAGGGAATATACTAATTGTTGCCACGCTTTCAAAGATGGTAGTGTCCACAGTCACAAGATGGTAGCACCCAGTCCCCTCAGATTCACCAGGGTGGCAGGTGCGTAGCAAGGCCAGGTCCACTCTGTGCCTGCCTCTGGAGTCCCCCAGTACCCTCAGCCCCCCAGCCACCCAAGACCAGCCTGAGTCGCAGGCAACCCTCAGATGTTGGCTGCCTGCCCAGCCAATGCTTGAGGAGCAGGCAAGCCTTGGATGGCGGCTGCTCAGCCTCCCTGGGCTGCCTGAGGCTCAGATAACCACGGCCAGCTGAGCTTGCACTGCCGGCAGCAGCAGCAGCAGCAGCAGCAGCAGCAGCAGCGGAGGTGTGATGGGGCATCACCCTCCTCTGATCGCCTGGTCACCCCTAAAGGCTCCCAGACTGTGAGAGGGGGCAGGCTGGGCTGAGGGACCCCCCCTCTCCAGTGCATGAATTTTCATGCACCAGGCCTCTAGTATATAGATATTAAGAAATAAAAATATAGGATTAAAACCAGACCATTGATGTGAAATCTGAAACCTCAAATGAAGATCTCACACAGGGGACCTGTCAATACCTGTGCCTTTGCAAACCTCCCCCATACCGTGGTGCAGCCTGGAAAACACCCAGCAGCACGTGCTGCAGCTAACACGTCTGTTTGCCCTGTCTCCTGTGATTTCATGTCTGTTATCTAGTTGCTCTGAAGTCTACCCTCAGAGTTTAGAAACTTGGCCCTTTATGGTTAGCATGAAGCAGAGAACTCCCTTTCAGTGTTTAATTAAAGCGTGGGATGGGGTGAGCTTCACAATTTTAGGGCAGCAATAGCCAAACCAGGTGCTGGATGGAGGGAAGTCCGACAGTGTTTTGAGCAATTGGGCCTCAGCAAGGGCATGGTTGCCTGTACAAGGCAGGAGAGTACATGGACGTCAGTGGATGCTGTTGAGGAAGACGATGTCAGGACTTGAGAAAAGTTTGTAATCCTCAACTTCGTTTCAAAGGAAGGACTAAAAGGGGAACTCCTGGCTGATGGCCAGTGAGTCTGGTCCCCAGATACTGTGGTCCCATCGACATCTTGCCTGCCTCTTGGACACACCATCCAGAGGAGGAAGGGAATTGTAGTCTAAAATACACAGTCACCTGCCAGCATCTTGCAGAGATGCTGCGATATTACGAAAACAGGAGGCGTGGGAAATGTTCCAGAGAAGTGGTGATGGGACTGTCTGTCTGCCTGGCCTACAGGAGGAGTGGAGCTGGCTCGGACAATGACGCTATTTCTGTGGGCATGGCAGGACAAGCATGAGAACTGTTTATGATTGCAAAACGGCGAAGATGAAGCAAATTACCATTAAATATGGAAGGTACAAGCAATGCCTAATCGATAGGGAGGTTTAGGTCATTGCTTGTTGTCCTCAGTGTCTGGGTTGAAGAGCTGAGATAAAGAGGATGGTGATGAGGAGGGGGGAGGAGGGGGAGCGGGAAGGGAGGGAGAAGGAAAAGGAGTAAGGACAAAACTAAGAAGTAAAACCAATAAACTATAAAATCAACAAAACCTGTTAAAAGTGAATTTTTAACAACTAGCTCTTATTTGGCACACATATATCCTAGCAGAGAATCAAATGTCCCCATCTAACAAGTTCGCTCTTTTTCCCTAAAAACAATTTGGTGCCCTAGCTCTTGCCGCTCAGCTGATTGGGCGTCACCCTGCGTACTACAGGTCGCTGGTTCTCTTCCCGTCAGGGACCAGGCCCACCCCCCGGGCCTGGTCCCCAGGAGGAGGCAAGCAGAAGGCAGCCAATCAGTGTTCCACTCTCACATAAAAATATTTTAAAATTTTGTGCTTAGCTAAGTAAGTAAAAATAAACACAAACTGTATATTTTTAAAAATAATTATGCAGTGCCATTGAATAAAAATCCAATACAAACCTCTATAAATGATAAAATGTGAAAGTAATTAGAGAGGTCAATAAAATGACAAATAGGAAAGATATAGAAATGTATTCATGAAGGACTTGCAATCCAATTGCAGCAGAAAGAGAAGGAGTGTCTTGGATAATGACCAAGTAGGCGTTTGTTCTAAATCCTGTGGCCTCAGACACAGCTCACCAGGCAGGCCCCTGGGAGACAGGGCTGGGTCACTCCGGCTGCAGACCCACTGATCTGATGGCACCAGAAACCAGTGCTTCGTGGGACTGATCTGACTTCACGCTCAAGGCATGAGGGAAGGCAGCGATTTGTTTCTCATGATAGGAGACATTGAGCACATGTTTTGATGAAGAAAATAAGTGTTGATGTTAAAAATACGAAACAGCGCATTCTATTGCTATGTGAGAAGCATTTGTTGGGGTAACACTTGGCGAGCTCCATGGAAGATAGGATTTTTTTTTAAAATATATATTTTATTGATATTTTACAGAGAGGAAGAGGGAGGGATAGAGAGCTAGAAACATCGACGAGAGAGACATCGACAGCTGCCTCCTACACACCCCCTACTGGGGATGTGCCCGCAGCCAATGTACATGCCCTTGACCGGGACCGAACCTGGGACCCTTCAGTCCACAGACCGATGCTCTACCACCGAGCCACACCGGTTTCGGCGAAGATAGGATTTTGAAAGGAGGCCCTGGCGCTCATTGCTCTCACAGCTCCCAGCTGGAGATGAGGGGAGTGAGCTGATGGCCTTCCGTGTTTGACGTGACCCCTGACCTGGCCTTTCCTCAGGCCTCGCATTCCCGCTGACGGATGCACGTGGGCTTCGGGCACCAGCACCGCTCGGGAGGTGCTGCCTCGGCTTTCTCCGGGAGCTGCAGCTCGGACCACAGCTGGCCCACGGCGCAGCAGCGCTCGAGTCGGGAGCCCTGAAGACCTCCAGGGGGATGGGCCCCGAGTGGACTGTGCTGGTCCCCCACCTCAGGAGCTGGTTGCCCACTCAGAGTCTGGCTGCACCGCGGTGGGTTCCGGAGTCCTGGGTCCCGGGTCTGGCTTCCCTATTATTTCTTTTTTTTAGTAATAATTTTTTGTTTGTTTGAAGGATTACAAATACTATTACATATGTCTCCTTTTTCTCCCCTTGACCTTCCCCCAGCCTCCCCTGCCCTCCCGCATATGCCTTCACCTGCCCCCCTCTCCCCCGTGTCTTGTATCCATTGGTTATGTTTGTATGCGTGCACACAAGTCCTTCGGTTGATCTCTTACAGCCTCCCTCAACCTCCCTTGCCTTCCTGCTGTAGCTTGACAGTCTGTTCAATGCTTCTTTATCTTTATAGCTATTTTCCCCCATTTCTTTTCTTTAAAAAATCTTGCATCTGCAGACTAGAAATAAACATATAATAACAAAAAACGTTTGAGTCCCGATTTCAATGTCCAACAGTTCTGAGGCCCGGTTTTAATGTCAGATAGTTCTTTATGTGTACATGTCAGCAATGGTATCTGGATGATGGACAGATGGTGGCAATGCAGGTCCGACCCTCTCTGGTTTGGTCCTGGGCAACCTGCAGCGATGCACAGCTTCTGACTGCTAGCATGGCCAGGCGTCATCAGCGTCTTCCATCTCTGGGCCGTTTCCCCTCTTGTCTTCGTGGTTGGAGCAGACCTGACAACTCCTCTCTGTTGCAGGAATCCCCATGGTCTTGGAGTAGTTTTATAAAAATATACAAACATATTCTTGACCAAAAGTTAATAAAGGAATCTTTTTTTATAAAATTGACTTTGGATCCTTTTTATTTTTGCCCAAACGATTTTCCTTTGGCTTATTTTGACACCATGTGTGATTTTCATGGGTGTCTTGCTGTTAGCATTACAAATGAAAATTAATTTTCTACAGTAAAAATTTTCTAGATGTAATTTACTTATAGGATATTTTTCCTTACATGATATTATCCTACTATCCCCCCCCTTTTAAATGGATGCTTTTATAAATTTTGTAATGCAGTCTTGATAACTTTTAATTTTAAGTTTTTGCACAAAAATAAGACTGCTTTAGGTTCATTTCATGTTAAGCAATTTTACCGTGAGATGCACTACCCATAGAAATTTTAGTTACCGGTAATACTTTAGGAACAGCTTTTTGTCCAGTACCCTTAAATTTTCTAGGATCTTGATAGGGGGTGCTGGGAGACAGGGGGACCTGGGGGGCAGGGGGCACTGGGGGGCAGGGGTCCTGGGGGGCAGGGGGCACTGGGGGGCAGGGGGCACTGGGGGGCAGGGGTCCTGGGGGGCAGGGGTTCCGGGGGGGGCAGGGTCCTGGGGGGCAGGGGGCGCTGGGGGGCAGGGGGTGCTGGGGGGGCAGGGGGTGCTGGGGGGGGCAGGGTCCTGGGGGGCAGGGGGCGCTGGGGGCAGGAATCTGTGCTCCTTCATGCCACCTTCTACCCTCTCTTCTTTGCCAAAAAGAACATGTAGGTATTTATTTCATTTCTGCCAATCCATGTTCTTCTCACTGTTTTAGTGGCAAAAATACTTTTCCTAAAAAGCAAGTACAGCATTGTTGGAACAGCTGGCCCGTCTGTTGGAGTTGATTGCTTGTGTTGGTGTGTTGTTGTGATGTGTAGCATGAGGGAAGGCGCAGCAGCATGCCGGCTCTGGTCAGTTAGTCTCCACTCACGTGCCCCTGTGCAGGCCGGGCCGGCCGGCGGGCGGGCGCTCCGGGCCTGCGGTAGACTCGGGGATGGCGCTGGGCTGGTGGAAACAGGGGAGCTGCTAATATGTAGCCACCGGCGCTTGAAGTTTTGTGATTGCACTCCAGGTCTGGCTCTGAGGACCGGGCAGACAGAGCAAAGAGACAAGGCCGGGAGGAGTCGCTGCGGTTCTCCTGGGAGGCGTCCGGCTTATCACGGCCCGGCCTCTCCCCGGGGCAGCGCGGGAGAGACGGCATCTCAGGCGCGCAGAGCGGAGGAGTGTGCTTGCAGCGGGAGCTCCTCCGGGGGTGCGTGGTGCGGATGGAGCGTGGAGCGGAGCCTGTGCAGCGGGACGGCTGAGCCGGCACGTGGCCCCGCGGGCACAGTGCTCAGACCCGAGACGCCCCCGGGCCGGCGGGCTGAGGTCGGCGCTGCCTCCTACGGCTCTGGAAGGGGTGACGACTGGGAAAAATACCACAAACCTGAAAGGTTAGAGAAGTGCGTTTGGATGTTATTGATAGGTCCTCCCTTCCCCCAGTTGATTGACAGACGCAAACCCCACCTGTGGCCAGGCATACCTGAACTCTGAACCACCATCAGCACCTGCCACGTACCCTAAGCCCCCATTCCTAAGACCAATCAGCGTGTGCTGAGTGCCCCAAGCCCCGTCCCCATCCTCCCTTAACAGCAGACCCCGGTGTCTTCTGGCCTCTTCCTCTCCCTCTGGAAGCAGCCGGCGGGGTCCCTCCCTCCAGTAAAAGCCTGTGTCCTGGTCTCCCGGTCGCAGCACCTTCTTAATTAATCTATCAGTTATTAACTCTCCCATTTCCAGTGGCATCTGACACCGCCCCCTAGTGACCCTGCCAGGGAGGCTGGCTGCTGCAGAGAGGTCCCATTCCGCACCTGCCGCCGCCGTGTGCGCCTGCGACGCTGATGGTGGATGTTTCCCCGACACGACCGCCCTTCCGCGCCGCCGCTCCCCGCTGAAGGCTGAGCTCCCGGCGGACCGCCCAGGCTGTGGGGAGACCCGGTGCGGGGGGCCAGGGCCCAGTCTGTGGGGAGACCCGGTGCGGGGGGCCAGGGCCCAGTCTGGGGGAGACCCGGTGCAGGGGCCCAGGGCCGAGCCGCCAGTCCCTCGGGGCCTCGTGGAAGGAGGACAGACGGGCCCTCGGTGCGCACGGCCGCCGCCGAGGAGGGCCCGCTCCTGAGACGCCGGAGCTTCCCGGTTCCGTCTGGACAGACAGAGACCCCGCCAGGGCTGCCAGGGCGAAGGGCGCAACCTCCAGGCTGTCCCCGCCCCTCCGGAGCCTGAGGCCTGCAGCTCTGCTCCCGGGGGGCTCAGACCGCACAGTGCCGCCCGCCCCGCACGCTGGGCACTGCAGCCCGGTGCCCGCCCCGCACGCTGGGCACTGCAGCCCGGTGCCCGCCCCGCACGCTGGGCACTGCAGCCGGTGCCACCCGCCCCGCTCGCTGGCACTGCAGCCCGTGCCCGCCCCGCACGCTGGGCACTGCAGCCGGTGCCCGCCCACCCCGCACGCTGGGCACTGCAGCCGGTGCCCGCCCACCCCGCACGCTGGCACTGCAGCCGGTGCCCGCCCCGCACGCTGGCACTGCAGCCGGTGCCACCCGCCCCGCACGCTGGGCACTGCAGCCGGTGCCGCCCGCCCCGCACGCTGGGCACTGCAGCCGGTGCCCGCCCGCCCCGCTCGCTGGCACTGCAGCCCGTGCCCACCCCGCACGCTGGGCACTGCAGCCGGTGCCCGCGGGGGAGCCGGACCAGAGGCTGGCGGCGCCGGGCAGGGTGCGGGGCTCGGTCGGCTTGGAAATGTAACCAAACCAGCCTCCCTCCTTCGTTCAGACAGATAACCGGTTCTAAAGCCATTTCAAAATACTCCCAAACCCTGCTCTTATGGAGTTAACAGATGGTGTGTTACAAAACATAATATTTTTTAAAAGTTTCATGGAATTAAAAATATAGTGAAATAAGTTAACTTTGCTTTGCAATTCAATACATTTTATTTTGGAATTAACTCAATCAGTTTTCTGGCCTGAACTTACATGAAATGCTGACGCGGTTTCTTGGTCGTGGGCAGGAGGGCGGTGGGTGAGCGCTCGGCCTGTGAATGCAGCAAGTTCGTCTGGCCAAACCCGGGAGCCAGGCGTCAGGTGCAGGGGGCAGGGCAGGGGCAGGGGCAGGGGCAGGGACAGGGGCAGGCAGGGGCAGGCAGGGGCAGGGGCAGGGGCAGGGGCAGAGGCAGGGGCAGGGGCATGGGCAGGGGCAGGGGCAGGGGCAGGCAGGGGCAGGGGCAGGGGCAGGGGCAGGGGCAGGGGCAGGCAGGGGCAGGGGCAGGGGCAGGGGCAGGGGCAGGCAGGGGCAGGGGCAGGGGCAGGCAGGGGCAGGGGCAGGGGCAGGCAGGGGCAGGGGCAGGGGCAGGCAGGGGCAGGGGCAGGGGCAGGGGCAGGGGCAGGGGCAGGGGCAGGCAGGGGCAGGGGCAGGGGCAGGGGCAGGGGCAGGGGCAGGCAGGGGGCAGGCAGGGGCAGGCAGGGGAAGGGGCAGGGGCAGGGGCAGGGGCAGGGGGCAGGGGCAGGGGCAGGCAGGGGCAGGGGCAGGGGCAGGGGCAGGCAGGGGCAGGGGCAGGGGCAGGCAGGGGCAGGGGCAGGGGCAGGGGCAGGCAGGGGCAGGGGCAGGGGCAGGGGCAGGCAGGGGCAGGGGCAGGGGCAGGCAGGGGCAGGGGCAGGGGCAGGGGCAGGGGCAGGCAGGGGCAGGGGCAGGGGCAGGGGCAGGGGCAGGCAGGGGCAGGGGCAGGGGCAGGGGCAGGCAGGGGCAGGGGCAGGGGCAGGCAGGGGCAGGGGCAGGGGCAGGGGCAGGGGCAGGGGCAGGGGCAGGCAGGGGCAGGGGCAGGGGCAGGGGCAGGGGCAGGGGCAGGCAGGGGGCAGGCAGGGGCAGGCAGGGGAAGGGGCAGGGGCAGGGGCAGGGGCAGGGGCAGGGGCAGGGGCAGGGGCAGGCAGGGGCAGGGGCAGGGGCAGGGGCAGGGGCAGGGGCAGGGGCAGGGGCAGGGGCAGGGGCAGGCAGGGCCAGGGGCAGGGGCAGGGGCAGGCAGGGGCAGGGGCAGGGGCAGGGGCAGGGGCAGGGGCAGGGGCAGGGGCAGGCAGGGCCAGGGGCAGGGGCAGGGGCAGGGGCAGGGGCAGGGGCAGGCAGGGGCAGGGGCAGTGGCTCCTGGGCTTCGCTGGACCGGCTCCGCATGAGGCAGACCCACAGCCTCAGCGGCGGCGGCGGGGCAGCTGGCCTGCCCTTCGAGGCTGAGCCCCCGCCCGCCCTAGAGAGGTGCACCTCCACAGGAACACGATGAAGAGCGAGTCCTACCCGAACTCGCTCTAGGAGGCGCGGCCAGCGCTTCCCCCAGCGACGCCGTGGACGGCATCCTATGGGCGTGTATGTGTTTGTCACAAATGTCACAAGCCATTCAGAAGCGAGGTTTTGAGTTTGTATAAAGCACAGCCCGGCCGAACCACAGAGGAGGACGCCTGGAGACTGCAGTTTAGCGTGTGGACGGTTTGTGTGCGCCCTGTCTGCAGCCCTCGGAAGAGCAGTCTTCTCACCGAGACAATCAGTTTGTGACCCAAACCCAGCGAAGCCAGACCAGCAGCCCGAGCTGTTCACACTCTGCCCGCGTGTGACGGCCACCTCTGCCCGCGTGTGACGGCCGCCTCTGCCCCAGTGTGACGGCCACCTCTGCCCGCGTGTGACGGCCACCTCTGCCCGCGTGTGACGGCCACCTCTGCTCGCGTGTGACGGCCACCTCTGCCTGCGTGTGACGGCCACCTCTGCCCGCGTGTGACGGCCGCCTCTGCCCCCGTGTGACGGCCACCTCTGCCCGCGTGTGACGGCCGCCTCTGCCCCCGTGTGACGGCCGCCTCTGCCTGCGTGTGACGGCCACCTCTGCCCGCGTGTGACGGCCACCTCTGCCCACGTGTGACGGCCACCTCTGCCCGCGTGTGACAGCCACCTCTGCCCGCGTGTGACGGCCACCTCTGCCCGCGTGTGACGGCCACCTCTGCCCGCGTGTGACGGCCACCTCTGCCCACGTGTGACGGCCACCTCTGCCCGCGTGTGACGGCCACCTCTGCCCGCGTGTGACGGCCACCTCTGCCCACGTGTGACGGCCACCTCTGCCCGCGTGTGACGGCCACCTCTGCCCGCGTGTGACGGCCACCTCTGCCCGCGTGTGACGGCCACCTCTGCCTGCGTGTGACGGCCACCTCTGCCCGCGTGTGACGGCCACCTCTGCCCGAGTGTAATAGCCACCTCTGCCCCCGTGTGACGGCCACCTCTGCCTGCGTGTGACGGCCGCCTCTGCCTGCGTGTGACGGCCACCTCTGCCCGCGTGTGACGGCCACCTCTGCCTGCGTGTGACGGCCACCTCTGCCCGCGTGTGACGGCCACCTCTGCCCGCGTGTGACGGCCACCTCTGCCCGAGTGTAATAGCCACCTCTGCCCCCGTGTGACGGCCACCTCTGCCTGCGTGTGACGGCCGCCTCTGCCCCAGTGTGACGGCCACCTCTGCCCGCGTGTGACGGCCACCTCTGCCCGCGTGTGACGGCCACCTCTGCCCGCGTGTGACGGCCACCTCTGCCCGCGTGTCTCACGGTGCCCGCTGTGCGGAGCCGCCTGCCCGCACCCCTGGGACCTTCCAGGACAGTTCAGAAGGGGAGGTGCTGAGAGGCCACAATGTGGACGCTAACCCTCCTTTCTTCCCGCGGTCCGCCCTCTGCTCCGGGACCAGCACCTGGCGGGAGGGGCCTGGCCCCGCGTCCCGGGAAACACCACGCGCCGACCTCGGGCCGCTGCGCCCACAGCACCCCTCCCGCCCTCCGCCGCCGGCCTGGGAGCGGGGTTTGAGGACATTTCACTCAATCACCAGCAGCTGCCGACTCTCTTTCTAACACATTTTCTTCTGTAATTCAGCCAGATTTTGAGTTTCTCATCCTGTTTCATAACAGATAAGTCTTCACTTTTAGACATTTCTTTTTTGTAATTCCACTAGATGTATATAAATGAACCCTTTTTCCTCTGCCTTTTCTAATGTGTCTAAATTCTCCCCACGCCCAAAGATCTGTTTTTGACGTTTAGAGAGAGAGGAAGGTATGGAGAGAGAGAAAGAAAGAAACATCAATGTGAGAATGAAACATAGATTGGTTGCCTCCCATACGCACCCTGACCAAGATCAAACCTGCGACCTCGGGATGTGCCCAGGCCGGAAGCCAGCCCGCAGGCTCTGTGTGTGGTGCTGTAACCACCGCGCCACGCCGCTCAGGGCTCACCTGAGCTTACTGGGTGTGGACATTTATTTTCTTTCACATGTTAAGTGTGTCATTCTACTGATGTGTGTCTCAGATAGGAAGTAACTACCTCATAATCCCCTCTACATAATGTAATTTTCCTCCCTCTGTCTACCTTCCGGATTCTCTTCTTACCACTGGTTTTCAGCATCTTACTTGTGCTAGGCCTCAGTGTTCTGTATCGGTTGATTTTGCTTTGATTTCATTGCATTTCTTGGGTTTGTGCATTTATAATTTTTTTCAATCAAATTTGGAAATTTATCAAAGATTAATTCTTCACACCCTGGCTGCTTTGGCTCAGTGGATGGAGCGTCAGCCTGTGCCTGAAGAGTCCTGGGTTCGATTCCCGGTCAGGGCACATGCCCAGGTTGCAGGCTTGATCCCCAGTAGGGGGTGTCTCTCTCATCATTGATGTTTCTATCTCTCTCCCTTTTCCTTCCTCCCTGAAAGCAATTCAAATGTATTTAAAATAAACGAAATATTTAAACCTGCCCCATAGAATCACAGTGGGACGAGAGCCCCTCCGGTCCCGTGGTGGGGTTGGGCAGCTCCACCGGCCATGGACGGTCTTTAATGCCCTCAGGGCTGCTCTCCCTCAGGCCAAAACTCAGAGAGACGAGGTCTCGAATCCTCACTGGCTCCTGCAGACAGTGGACTTCTCTGTTTCTGTCTGGAATGTAGGTGAGGGCAGGGCTCTCATCCATATAAAAGCTGCAGGCAGGAACCCAGCTGCAGGCCACCCGCCCGGCTCTTCGCCTGGCTCCCTTTGCTGAGCCGGCTTCCAGCACCGAGGCCTCGGGCGGCGCATCTCCGCCTGCAGTTCCCCCGCGGTCAGTGACAGCCTCACAGACCCGGCCCAGCAGGCACAGGCCTCCTCCGGGCTCAGGGGGGTCTGTGTTGCCTGCAGAAGAAGCCCATCACCGTGCTCATTACACCTTTGAGAATATTTGGCTCCAGAGAGAGAGAATTTAATTAAATGTTTGGTCCCAAATACCGTATGTCTCTAGCTTGCTGTCTAATGTAGTAGCCCATAAGCATATGTGGCTCTTTAAATGTAAACTAATTAAAGTTCAGCAAAATGAAAGAAATCAATTGCAATTAGCCATATTTCCATAGGGGCTACCATATTGGACACCAGAAATATTAAACATTTCCATCATTTCTGAAAGTGTAGTAGGCAGTGCTGGTGGTCCGTTATCTGGGGTCATCAATTTATAGCTGACAGTTTAATAACAAAACATTTTTGATTTTTCAGCGTCTGAGACACAATGACATATGACATAAGCAGCCAAACTGTGCTAATGTGACCCCGGCAGCGAGACAGAACTTGGTGAGTTCTTGGAGCCCCGTCTGGTGATTCTTCGTGTTAGTCTGGGCAATTCGTGTCTGCATTTCACGGGGCTGACCCCGGGGAGCTCCTCCGCTGCTCCTCTTCACACGCCGACTACACGGAGAGGCGAGGTGCCGTCTCCCACTCCCTGCTCCCAGAGCCCCGTCCTGGCCGTGGCACCGAGAAAAGACCAGCCTCAGGACTGCTTTCACTGACTGATGGACGCCCACAGAGGACCTCCCTTTAGGAAAAAGGCAGACATGAATCAGTGCTCAGCGTTTGTTTTTTGTGAGCCATTTTAGAGGCAGCACGTACCCCTGGCGTCAGCGGAGCTCCCCTCCGCCCCCAGTCTCCTTCCCCAGGCCACACTCAGCATCTCAGCACTCTACATCTTGTGTGTGTGCGCACCGTTAGCAAGGCGTCCCAAGGTGGTGGCTTCTTCGCTTTCCACTATTTGGTTTGCCCGGGGTTCTTGGGGGCCGCTGCTTTCCGACAGCGGGCACCCCGCCACTTCCGGGACACTTGCCCCTCACTCCAGGGCACATGTGACATTTACGTCTCCTCTGACATTTCAAAGGGGTGTGTGGCTTGCCCAAGAGGAAAGTGAACTTTGTGTTGGTAAATTCTAAGATAAAAATCTCAAGATTCAGTAGTCTGAAGAATATATCTTTTGATACTCATGACAAATTTTTAAGTAAGGGAAACATAAAAAGCAGATGTATGACATGATTCCTTTTCAATAAAGTGAGTATTGTATAGAAAATAGACCAGAGCGAGCATGTCAGACTCAAAGGCTAACATGGGCCACATAAACAGGTTTGAAGTGTATGTGGGCTGCAAAGAAACAAAAACTTCAATTTTCATAGAAACATATGTTTATGTAGAGACATGCTGAATACAAAGGGCTGAAATACATGAGTAATCATCCATGTTAAATAATAGAACATTTTAATAAAAATTAATATTTTCTCTTGAACATTAACTTATCAGACACTGAATAACTGCACAAATTAATAAGCATAACACAAATGAACCTATTCGTCTTGTTCTCCAAAAGCAAAATATTTCCTGCTGCTCACATCAAACAAGTCAATCCAAGACTACCGATGTGGCCATTGGCTGCTAAAACATTCCCTGCTGGTGTTAGTGGAGGGAAATAGTGTGTCTACAAGTAAGGCAGTAAGGAAATGAAGGCAGCACAATGGTAGTAATTAGTCATTATTGAACATTGTAGTTCACTGTTAATATTTTGTAACAGGATATTGTAAAAATTAAATAATGAAATTTTTATTAAAGCTTTTGTTACATACCGTTATATTGGCTGGCCACAGAAATATTTGCTGTGGGCCGCATACAGCCTGCGAGCTGTGAGTTTGACATGTTTGGACTAGAGGAGGTATTTATTAGTGATGGCCGGCTCTGAGAGTAAGACTATGTATGATTAAATTTCGCTATATCATCTGCCTTCTCTTCAATTTCTTTTGTAAATATGTTTCTGACAAAATAACAAAAAGAAAAAATTTAATCCTATATAATAAAAGTGCAGTATGCAAATTGTCTCCTCCACCAGAGTTCTCCCGGGAGTTTGACTGGGGAAGGGAGGGAGGCCCTGGCCTCCAGTGTAAATGTAAAAAATGTAACATAAATTTTATCCAGAAATGAATAAATACTGTAATTTATTTTATTTTTTAAAATAAATCTTTATTGTTCATATTATTACAAATATTCCTCATTCCCCTCCCCCCCCATTGCTCCCCTACACCAAGTTTCCATTCAATTCTCTGCCCTTTCCCCATCCCCCATTGTCCTCATCCATAGGTGCACAGTTTATGTTCAGTCTCTTCCCGCCCCGCTCCACTCCCCATTTCCCTAAGAATCATCAGTCCACCCCCCTTCCATACCTCTGATTCTATTATATTCACCAGTTAATATTGTTCATCATGATTTTTACTTCCCTTGGTTTTTAGACTCACTTGTTGATAGTTACGTGTTTGTTCATAATTTTTATCTTTATTTTCTTCCTCTTCCTAAAGAACCCCTTTTAGCAATTCATATAATTCTGGCTTGGTAGTGATGAACTCCTTTAGCTTAAATTTATTTGTGAAGCTCTTTATCTGGCCTTCGATTCTGAGTGATAGCTTTGCTGGGTAGAGTATTTTTGGCTGTAGGTTCTTGTTATTCATCACCTTGAATATTTCTTGCCATTCCCGTCTGGCCTGCATGGTTTCTGTTGAGAAATCAGCTGACAGTTATATGGGTGCCCCTTTATAGGTAACTACCTGCTTTTGTCTTGCTGCTTTTAATATTCTCTCTTTGTCTTTAGCTCTTGGAATTTTAATTATGATGTGTCTTGGTGTGGTTCTTTTTGGATTCCTTTTGTTTGGGGTTCTGTGTGCTTCCTGGACGTGTAAGTCTATTTCTTTCCCCAGGTGGGGGAAGTTTTCTGTCACTATTTCTTTCAATATGTTTTCGGTATCTTGCTCTCTGTCATCTTCTGGGATGCCCATAATTCTGATGTTGGTTCGCTTGAAGTTGTCCCAGAGGTTTCTTACATTATCTTCAACTTTCTGGATTCTCTTGTCTTCTCGCTTCTGTGGAGAAGTGTCCTCTGGCTCTTTGTGTTCCAAATCTTGGACTTGATTCTTGCAATCTTCCAATCTGTTTTTAGGACTCTGTATAATATTATTTATTTCAGAGATTGTATTCTTTATTTCTAGTTGACCCTTCATTATTTCTTGTTGATCCCTTATCATATCCTCATAGGTCTCATTTATTTTATCGGCCTTTTCTAAGAGATTGTTGAACAACCTTATAAGTGTGGCTTTGAACTCTATATCCAGTTGCTTTTTGTCCTCTATTTCTTTCGTTTGTGATCTGTTTCCTCGTTTCGGCATTTTCGCTGCTTCCCTGGGTTGGTAGGTTGGGATGATCAGCTGTGTCTATGCCAGGAGACAGCCTTATTCCACTAGACTTGGAAACCTGCAAAAGCCTCTCTGAGTTCAGCTTGGATGGGGCAGAGTTTCAGGGTGGAGCCTACAGCCTTGGCTTCCGGTTAGCCCCGCCCTCGGAGGTTCCTGAGTCTCAGTGTACCTCAGTGTCCTTTGGTACTCGCTGCAAGCACCTCTGAGAGAAAGGCACCCTAGAGCTTCGCCCGCTACCAGACAGTGTAGTCTCTCCCCCAACAAGCCCACAACTGGGGTTCAGAGCAGTTGGAAGTGGGGTTAAGAACAGTCCGGAGCTTATGTCTCCTTCCCGCCAGGGCAATCTCGCGGCCCAAACAACAGTCTGTCCTCTTGTGCGCAATGTGCGCGACTCAGGGGCTCTGCTTTTTGCCGTTCCCCTAAGCTTCTGTCTTACAGCCCAGATTCCCTCTGTATGAGGCTGGAGCCCGAGGGTCTTGCCCAGGACTGGGGTTCAGTGCAGTCAGAACTGCGGCTCAGCACAATCCTGAGCTTTTGAGTCCTTCCCGCTGGGGCAATCCAGCAGCTCAGCAAACAGTCCGTCCTCTGCGCGCAATGTGCGCGACTCCGGGGCTCTGCCTTTTTGCAGCTCCGCTGAGCTTCCGCCTTACAGCCCCGATTCCCTCTGTATGAGCCTGGGACCCCGGGGTCTCGCCCACAACTGGGGTTCAGTGCAGTCGGAGTTGGGGTTCAGCACAGTCCGGAGCTTTTATCTCCTTCCCGCTAGGGAACGCCAGCCAGGCACTCAGCCGCCCCTCCTCTCCGGCTCCGTCCTCTCCCTGCGCGCACCGTGTCTCCGTACCTTAGGCTTTTACAGCTCCTCTGGTTTTCCTTCTGGTTTTCTCTTTCCTTCTAGTTGTAGAATTTCCAGTCAGTCAACTTTCCTGTAGTTCTGGATAGTGTCCACTCTATATTTTAGTTGTATTTTTTGAAATTGTTGAGTGCAGCTGCAGTTAGGCTTTTACCTCTGCCGCCATCTTGTTGTCCCTAAATACTGTAATTTAGTTAATAAAACATTTTTTTAAACTAAGAGTATTTTAATTATAGGGAATAATTTAAAATTTTTAGATTTTAAGTAGATGACTAAATAATCTATGAATAATATCGTCCTTATATCCTATTGATTTAAAGTATTTGCATATATTTAGATTCATATTTTCTAAAACTACCTTAATATTTGGTAAGAAGTATGAATAAAATTTATCTAATTCAAAATTACTCTTGACTACTAATTTAGTCTTCTGTATTAAAACAACACACAGAAGTTTTATTTTAAACATCTTTCTACATTGTCACTATCTTTTGAATTTAAGTCATACTAGTTCTACTTTCCTCTCTTAGTTTGCGCTTTGTGTGTGCAATATACCTAACCTATCACAGGCATCGTACCCTTATTTGCTGTGCAGAATTTAGCCCGGAAGTCAAGCCGCCATGGGTTGAGTCTGAGGCACTGCCTGGCTGGCTCTGCTTTACTGTGAAGCTTTCCGGCCTGGCTCCCAGGTGGTGGGACAAGTCCCGGGGGCACAGGACCAGCAGCCTCAGACCTGTGTTCGAGGACGGGGAGCGTTTCCGTGACTCCATCCTCTTCCCTGGTTGAGCTCTGCCATAGTCTCAACTAGCAGAGATCCCTCAGGGTTCTTGGCCACTTATAGTTTGGCCTGTGGGGATTGGGCCAAACCAATGACTAATTCATGGGACTTTGTATGAAAGTGACTTACAGGTAGGAGTTGACAGAGCTTTCACACTTAGGACAATGCAAAGCCTTGTAAGGGAGTTAGTCATATCCTTGTTTCCTGCGTGTGTGATTGTCTGGGGTGTTATGTATGGTTTGGGCTCCACCTTTTAAGGAAACCAGTGTCTCCGGATTAGCACTCATTGCAGCTCACACAACTGATACCGTTTGTCTTCCCCCAACAGAACGTTAACTGAGCTTCCAGCTCCTGAGGTGCTGCGCACCATCCAGACTAACATTCCTGCCAGTCTCTTTCTTCTGTGATGTTTCTGTAAAAATTTCTAGAAATATTTTACCTAAACTCTATCCTCTGGAGAAGGGGTGGGGTGGGGAAGCCTTTTTCTGCCAAGGACCATTTGGCTATTTATAGCATTCACAAGCCATACTGAATTATCAACATAAAGACTAGCTGTATTGGGTCAAAAATTACTTAGCTCACCCCCACCTCTGCTCTAGAGAGTTAAATTTTTGTGTATAATCATAATTCTACAGGCAGGATGTGTATACATTAAAAAACTAATATGCATTTTTAGTGTGAAGATATTTGGGATTTTATGAGATTGGCAGCAGGAGACCCGAGCCGTACATCTGTCCCAGCTCCAACAGGTACTCCCAGGAGCCAAAGGAATAGTATTGTAGGGGCTGTAGGTTTCCAAACTTGCCAGCTTTTCTAATGTAAATATTTCTCTCTTTTCTGCATCCAGCATAGCTAGAGAGCGGTCTGGTTCCTGAGTAAGGGCTGCTGAGAATTGAGAAAATGAAAGAAAGAGACAGACACAGAGATGGAAGGAAAAAGCTGGGGCTGGGTGGGATAGCTGTTCTCTGATGGAGAGAAAGTGACCCAGAGCCAATACAGCGCATTTATTTTATATAGCAAAATATCAAGAAGTTTTACAAAGGAGATTATTAGCATTCTTTTGGCTTCTTTGTTTTGTCACTTCTCGGTGGGCCTGGAAAATTGTATTTATTCCAGTGCTTGGCTGGATTTAGATAATGAAACCATCCCCTGGTGCCTGAGCTGAAGGTCAGGCTGACAACACACCTGCCTCTGGCAAGGTGTGTTTCCAGGACGTGACTCTGCCAGCACCACTGGATTCAGCTGATAATAATTAAGGAGATGCTCATAATTAATTCAGCTGACAATAATTAAGGCACTCTTTACTCTCTAAGGTTAAAAGCATATGGCCTGGGAATCGTTTCTTTTTTTACTTTACTTCCTCACTCATGCATTTACTCCTCTTCGCTTTGTGCTCCTGCTAAAGTGTGTCCAGGTCTGTTCTTTGTAGGGCTTGCGACCTTGGGCCTTCAGGGAAGAGGAACCAAGACTTTCAGCCACACAACTGCTGGACGAGGGCTGGACGCCCCCCAGTGATGTCCCAACCAGCTGTGGTCAGCACTGTGCTGTCCTGGCAGGGTAGGCACCAGCGGCATAGGCTAGGAGCACCTGAAATGTGGCTAATTCAGACTGAGATGAGTCATAAGCCACAGATTTTGGGGACTTAGTACAGAAAAGAGAAATTAGCTCATTCATATTTGTATGTTGATTACGTGTTGACATGATAATATTTTGATATGCTAGGTCAGTGGTCAGCAAACCACGGCTCTCAAGCCACAAACGGCTCTTCCACAAAATACCCCGGCCTGGGTGAGTGTACTTTGAAGAAGTGGCATTAGAAGAAATTTAAGTTTAAAAAATTTGGCTCTCAAAAGAAATTTCGGTCATTGAACTGTTGACATTTGGCTCTGTTGACTAATGAGTTTGCTGACCACTGTGCTAGGTTAAAATAAAATAAAATATAATATAATACAATTGCTTTCTCCTGTTCCTTTCTGCTCCTTAATAACTGGATGCCTAAATATTCAAGATCTGCAAGATGTGGCTCTGGCTGTGTCCTGGCCAGGCATACTCCTGGAGGCAGTGTTAGTGACTGGGGCCCATCTCTGCATAGACCCAAGTGCATCCAGCTACTGGTTTCCAAGGCTGTTGGGAGGCTCCAGGGAGAAGATGCCACAGTAGCAACAACACTGATGCAGGGTCCTTAACCATCAGGCTGCGTTCCATGAGCCCAGGCTCAGCTGATGGTCCAGCCACACGAGGCCATCCAGTGCTCACAGCCATTCTGGTCTCTTGACCCAGGAGAATGGAACCTGGGAGATGGCGTGGACATGTGACAACACTCAGAACATGGAGTGCTGTGCTCCCAGCTGGGTGAGCAGGGAGAGGGTGGAGGCTGAGGAGGCCCTGCAGGCAGCAGGAGATGAGGCCTCAGTGCTGGCCAGGTATGCGGATGGCATGGGTGGCACTGGGGTTTGTGTCGTACTTTGCAGATGCTATGACACTGGTTTTTGGCAGCAGTGATCTGCCTGGGATATTTGCTATCTGGAGATATCTTTATTGTCAAGTTGGCAGCTAGCGGCCAGGATGTTGCTAAACTCCTGGGGTGCTCCTGACAGCCCTCATAGGGGGGTGATCTGTCCCCACTGTCAGTGGTGCTGAGGTTGAGAAATCCTATGCTGCAGGCATAAAAAAAAAAAGAAAGAATGATGAAGTGATGGAGGGAAAGAAGAGAAGAAGGAAAAGGAAGGGGGGGAGGAAAAATTAATATACATTTAATTTTCTAGTCCTGGTTAAGCCTTTCTTGGAAGATGATAAAGCAGTATTATGATCCACATTAATGAGACCAAACACAAGTTTGAGTAGAGATTTATTATTTCAGCTTAATTCTTGGCAAAGCCGGAGTGAAGCAGTGAGATCTTTGCTCCCTGTGGAGTGACTGGGCCGTTTCTTCCTTTCCAATGGCTGGTACTAGAGCCACCGGCTCCTCTGCTCAGTGTTTCTTTTGTGTCCATGTGCGTTTGGAAGTCAGCGGTGGGTCCCAGCCCCTGTCCTCGTCCCCACGGGGCTCTGTGTTCTGAGCATAGTTGTGACTATTCTGTCAGGGCAGGGCTGTCCTGCTTTCTTTGGCTTGGTGAGCGTTGGAGTAAGTTGTGGGCTGGAAGGAGTGACACTGGAGTTTGGTGTGAATCACTAAGTTACCCACTTTAGCAAGTTTCATGCCTTAACTTCAAATGACCATTCCCCAGGCTGGAGGCCGTCTCCCTCAGGACAAATGGCCGAAAGCAAAGGCGGTCCTGAAATAATTTGTGAAGAGAATAAAAAATAAGGCTATTGTGGCTCTGAGGGAGTGCTTAAAACTCTACAAAATGTGAAACTTTAAGTACTAGGGCAAAGGCATTGCTTACAGGGGTTAAAATTGCACACTGCCATCTTTTTAGCAATGGGACTCTTTCCATTAATGTACTGCATGAATGCTCTTTTGAAGGGACAGGTCATTATATCCGTTTTCTTTACATGTGCAGCTCTGAGAGCACTCAGTTGTGTGACAGCACATGGACCCCCAGTGGCCATACTCTTCAGGAGTCTCAGGCGGCATTGCTATAACCGTGTAGCTCTCTGCAGAGATGAAAGGAAGAACAGAAAAGCCACCTGCTCTCCTAGGATGCGTTTCCAACGCCACACACTGGTGTCTGTCTAACACCTTCAAATGGGACCGAGCTGAAGGAAGCCCAGCAGGGACAGCAGGTTTCCGTGGGCAGCTCGGCAGTGGCACCCGAGCTCTAGCGGAAAGTGAGGGGAGACGTGTGAGTATCTGTCCTCAGCATGATGAGCGGCCCTTAGGAAAGTAGAGCCAACAAAGTAAGACTGTCCAGACTTACAATGAAGACCACAGGAGGCAGAGTCACTGCAGACAGTTTATTTATGGAAAACCCCAAAGATGCATTAGCTATAAGTACACACATCGGCGGGTCATGCAGGGTCCTGGGGGCAGATTCCTGAGTATGTCTGTTTTTATTTGAATTTTTATATAAGAATGTAATCATGCATTATTGACACTAAATATTCAGAAATAATGTTATCAGCAACAATGAAAACATCTTTATGTTTCCTTGTTCTCACAATCTTCCTTGTCTGATTTTAGTTTAGGAAGTCAGACCCATACACAAGCACACAAACAAATGTGTACACACACACATACATGCACATGCACACACATAATTCTAATAAGGTTTATTTCCACATCTTTGATAATTGTGGAATGGTATGTTTTGTTTTAATTTATTTTATTTTTGAGAATATTATATATGTCTCCCATTTCCCCCCTCTGCCTGCTCCCCCATCTCCCACCTCATCCTAGGCCTTCCCCTATCTATTGTCTGTGCCATGGGATATGACTAATTTATACTTCTAAATCCCGACCTTTTTTACCCACTCTCCTCCCTCCTTCCCACCTGGCAACTGACAAAATGTTCTCTGTATCTGAGTCTATTTTTCTTCCTGCTTGTTTGTTTATTTTGATTTTTAGATTCAATTGTTGATAAATATATATGTATTGTCATTTTATTGTTCCTATTTTTGATATATATTTTTTGTTTTTCTTGAAGAAGACCCTTTAACATTTCAGTTGTATGGGTGCTCCCTTATAGTTAACTAATTGCTTTTCTATTAGTGCTTTTAAGATTCTCTTTGTCTTTAACTTTTGGCATTTTAATTGTGATATGTCTTGGTGTGGGCCTCTTTGGGTTCCTCTTGCTTGGGACTCTCTGTGCTTCCTGGACTTGTATGTGTATTCCTTTCACCAGGTGGGAGAAGTTTTCTGTCATTTTCTCAAATAGATTTTCAATTTCTTGTTTTCTCTCTTCTTCTGGCACCCCATGATGTGAATATTGGTATGCTTGAAGTTGTCCCAGAGGCTCCTAAACTATCTTCATTATTTTTTCTTTTTGCTGTTCTGATTGGGTGTCTTTTGCTTCCATATATTCTGAATTCTTAATTTGATTGTCAGTGTTCTCTACTCTACTGTTAATTCCCTGTAAATTATTTTTTGTTTCAGTTAATGTAGCCTTCATTTCTGACTGGTTCTTTCCTATGTTGTTGATGTTCTCACTAAGTATTTTAAAGTTCTCACTAATTTCCTTGAAGTTCTCATTAAATTCTTTGAGCACCCTTATAACCATTGTTTTGAACTCTGTATCTAGTAGTTTTCTTGATTCCATTTAATTTAGTTCTTTTTTTTGGAGATTTCTCCTGTTCTTTCATTTATGACCTATCTCTTTGTCTCTACATTTTGGCTATTTCTCTGTGTTTGTTTTTATGTATTAGGTAGAGCCGCAATGTCTTCTGAATTGGTAGAGTGGCCTAGTGTGGTAGGTGTCCTGTAGGACCCAGTGGCTCAGTCTCCCAGTCACCTGACCTGGACATTCCAGGTGTACCCATGTGTGGGCTGTGTGTACAGTCCTGTTGTAGTTGAGCCTTGGTTGATGTTTGGGTACTGGGAAGGATTGACCTTCAGGCTAATTGGCTGTGAGGACCAGTTGCAACTACAGGGGAAGAGCTGCTGTGCATGGCTGACCCTATGGAGTAGGACTTGCTTCAGTGGGGCATTGGTGCTCATGAAGTCCATGTCTTGAGTGTGTCACTCGTGGATGTGGTAAGGTTATAATCCAGCATGGTAGAAGCTGACCACTAGGTGCACTGGTTCTGGGGGTTCTTAGGGGAGGGTGATAAGTCAGCCTCTATCTTTGTCCTTTCTGGGGCCACCCAGCATGAGCAACCCAGCACTCTTCAGATGGCTGCTACTTGTGTTGGCCATGGAGGTACCCAGGGGAGGCCAAGCTATGAACCAAGGCAGGCTGAAGCTAGTGCTAGTCCTGGGACCACTTATTGAGAGATACAGGGCATTCTGAGGCCAGCTGCTGCTTGTTTGAGAGATTTTAGGAAAGCCTGAAGCATGAGGCAAGAGAGGCCAGTTGTATGGAAAAACCACTGGAAATGGCTTGGATGAGCCTGCAAAGAGGGAGGGGCAGGGTCTTAGGAACATCACAAGCATGGGCAAAAAGTGTGAGCATGGTTGATGAGGATTCCTATATGGTGCCTTGCCTGTCAGCTCAGCCAACGGGAGGGAGGGCTCAGCAAAAGAAGAACTGACTCTGCCAGCACTTTGGTCTGGGAGAAACTGCCCCTCCAGTTATCTCTGTGATTCCTGATTCCCAAAGGTTCCTTGCAAGCTTCTGCTCCAGCACTGGAGCTCAGAGGTAGTGAGTCTGAGGAAGTTGGTGTGCTGGCCCTTTAAGAGAAACTGCCTGGGACTCCTGCAGCCTCCATGTTACTCAGCCACAATTGGTGCTGTTTTTACAGTCAGAAGTCGTGTAGACTTCTTTTCCCAGTACTGGAACCTGGGATGGAAGGCCTGGTATAGGGCAGGGACCCCTTACTCCTCCAGAAAACAACCACAGCCAAGACATCATCCTGGTTTTAAACTGCCACACATGGGTATGGGACCAGCTGGTTCTGAGATTCTGTCTTGTGTCTTTGTCCCTCTGGCCAGTCTTAATGTGTCTCTTCTTTAATTCTCCCATTGTAGAATTCCCGTTCAGCCAGATTTCAGTGGTCTTAATGATGGTTGTTCTGTATTTTAGTTGTAATTTTCATGTCGTTGTGTGAGTTGGTGATTCCCGCATTTACCTGTGCTGCCATCGTGGCCTGGGGATGGTATTCCTTTTATTCTATTTTTCTGAGGGTTCCTTCTGGTGTATTGAAAAATTATTTTGTGTTTTTTTCACTGAACTCACATTATTTGTAAATATTTTTATTAATCATTTTGAATTTCCTAGAGAGATAATCATAGATGAAAATAGTGGTATAGCCAAAACCAGTTTGGCTCAGTGGTAGAGCGTTGGTCTGCGAACTAGAAGGTCCCGGGTTCGATTCCGGTCAAGGGCATGTACATTGGTTGTGGGCACATCCACAGAAGGGGGTGTGCAAGAGGCGGCTTGTCGATGTTTCTCTCTCATCGACGTTTCTGGCTCTCTGTCTCTCTCCCTTCCTCTCTGTAAATAAATCAATAAAATATATATTTTAAAAAAAAGAAAAAAGAAAATAGTGGTATAGTGACATTCTGCTGCTACTTTATGAGCTTCATTTTATAGGTGAAAGGAAGTGAAGGAAGAGAGAGATTAACCTTGTCCATGTCTAGTAAGTGACTGATCTGGTGCTCCAGCTGCTCTCTGCCAGTGTCAGTGTTTGCTTATGCTGACTGGCACTCGCCATTCTTCTGGCTTCATTTTCCATTCACACTTATCCGTCCTCTAAACTTTTATATTATTGTGCGTGTTAGATGTGACACACATATGTGACATTTTATAAAAGTAATACAACAAAATGTATAGGTTTTGGCAGTAAGTCCTGATAATTGATTAGAAATAACAGCAGGAAGACTTACCATTGTTAGGCCCCCAATTTTTTGTTTCACTCAAATACCTGGGCGTCTGTTGGGTGATTGTTGGGATTTGGTGATTGGCGTGCACACACCTATCCTGTCACAACCTGGTGCTGGATTTTCAAAGATCTGTGGCAGGAAGGATGCTGCTACCCAAACGCAAACATTCGTGGAACTCATACATCGCTACGAACACTGGAGCCTTTCTCATCGGGGTTCTGGGAGATGAAACAGACACTCAGATATCTTCCATATGTCTTGTAGGCCATTGCCATGATGCCTACCATGTGTTTTCATGAAGTATCACGAGAATGTACAAAGGCACTAGGTTTCCCTCTTTCCTTTGTTTTTAATGGGCTGAGATCTGCTAACGCTTAGGCTACAATCGAATCGGGGAGCCTGGGAACTGCTGCAACACCCCCTCAGGCCTGCGGGGAGCAGGCAGCAGCTGTGCCCGGAGGAGCCACGCTGCTTCATTACCTGTCTTGATTGTCTTCAAATTGTTTTTATTCTCACTATTTTGAAAGAGCAATTTTATTTTTAATGGGTTTGTTTTGAATTCTGACAACAGGCAACAGGATTAAATCTTTAAAAAGTCTGTATGAACAGTTCTCTGCAGGCCGAGGTACTCGAAGTCCAGGTACCTGCATTGTGTTCTCTAAATGTGCCCTTAACTCATGTGCTTGTTCCCCGCCGCCTCCCGGTGAGAGCAGGCTGGGTGTGCTGTCGCCCGGCCTATCCAAACGGAGGGGCCACATCTTTTTTAAACCTATGTTAAAAAATTCTTTCAGACTCACAAAATCATAATGATGTTTTACGTGCATTTCAGTTTAATTTTTAAACTGGAGTTTAATGTCAAGTGGGTGTTATTCCCAGAATGGAATTGGAAGGTTGACCCTTTATCCTGCCTGTGTCCTGACTTCCCGGCAGAGCGGGATTCTGCCCGGGCCCTGGTGTGGGAGGCTCTAAAATAACACTGCAGCTCCGGGGGAAGTCGCTGCTCTTCTCGGCCTCTGCTGAGGAGCCCTTGTTTCTGACAACGCATTGGCTAAGTGTTAAAACTAAAGGAACTGCTAGCATTCAACACACACGTGTGGATTTGGGCCTATTTACTAGCACCTAGAAAGGAGGCATGCTGAACCAGAGACTGTTAATTCTGCTCCCAGGCCCTGATCCTGGATGACTCCCCAAAGTCAGTCAGAATCAGTCAATGCAAACAACGAAGTCAAACCAATAACTTGCCATTGCAAATCCTAGAAGAGCAAGCCCGATACTGACTTACCTCTTCCACCCGCTAGATCTCAGACTAGTCAGAGGCCAAGGCGGTGTATGTCTAGAGACAGCTGGGATGCGTTGCTGGAAGTAAATGCGTCTGAGAGTTTGTACAGACATCACGCAATGGTCCTTCTGCATCTAGGCCTGGGTCTAGTTTAACCGTCACAGCAGACCTACAGGCCTGTGCTCTCATTCCATTCCACTGTTAAGAAAACAAGCTCAACGAAATCACAGACTTGCTAAGACCACATGTGTGGGGTGTGACGGAGCCTGTCACGCGGAGCTCAGCCCCTTTTCCCTCTGCCGCAGCACCCCAGCAGGCGGCTTTCCCTGGACATCGAATTAAATTAAACTAGCTTACAGACCTGAGACTGACCCACGGTGACCAGTGGAGACCTGTGCCGCCATGTGGAGACATACCGTGGCCTGGCCCGAGACCATGTCAGCATGTCCCCAACTCTGGTGTCAGCAGCTGCCAAGAACAAGAAGGTGCGTCCCAGGCTGCGTCTGTGTGCCTGTCCCATGTGGCCTCATGACCTATGGTGGACAGGACTCGCGCACACTTCGTTTCATACATGTGGCACCAACGTCAGTGAGGCATTGGCTCTGCCCAGTAGCTCCCAAAGAGTCCCAAGCATTTTACCTTCAACAGTGATTTCTTGAAAATATGCAATTTCTTTTTTATGAAAAGTGAATCAATGTCCTAAAAATCAATTTTTTCCATGAACCATTCCATCAAATTTTACCTTAAAATCTGGAAACATTCCTTTCAACCGGACTGTCCTCGGCGTGTTTTTGAGGACAGATAACTCAGGCTGCGCAGGCCGAGAAGACAGCTGTGCAGCTCTCTGCGGAAGATGGTTTTACTGCCTAATCACCACCTGGTGTGCCACTGTTGGTCTGGACGGACATCAGCATGTTCTCTGGATGCTCACAGGTGTTTGTGAAGGAGCAGGCCGCACCAGGTTGTTGCTGGCTCATTGACATCATTTCTAGGGCGCGGTTCCTTTCCACAGATGAGGTTCGCAGCCTCCTGAGTCACCACACGTTCTCTCATCTCTGAACTCTGTTTCCTAATGCTTGAGTGATTTTATAGGCACCACATCTCAGGTATTTCATTTCTTCATTGTTTACATTTGTGAATCATTGCTAACATTTCACATTCCATTTATCTTTTTATAGGGACACATCAGAGATCAGCTCCAGAGACAGCATGCTCATCGCTGGCTGAGCTGCAGACTCAGACTCAGCCGTGCGCGGAGTGCTTGCCGTGTGAGGGCCGTGACGTGTGGGCCGAGAGGTCGTGTGCTGCACTCTAGTTGATGGCTCACTTTTTCTGTTATTTTCTTTGCCATCTATTACAGCACAAGCTCTGAACATGTTCTAATTTTTCAGATATAGAAGGAAAACCTGATCAAACAAATCTTTTGTTGTTAGACTGGACAAAGTTTATTAAAGAGGTGGATTGACTAATTAAGTTTCTGGTTCTCTGAAAGCAACTGTTTACTTGAACAGTTCTCTCTCCCCCTAGTGAACACTCTGCTTGTCTCTGATTTTATTTTATTTTTATTTTTTAATATGTTTTATTGATTTTTTTTTACAGAGAGGAAGAGAGATGGATAGAGAGTTAGAAACATTAATGAAAGAGAATCATCGATCAGCTGCCTCTTCACACCCCCTACTGGGGATGTGCCCGCAACCAAGGTACATGCCCTTGGCCTGAATCGAACCTGGGATCTTTCAGGCTGCAGGCCAATGCTCTATCCACCGAGCCAAACTGGTTTCGGCTGTCTCTGATTTTAGACCAGAATTCCAGCAATGTTATGGCAATCATGGAACATTTTATGAGATAATGCTACCTCTTGAATATAAGCCTTTCCCTTTAAAATATTTGATCTTTACCAATCTAACCAACATAACATGAGAATAAAATACTATATCAAGAATTATAGTACTTCATTGTTATTTGACATATTTGTGTATAAATGCTACGAGGAAAAGAAACCCTGGCTTTTACCCATAAGAGAAAAAACAGTATCATGTCATCAGGCTCTAATATAAGATTACACATGAGCCAAAACCGGTTTGGCTCAGTGGATAGAGCATTGGCCTGCGGACTGAAAGGTCCCGGGTTCGATTCCGGTCAAGGGCATATACCTTGGTTGCGGATACAACCCCAGTAGGAGGTGTGCAAGAGGCAGCTGATTGATGATTCTCTCTCATCGATGTTTCTAACTCTATCCCTCTCTCTTCCTCTCTATAAAAAAAATCAATAAAATATATTTTTTAAAAAAGATTACACATAAGACATTACTTTTATTTTTAATCTTACAAACATGTTCTGGAGCGAAGCTAAGAGATAAGACTTTACCTTGAACACTTGTGCAATTAAGTTATTAAAGTAAAGGAAGTCTGAGTATTTGTATGCATGGACTTTCCTATTCAGAAATATGCTCTGCAGTCCCTGGGCTGAAGCGTGACACAGGCCAAGGTGAGCCGGGCAGTGGGAGGAGAGGAAGGGCCAGCGTGTCCTGAATCTGGGTCACAATACTGCTGGTCACTCAGGATGTTTTTCTCAACTCCATTAAAGTATTTATAATGTGTTGTTTATTGTCGATTCCTGCTAACACACTTGGAAAAGAGGCAAAAAGCAATCTGTGTAGCAATGAAAAAATTGTCTCTCTCACTCAGTGCTGTTTACATAAGGAGTAAAAGTAGAGGTATTTTTTTCCAAACTGGGAATGCAGGGAATTGTTTTTGAACATGGTTTCATCAGTGAGCAAGGCTGTCTTGGGCCTTTGAAAAGGATGGAATTGTGAGTTGCCTTTCTCATGGGCCATGTTTCCTGGAGAAGGTCCAAGCAGTCACGGGTGTCCTGGTTGCCTGTTACAGAATGGGCTCTTGAGAGAGAGGGGAGAAAATGGAGGAAGAACAGGTAGGCAGGTTCTGAGCCTGGTCCCGAAGAGGAAGGAGAGAGCAGCCGAGGGTCGCACTGGGAGTGCCTGTCAGCAAGCCAAGAGAAAGGCGAACACCCGGGAAACTGGGGGGCGCCTGATCAGGGTGCCCCTGACAGTTAAGCACCCACAGTTGGGTCCCTTCCCTGAGCTACCTAAGGGTGCAGACGGGGAAATTTTGTCACCTTGACGGGAAGAGGTTTGTGTCAGAGGCCTGAATATCCACAACCGCAAAGACAACCAAGCAGCTGTGAGCCGCAAAACGCTAACCACAATCAGTGCGAACTCTTGGACTCAAAGGAGCGCTCCACTCCAAGGCGAAAAGGTCAGATTTCACAGAGATCCGGTGAGTCCCCCGCGGCATGGCACACGGGGGCTGCAGGACTGGGCTTGTGTTTACAAGAAACCCAGGGTTTTGGGCTGGAGGTGTCCCTGCCTGTGGACAGGGCTCCTAAGTGGGGGGATATCTAAGGAGCAGCACGTTTAGATCTGACTCCGAGAGAATTAAAGGGGAGTGCTGTCGGCTCGGTCCTGCCCTACCTCCACCCCTCCATAGATCAGGGACACAGAGAGGGGAAAAAAGCTAGAAAGGCTTCAGAGCCCTGGAAGTCAACCCAGAAACACTGCCACCCAGAGGCTAAAGTACATATAGACTCTAGAACTGCTTAAAATCAGGACCCGATTATAACACCGAAGAAACACAGGGAACTGCAATTACCGCCCAGACTGGGAATTGGTGAGCTAGACAGAACAACAGAGAAAGGGAATGACCTTCATTACTGCAAATTTTATTTAATTTTTGATTTTTATTTTCTAATTGTTTAATTTTTTTGTTTTTGTTTTGTTTTTTATTTACATTAGTTGCAAAGTTTACTCAAGAAATTATTTTTTTCATCTGCCCTCACTTGATTTCACCTTTTTAATTAATTCATTTTTATATGTAATCAATATTATCACTACTACTACTACTATTTTACCTTTTTTATCTTATTTTCTTTGGTTTATTTTTATTATTATCTTTTAAGTGCCATATTATATATCTTTTTTCCCCCTCTTTTTCCCCCCTTCGGGATTACTATTCTACAGACTAGTTATACCTTTCCTTCTCCAATGCTCTATTCTAACTCAAACCTACCTTTATGCCATCACTCTCTTCCTAACCCTTTCCCTTTGGTGTCCTGCTTATCTTAACCCTTTACTGCTCTAGATTTTCCCTATTTTTTCTGTTTATCCCCTCCTAAAATTTCACCCTACCTGTGTATATCTAACTCCCAACCCCCTACTCCAAGCCCATTCACACCTACCTTGTCACTGTCCTAAAAAAAAATTCCTTCTCTCTACCCTTTGTAGTTGTCTGTTGAATACTAACTATATAAAAGTTTTATGCTTTTTTGTAAGATTGGTTTGCTTATTCTTTTTATTTGATTGTATGTTTTTGTTAGCTGGGTTCTAGTCACCCTTATTGGAGGATATTAATATTGCAAACACATTTCTGTTCAGTGCCTTGTGTGTTGTACCTGGTTGTGTTGTATTTTGTTTTATTATTATTATTATTTTTTAAATATTTTTTATTAAGGTATTATCTGTGTACATAGCTTATCATTGCCCCCCCCCCCCCATAGATGCCCTCCCTCCCCAGAGTTTTGTGTCCATTGGTTGTTCTTATATGCAAGCATACCAGTCCTTCGGTTGATCTCTTATCTCCCCCAGATCTCCCTACCCTCCCCCCCCCCCCGCTGTCATTTGGCAGTCTGCCTGTTGTTTTACTGTCACTATATCTATCTTTCTGTTCATTCGTTTATAATGTTCTTTAATATCCATAAATGAGTGAGGTCATGTAGTGTTTCTCTTTCATTGACTGGCTTATTTCACTCAGCATGATGCTCTCCAATTCCATCCAGGTTACTGCAAATGATGAGAATTCCTTCCTTTTTATGGCAGCATAGTATTCCATGGTGTAGATGTACCATTGTTTTCTGATCCATTCATCTGCTGACGGGCACCTAGCCTGTTTCCAAGTCCTAGCTATTGTAAATTGTGCTGCTATGAACATAGGGGTGCATATATCCTTTCTGATTGGTCTTTCTAGTTTCTTGGGGTATATTCCTAGTAGTGGGATTACTGGGTCAAATGGGAGTTCCATTTTCAGTTTTTTGAGGAAGCTCTATACGGTTCTCCACAGTGGTTGCACCACCCTGCAATCCCACCAGCAGTGCAGGAGGGTTCCTTTTTCTCTACAACCTCGCCAACATTTGTTGTTTGTTGTTTTGTTGATGTTGGCCATTCTGACAGGTGTGAGATGGTACCGCATTGTTGTTTTGACCTGCATCTCTCAGATAATTAGTGACTTGGAGCATGTTTTCATGTGCCTCTTGGCCTTCCTTCTGTCTTCTTTTGGGAGGATTCTATTTAGGTCCATTGCCCATTTTTTAATTGGCTCATTCATTTTCCTTTTATTGAGTTGTATAAGCTGTCTGTAGATGTTGGAGATTAAACCTTTATCAGTGATATCGTTTGCAAAAATGTTCTCCCATACAGTGGGTTTTCTTGTTGTTTTGTTGATGGTTTCTTTTGATGTAAAAAAGCTTTTTATTTTGATGTAGTCCCATTTGTTTATTTTCTCCTTAGCTTCCATTGCCCTAGGGTTAGTATCAGTGAAGAAGTTATTTAGGCATATGTCTGAGATTTTGCTGCCTGTGGATGCCTCTAGTATTTTTATGGTTTCCCGTCTTATGTTTAAGTCCTGTATCCATTTTGAGTTTATTTTTGTGTATGGTGTAAGTTGGTGATCTAGTTTCATTCTTTTGCATGTCTCTGTCCAATTTTCCCAACACCATTTATTGAAAAGACTGTCTTGGCTCCATTGTATGTTCGTGCCTCCTTTGTCAAATATTAATTGAGCATATTGATTTGGGTTGATGTCTGGATTCTCTAATCGATTCCATTGATCAATATGTCTGTTCTTGTGCCAGTACCAGGCTGTTTTGAGAACAGTTGCTTTGTAATACAGCTTGAAATCTGGTATTGAGATTCCTCTTACTTTACTCTTATTTCTCAAGATTGCTGAGGCTATTCGGGGTCTTTTATTGTTCCAAATGAATTTTTGGAGAGTTCTTTCTAGGTCTGTGAAGTATGTCCATGGTATTTTCATGGGGAGTGCATTGAACTTGTATATTGCTTTGGGAAGTATGGACATTTTGATGATGTTGATTCTACCAATCCATGAACATGGTATGTTCTTCCATCTGTTTACATCTTTCTCTATTTCTTTTTTCAGTGTCGTGTAGTTTGCTGCATATAGGTCTTTTACCTCCTTGGTTAAGTTTATTCCTAGGTATCTTAATTTTTTTGGTGCGATGGTAAACGGGATTGCTTTTTTAGTCTCTGTTTCTGTAAGTTCACTATTGGTGTAGAGAAATGCCATTGATTTCTTGGCATTGATTTTGTATCCTGCTACATTGCCAAATTCGTTTATTAAGTCTATTAGCTTTTTGATGGAGTCTTTTGGGTTTTTTATGTACAATATCATGTCATCTGCAAATAGTGACAGCTTTACTTCTTCTTTTCCAATTTTGATGCCTTTTATTTCCTCTTCTTGTCTAATTGCAATGGCGAGTACTTCCAGTACTATGTTTTGGTATTAGGGTGATGCTGGCTTCATAAAAGGAGTTTGGCAGTGTTCCTTCCTCTTGAATTTTTTGGAAAAGTCTGAGGAGGATAGGTTTTAGTTCTTCCTTGAATGTTTGGTAAAACTCTCCTGTGAAGCCATCTGGCCCTGGGCTTTTGTTTGCTGGAAGCTTTTTGATGACTGCTTCAATTTCTTCCCAAGTTACTGCTCTATTGAGATTTTTAGATTCTTCCTGATTGAGTTTTGGAAGGTTGTATTTTTCTAGGAATATGTCCATTTCCTCCAGGTTGTCCAGTTTGTTGGAATAGAGTTGTTCATAGTATTTTGTAACAATCCTTTGTATTTCGGCTGGGTCTGTTGTTATTTCACCTCTTTCATTTCTGATTTTGTTTATTTGGGTCCTCTCTCTTTGTTTCTTGGTTAGCCTGGCTAGAGGCTCATCAATCTTGTTTATCCGTTCGAAGAACCAGCTCTTGGTTTTGTTGATCTTATGTATTGTGTCTTTGGTCTCTATGTTGTTAATCTCCGCTCTGATTTTTATTATTTCCTTCCTTCTGCTTACACTGGGCCTTTCTTGCTGTTCTTTTTCTAACTGTTTGAGTTGTAGGGTTAGATAATTTGTTACCATTCTTTCTTGTTTTTTGCAATAGGCTTGTAGGGATATGAACTTCCCTCTCAAAACAGATTTTATTGTATCCCATAGATTTTGGATTGTTGTGTTTTCATTGTCATTAGTTGCCATGATGTTTTTGATTTCTTCCTTGATTTCTCTGGTAACCCAGTCTTTGTTCAATAGCATGCTATTTAGTCTCCAAGTGTTTAATTTCTTTGGCTTATTATTATTGTAGTTGATTTCCAATTTTATGGCACTATGATCTGAGAAAATGCTTGATAAGATTTCTATCTTCTTGAATTTGAAGACACTTTGCCTATGTCCCAACATGTGGTCTATCTTTGAGAATGACCCATGTGCACTTGAGAAGAATGTATATTCTGTGGCTTTGGGATGAAATGTTCTGAAGGTGTCGATTAATTCCATCTGGTCTAGTACGTCATTTAGGATTGACGTTTCTTTACTGATTTTTTTGTTTAGATGATTTGTCCAGAGGTGACAGTGGAGTATTAAAATCTCCTACTATGATTGCATTGCTATTAATCTCTCCCTTAATGTCCTCCAGCAGTTTCTTTATGTATTCGGGTGCTCCCGTATTGGGTGCATATATGTTTACCAGGGCTATTTCTTCTTGTTGGATTGCTCCCTTTAGTATAATGAAGTGGCCTTCAATATCTCTTTTTATGTCCTTCACTTTGAGATCTAATTTGTCAGATATAAGTATTGCTACCCCAGCCTTTTTTTCATTTCCGTTCGCCTGGAAAATCTTTTTCCATCCCTTCACCCTCAGCCTGTGTGCATCTTTTTTCCTGAAGTGTGTTTCTTGTAGACAGCAGATATATGGGTCTTGCTTTCTTATCCATTCTGTTACCCTATGTCTTTTGATTTGAGCATTTAAACCATTTACATTTAAAGTTGTTATTGATAAGTAGGTATTTGATGTCATTTTTATTCTATACCCCTGTGTTCCTTCTTTGCTTCCTATTTCTTCATTTTTACAGTAAACCCTTTAGCATTTCTTGCATTGCTGGTTTGGTGGAGATAAATTCCTTTAGTCTTTTTTTGTCTGTGAAGCTCTTGATTTCATTTTCAATCTTGATTGATAGCCTTGCTGGGTACAGTATTCTTGGATTCAGACCCTTCCTTTGCATGACTTTATATATTTCATCCCATTCCCTTCTGGCCTGATGAGTTTCTGTGGAGAAATCAGTTGCTAGTCTGATGGGGGTTCCTTTATATGTAACCTTCTGTCTCTCTCTAGCTGCTTTTAAGATTCTTGCTTTGTCGTTGTTGTTTTGCACTTTAATTATAATGTGCCTAGCTGTTGGTCTTTGGGGATTCATTTTGCTTGGGACTCTACGAGCTTCTTGTATTTGTATGGTTTTTTTCTTCTCTATCTCAGGAAAGTTTTCTGTCATTATATCTTGAAACAGTTTTTCTATGCCTTCCTCTGTTTCCTTTCCTTCTGGAACCCCTATTATTCTAATATTGTTTTGCTTTGTAATGTCCCAAAGTTCCCGTAGGCTCTCCTCCTGCTTTTTAATTTTTTTTTCTAAAAGCTGCTCTAATTGGGTATTTTTTTCCATCTTGTCTTCTAGCTCACTGATCCGGTCCTCTGCTTCATCTAGCCTACTTTTGATGCTTTCTATTGAGTTCTTTACAGTAGCTATGTCATTTTTCATTTCTTCTTGGTTCTTCTTCATTTCCTCTTGGGTCTTACTCATATTGTCAAATTTGTCTTCCATTCTTTTTAGCCATCCCATGATCATTACTCTGAATTCTTGCTCTGGTAGGTTGCTTGCCTCTAAATCGTTTACTTCATTTTCTGGTGATGGCTGATTTTCTTTCATATGCGGGTTGTTTCTTAGCCTCCCCATGATCTATCTTTTTAGGACGCCTGTTTATGTAATTCTCTCTCTCCTGCTTAGATTTAAAGGTACAAAATACAACACAACAAGGTACAACACACAAGGCACTGAACAGAAAAGCGTTTGCAATATTAATATCCTCCAATAAAGGTGACTAGAACCCAGCTAACAAAATCATACAATTAAATAAACAGAATAAGCAAACCAATCTTACAAAAAAGCATAAAACTTTGATATAGTTAGCATTTAGCATACAACTACAAAGGGGTAGAGAGAAGGATTTTTTTTTTTAAGGACAGTGACAAGGTAGGTGCGAATGGACTTGGAGTAGGGGGTTGGGGGTTAGATATACACTGGAAGGGTGAAATTTAGGAGGGGATAAATAGAAAAAAATAGGGAAAATCTAGAGCAGTAAAGAGTTAAGATAAGCAGGGCACCAAAGGGAAAGGGTTAGGAAGAGAGTGATGGCATAAAGGTAGGGTTGAGTTAGAATAGAGCGTTGGAGAAGGAAAGGTATAAATAGTCTTTTGAATAGTAATCCCAAAGGGGAAAAAAAGAGAAAAGAAAGAAAAAGAAGAAAAAGAGAAAGAAAAAAAAAAGAAATAAAAAAGGATTATAATATGTCACTTAAAAAGTAGTAATAAAAATAAACAAAAGAAAATAAGATAAAAAACATAAAAAAGGTAAAATAGTAGTAGTAATAATGTTGATTACCTATAAAAATGAATTAATTAAAAAGGTAAAATCAAGTGAGGGCAGATGAAAAAATTTCTTGAGTAAACTTTGCAATTAAAGTAGGTAAAAAACAAAAATTAAACAGTTAAAAAGTAAAAATTGAAAATTAAACAAAATTTGCTGTAATGAAGGTCATTCAGTTTCTGTGTTGTTCTGTCTGGCACGCCTGTTCCCTGTCTGGGCGGTAGTTGCAGATCCCTGTGTTTCACTGTTTCTCCGTGTTGATTACAAGTCCTGGTTTTTAGGCCGATCTAGAGACCATATGTGCTTTAGCCTCTGGGTGGCAGTGTTTCTGGATGACTTCCAGGACTCTAAAGCCTTTCTATCTTTTTCCCCCCTCTCTGTGTCTCTGATCTATGGAGGGCAGGGGGTGGGGCGGTCCCGAGCTGGCTGCACTCCCCTGTATCTCTGTGGACACTTCTTGGATTCAGATCCAGATGTGCTGCTCCCCAGATATCCCCCCTCCTAGGAGCCCAGTCCACAGACAGGCGCGCCTCCAACCGAAAACCCTGGGGCTTCCTGCAAATTCAGGACCAGTCCTTCAGCCTCTGTGCGCCTGGCGCTCGAGCTGGTGCGCGAGAACTGGTGGGCGGGGGTTCCTGCGCTGAGTGGAACTCAGTCAGAACTACCGGGCTGAGGGGAACTCACCCACCGGATCGCTGCGAAATCTGAGCTCCTCTGAGATCAAGGGTTCGCGCCGACTATGTTCAGTTGGTGTTCCTTGGGGCTGTGGATAATCAGGCCTCCGACTCGAACCTCCTCCCTTCCAAGATGGCGAGATCTCCCGCGCGCCGGCAAGTATCTCCGGTAAGGGACCCAGCCGTGGGTGGTCAACTGTCGGGGGCTCCCTGATCAGCAGACCCCAAATTTCCTCTGGTGTTTGCCCGTCTCCTGGCTTGTTGACGAGCACTCCTAGCGCAATCCTCAGCTGCTCTCTCTCTCTTCCTCGAGACAAGACTCAGAAACCGCCCATCTGCTCTTCCGCCATTTTCTTTCCTCTCTGTTGTATTTTGTACCTTTATATCTAAGCAGGAGAGAGAGAACTACATAACCAGGCATCCTAAAAAGAGAGATCATGGGGGAGGCTAAGAAACAACCCACCTATGAAAGAAAATCAGGCATCACCAGAAAAGGAAGTAAATGAGTTAGAGGCAAGCAACCTACCAGAGCAAGAATTCAGAGTAATTATCATGAGATGGCTAAAAAGAACGGAAGACAAATTTGACAATATGAGTAATACCAAAGAGGAAATGAAGAAGAACATCAATGCTAAATGACACACTAGACCAGATGGAATTAATCGACACCTTCAGAACATTTCACCCCAAAGCCACAGAATACACATTCTTCTCAAGTGCACATGGGTCATTTTCAAAGATAGACCACATGTTGGGACATAGGCAAAGTCTCTTCAAATTCAAGAAGATAGAAATCATATCAAACATCTTCTCAGATCATAGTGGCATAAAATTGGAAATCAAGAAGAACCAAGAGGAAATGAAGGTGACCCAAGAAGAAATGAAAAATGACATCACTACTATGAAGAACTCAATAGAAAGCATCAAGAGTAGACTAGAAGAAGCAGAGGACTGAATCAGTGAGCTAGAAGACAAGATGGAAAAAAATACCCAATTAGAGCAGCTTCTAGAAAAAAAAAAAAAAAAAACAGGAGGAGAGCCTACATGAGCTTTGGGACAATACAAAACAAAACAATATTAGAATAATAGGGGTTCCAGAAGGAAAGGAAACTGAGCAAGATATAGAAAAAATATTTCAAGAAATAATGACAGAAAACTTCCCTGAGATAGAGAAGAAAAAACCCACACAAATCCAAGATGCTTGAAGAGTCCCAAACAAAATGAATCCCCAAATACCAACACCTAGGCACATTAATTTATAATTAAATTGGCAATTTAATTTATAATTAAATTGGCAAAAACCATCGACAAAACCAGAATCTTAAAAGCAGCCAGAGAGAGACAGAAAGTTACATATAAAGGAACCCCCTTCAGCCTAGCAACTGATTTCTCAACAGAAACTCATCAGGCCAGAAGGGAATGGGATGACATATACAAAGTCATGCAAAGGAAGCATCTGAATCCAAGAATACTGTACCCTGCAAGGCTATCAATCAAAATTGAAGGTGAAATAAGGAGCTTCAAAGACAAAAAAAGACTAAAGGAATTTATCTCCAACACACCAGCAATGCAAGAAATGCTAAGGGGTCTACTGTAAAAATAAAGAAATAGGAAGCGAAGAGGAACACAGGGGGATATAATAAAAATGACATCAAATACCTACCTATCAATAATAACTTTAAATGTAAATGGTTTAAATGCTCCAATCAAAAGACATAGGGTAACAGATTGGACAAAAAAGGAAGATCCATACATCTGCTGTCTACAACAATCCCACTTCAGAATAAAAGACGCCCACAGACTGAAGGTGAAGGGATGGAAAAAGGTTTTCCAGGCGAACGGAAATAAAAAAAAAAGCTGGGGTAGCAATACTTATATCTGACAAATTAGATCTCAAAGTGAAGGACATAACAAGAGACAATGAAGGACACTTCATAATACTAAGGGGAGCAATACAACAAGAAGAAATAACCCTGGTAAACATATATGCACCCAATACAGGAGCACCCAAATACATAAAAAAACTCATGGAAGACATGAAGGGAGAGATTAATAGCAATACAATCATAGTAGGAGATTTGAATACCCCACTGTTACCTTTGGACAAATCATCTAAAGAAAAAAATCAGCAAAGAAACATCAATGCTAAATGACACACTAGACCAGATGGAATTAATCGACACCTTCAGAACATTTCACCCCAAAGCCACAGAATACACATTCTTCTCAAGTGCACATGGGTCATTTTCAAAGATAGACCACATGTTGGGACATAGGCAAAGTCTCTTCAAATTCAAGAAGATAGAAATCATATCAAACATCTTCTCAGATCATAGTGGCATAAAATTGGAAATCAACTACAATAAAAATTATCCAAGGAAATCAAACACATGGAGACTGAATAGCATGCTATTGAACAAGGACTGGGTTACCAGGGAAATCAAGGAAGAAATTACAAACATCATGGTGACAAATGACAATGAAAACACAACAATCCAAAATCTATGGGACATAGCAAAAGCAGTCTTGAGAGGGAAGTTCATATCTCTACAAGCCTATTGTAAAAGACAAGAAAAAATGGTAACAAATTATCTAACTCTACAACTCAAAGAGTTAGAAAAAGAGCAACAAGAAAAGCCCAGTGTAAGCAGAAGGAAGGAAATAACAAAAATCAGAGTAGAGATCAATAACATAGAAACCAAAGAAACAATACATAAGATCAACAAAACCAAGAGCTGGTTCTTTGAAAGAATAAACAAGATTGATGAACCTCTAGCCAGGCTAACCAAGAAACAGAGAGGACCCAAATAAAATCAGAAACGAAAGAGGTGAAATAACAATAGACCCCACTGAAATACAAAGGATTGTTACAAAATACTAATTACAAAAGTCAGGAAGCAATGGAAAGTGGACAGAAACACGAACCTGTGAAGATTATCTTCCTGATGGAGAAAAATACTTTCAAACATTAATCAACAAATAGGGCTAAACTATTATTAAAGCCCTAGAAGCTATCACTGAACTATTGAATGCAGGCTGTAGATTAACTGGTGGAAGGAGAATCCTCTCTAGCACATTCCAGGAAATAGACACCACTGAATAAAAGCTGGAAAGTGAGGGAGCACTGACGACTAGAGAAGTAGCGTAGGATTAGGTGGTGAATTATAGATCAGACCTCTGCATCATAGCAATCAGTACCAATGGGGCGGGTCACTGGTTAGGAGGAGGGCCTCTGAGGTCGGTGTCAGGGCCGCCAGCTCTGGGCCTGCAGAGAGCTGCCTACAGCCGGCCCCGTGCCAGCAGGTGGTCGCATCAGGTCCGCTGGCCGCAGTGGCAGTGCGAGCAGGGACGTGCCCAGCGCGTGGGCCTCTGGTGAAGGGAAGGCTGCAGCGGAGCCAGCAGACTCGGTGCGGGGCTGAGAGACGTCACGCAGAGGGACACCGATGGACAGGACAGACAGCAAAGCACGCCAGGCCCACAGGAAGACAGACAGGCTGACCTCCGGACAGACTCCAGGCGGGTGTCCTGGGAGGGCGCCAGGATCTCCCTGCGCAGAAGCAGGCGGGACACCGGGAAGAATGCAGGGACGGTGAGTGGCCGTCAGGGAAGACGTGGCACGCGTGTAAACAGCCTGGGCTGTCTTTCGGATAGGGGAGCGCTAGGGACAGCCCACATTCACTCTAACGCCGAGCTGCCGCTTGGCAAACCACCATGCACTGGCCCCAGCGCCTCCCACGGAGCACCCTGCTGCCTCGCGGGCACCTCCGAGGCCCTGCCCTCCGGTCCTCCCGCGGCTCAGCCTGCCTCTGACTGAGAGCTCCGACGGCGGCGGGTTCCACTGAGGCGTCCCAGCCGGGTCAGTGCGCTCAGCGGGCCCTGTGGAACGGTGCTCGTGCTCATCTGCGGCCCGGTGACCGGTGACCGGTGACCGGCTCACCCTGTGCTCTCAGATGTGCATGGACTTGCCCAGGGAGGGTGAGTCCTGGCGGAGCCACAGGAGAGCCGCCGAGCCCCGCCCGGAGATTCTGTGAGGCAGGGATCTTCCTCCTCTTGGCCCCTCACACGCCGCCTGTCTGTTCCGTGCCCCTGTGAACAGAGAGCCCGGCGAATCAGAGCCGCATGGAAGCTGGGACATAGGCGGCCACAAGCCCAGGCACTGCAGCCCTCCTGCTGGGGCCAGCCCTCGCTCACTCCCCAGAGGGCCCGGGTGAGCCCTCGGCTGCGGGAGGAGGTCAGGGAGCCCTCGGCTGCGGGAGGAGGTCAGGGAGCCCTCAGGCTGCGGGAGGAGGTCAGGGAACCCTCGGGCTGAGGGAGGAGGTCAGGGTGAGCACTCTGGCTGGGGAGGAGGTCAGGGAGCCCTCGGCTGAGGGAGGAGGTCAGGGAGCCCTGGGGCTGAGGGAGGAGGTCAGGGAGCCCTCGGGCTGCGGGAGGAGGTCAGGGAGCACTCGGGCTGCGGGAGGAGGTCAGGGAGAGCCCTCGGCTGGGGGAGGAGGTCAGGGAGCCCTGGGCTGTGGGAGGAGGTCAGGGAGCACTGGGCTGTGGGAGGAGGTCAGGGAGCCCTCGGCTGGGGGAGGAGGTCAGGGAGCACTGGGCTGCGGGAGGAGGTCAGGGAGCACTCAGGCTGCGGGAGGAGGTCAGGGAGCCCTCGGCTGGGGGAGGAGGTCAGGGAGCACTGGGCTGAGGGAGGAGGTCAGGGAGCCCTCGGCTGGGGGAGGAGGTCAGGGAGCACTGGGCTGCGGGAGGAGGTCAGGGAGCCCTCGGCTGGGGGAGGAGGTCAGGGAGCACTGGGCTGAGGGAGGAGGTCAGGGAGCACTGGGCTGAGGGAGGAGGTCAGGGAGCCCTCGGCTGGGGGAGGAGGTCAGGGAGCACTGGGCTGCGGGAGGAGGTCAGGGAGCCCTCGGGCTGAGGGAGGAGGTCAGGGAGCACTGGGCTGAGGGAGGAGGTCAGGGAGCCCTCGGCTGGGGGAGGAGGTCAGGGAGCACTGGGCTGCGGGAGGAGGTCAGGGAGTCCTCGGCTGCGGGAGGCGTCAGGGGAAGCACTCTGGCTGTTGGCCCACCAAGCCCCGAGGTCATGGCCACTGCTATTGTTTCCGAAGTGAAGGCAGTAGTACTTTCATGATAATCACATCGCTTGGTGCACAGACCAGCTCATTCACAGCTCTACGCTTACCTGTCATTCATTTAAAGACACCTGAAGAGAGAGTGCCAGTTTAAAGAAATGGCAGTGTTCTCCAGACCACATGATGTCGATCTTTAAACTATTGTCAACCACTGTGATTCTTTCCTCGGCTCGTCCTCATTGGCTGAGTGGCATCCAGAGCTCCTCTCCACGCCTGAGCGCTCCGTGAGCGGCCACCTGTGCTTATGGACGCTGTCCGACGGGCTGGCTCTGGAGAGCCCCTTGGGCTTCTTGCCTCCGGCCTCAGTGCTTCAGTAGGCCACATTGCCGGGACCTCAGCGCCAGGGCGTGTGGGAAGCACTTTTCACGGAGTTGGCGTTGGCGTCTGTGGAACGAACGTCTGTGGGCCTTGCCACAGCAAACAGCCATCTCACCAGGGTAGGAATGCTGACCGGTGCTGACTCTGCACTCTTGTTTCAGTTCTGTTTTAAGTGTCAACAAACATTTTTTAAAAAATATTTTATTGATTTTTTTACAGAGAGGAAGGGAGAGGGATAAAGAGTTAGAAACATTGATGAGAGAGAATCATCGATCAGCTGCCTCTTGCACACCCCCTACTGGGGATGTGCCCGCAACCAAGGTACATGCCCTTGACCGGAATCAAACCTGGGACCTTTCAGTCCGCAGACTGACGCTCTATCCACTGAGCCAAACCGGTTTCGGCTCATCAAACATTTTTGTTTCCAGTGAACTACAGACGGCTGGTCATTAGTGAGAAGATGGATGCTGAGATTCCTTTACATTTATTTTTCCAAAGAAAAGAGATGTGTAGAACACCGTGCTGCATTTGGAATGTAAGTGGCGATACAAGGTTATGGCTAGGAAGGAGTGGCTCATTGCTGGCTGGGAACTCGGCCTGTTGCACCAAGGTTGTGGGTTTGATTCCAGGTCAGGACACATAGATGAAGCACCAATGAATGCATAAGTAAGTGGAACAACAAATGGGTGTCTCTCTCTCATGCCCCCTCCCTTTCTCTTTCTCACTCAAATCTAAATTTTTTAAAGGAATGAGTCACTTACTCTAGAATTCAGATTAAAATTCTGCTTCTGTAATAAAAAAGAATCCTACCTAATAAAAAAGCAATATGCAAATTGACCACACCTTCGCTATGCACAAGCCATGCCCACCAGCCAATCAGGGTGAGTATGCAAATTAACCCAACCAAGATGGTGGTTAATTTGCATATCAAGATATATAGAAAGAAGCCAAACCTTCAGAAGGGAGTGAAGCTGTGAAGAAGCATGCAAGCAGGGCAGGGGAGAAGGAAGGGAAGCAGGCGGGGGGAGGGGGAGAATGCAGCAGGAAGCCCTGTTGCAGGAATCTTCCTGCAATGGGGCTACTAGTCCTATATAGTAAAACCTTAATATGCAAATCGACTGAATGGCAGAATGACTGGTGGAATGAACTGTTGCTATGATGTGCACTGACTCCCTAGAGGGAGGCAACCTGCGTCGGTGACAGGGAGGGAATGGGGAGGGGGGTGGGGGGAGGAGAGGAGAGGGGCCTGCTAGCAGAGAGCACCAGGCCGCCAGCCAAGACAGGTGCCAGCAGGGGCCCTCAGTCGCCCCGCCTGCTGGTTGCCCCACAGATGGCCCTGATTTCTGGCCAGGCCTAGGGACCCTACCCTATACACTGGGAACAGTCTCTTAGATTTAAAAATTAAAACCTGGCAAGGCTACCCTCACACTGAAAACAGGATGATGCAGCGATGGCAGGCATGGACTCTGGCTTGCACATTTTGGGGTCAGCCCTGATTCTGGCACTTATCCCTGTGTGACAAAGCCAATCACTTAACTTCTCTCTGCTTCAGTTTTTCTGCCCAGAAAATGGGGAAAATGGTACTACTGCCCCAGAAGGATCGTGTTATTACTACTTTTTATAATCAGGGCAAAACAATGTAGCTGCCCACACAACAGCAAGATGCCTTTCTCCTGTGTGAAAAGCATGGTCACTGGTGCACGCAGCATCCGGATTGTGAGAGGGATGTCCAACTGCAGATTTAGGCCCGACATCCCCTGAGGGCGAAGGCTGGGCTGAGGCCTCCCCTGTGCCCCCCACATGCACAGATTTCACACACCAGGCCTCTAGTTTAAAAATAACACCAGAAAAGACAGTATTTAACACATTTTTTGGCTGAATACATGGCAGTAGTTCCCCTAGATACTATATTAAAGTCTTTATATAATAATCTTGAACACACATTGGTTAGAATGGGCTAAAAATAAAAGTTGACTTTCAATTAAAACATAAAAGTTCAAAAGCAGCTGAAGTATATTGAAAAGAATATTATATTGTTTCACAACCCAATAACGTAAAAGGTTGTGGTGTATCTGAATCACACACTTATTCCAACAATTTAATCCTATTTTGAAAAACATCACCTCTCATGTTTTGAATATAGTAGTAAATGTATTCAGAAGAATATGATTTCCTATTTATTGATTAACATGCTAATTAATAGTATGCATGCTGGTCCCATGTCCCATGGCCTGAAGACACGCTTTGTCCTGGGCGGCATCGCCCGCAGCGAGACGTGCTGAGCCGCTGCCCGGGCCGTGATGTGATCTGTGTGGATGGAACAGGGTCTTTGCACATGTGGTCTAGTCAGGCGGGGGCCAGAGGACGGTGTCCTGACGGGAGACCCCGAGGGGCGGGTCTGGGGCTCTGCCCCTGAGCGCCCTCGCAGCCAATTCCATTCTCACCGCAGGCCTTCCTGCCCACGCACAGTGGACACTTATAGCAGCAACGCACTCTGTGGCTCATCTCGTCTTACCCAGAGTGCAAAGGCCTTCCTCCGTCAGCGTGGAGGCCGCGCCTCCTGTTTCTGGCGTACTCTCCCCACGGCCAGCTTCGGCCGCCTGCCTCCCTGGGCTCCCGCCTGCCCTGGGAGGACACGGGACCAGCGTGTGTTTGCTCGGACAGGTCCCGTCCTTGCCTGGGCTGTGTCAGCCTGGGTGTGGTTCCCAGATGTGCACGTCACGCCCGCGGTCTCCTGTGCAGGCCGAGGCACCGCAGCAATCCAAGAGGCTTTGGCAAGAGAGACCTGTGTTGGAGTCCCAGAGTCACTGCCAAGCAGTTCACCTCTCCAATCTGTCATCTTTTCTTAGCAGAATTGGTGTGAAAGATACCACTACGTAAGCCTGCTTTGAGGATGATGTGAAATCACCCATTTAAATAAAATATCTGATGGCCAGTAACTCGCTGTTTTTCCCCTGCGAGGTGGAGCAGGTAAGGAGAAAGGGCTTTGTCCTCAGGCGCCGTGAGCTTTGCAAACCCCTGGGGGGCTCCTCCGGCAAATCTGCTGGAGCCCGCACCCTCCTCCGAGCTCCCAGGGCCGCTCTGGAAAGGCTGCGTGAGGAGCCCTGGCTCCCAGAAGGGACTGACAGGGACAGCTGGGAAGGGGTGAGCGCCCTGATTGATTGCATTTGTCTGGAAATCCGAGGTGAGGGGCTGGGGCGGCCTCGGGCGGGGTCTCGGAGCGGGCCAGCCCAGGGCTTACCCCTTCCAGGCCCAGACGCCGCCCCAGCTGAGGAGGGCGGGGCTCACTACAGGACAGGGGTCTGCCCGTCTCCTGCCAGAGCTCCCGGCGGTCTTCTCCTTGTGAGTAAATTGCTGGGGATTGAGGAAAACTGGGTCGTGTGCTGGTCTAGCCCAGTGGTCAGAAACTCATTACCAACAGAGCCAAATATCAACAGGACAACGGCTGAAATCTCTTTGGAGAGCCACATTTTAAAAACTTAAACTTCTAACGCCACTTCTTCAAAACAGACTTACCCAGGCAGTGGTATTTTGTGGAAGAGCCACATTCAAGGGGCCAAAGAGCCACATGGGGCTCTTAAGCCGCAGTTTGCTGACCATGGTCCTAGACTGGTGACTGAGCACAAACACAAAACAAAGCCGTGGTCAGTTCAGAGCTGATGGGGGAGGGCTGCCGGGGTCTGTGTCTGGGGCGCTCAGTGGCTGTGGCTCCGTGCCAGCGCTCCCAGCGAGGCGGCCACATGTCCTCGGGGAACCTTCCCCACGGCTCACGGTCCCCATGCCGCGGCAGCACCGCCTCCCAGCCTCCAGGAGTCCAGGCCCGGCAGCAGCTCCAAGGGCGTTCCATTACACCTTAGACCAGCCGTGGGCGAACTACAGCCGGCCCGTTCGGTTGTTCTATCCGGCCCGCGGAGCCGAAAGAGCGGAGGGTTCTCTTGCTCTCCCCTCCGCTCCTTCACCAGCAGCCCAAGAGGAGAGTGCCAGCATGGTCAGGTTGCTTTTGTTCCGGCCCTCCGGTCCAGTTTAAGAACCCATTGTGGCCCTCGAGTCAAAAAGTTTGCCCACCCCTGTCTTAGACCCTTGCTGCAAATTGGAAAAACCCATTGAACCAAAGTTACCTTTGGATAGCTGCCATGTCAAGGGAAGGGCTAGTTTAGCTTTTAATCTAAATCTTCTTGTTTGAAAGAAAGAGTTTTACCTGCCATTTGGGTATTAGCTGGAAAAATATATCTACGTTTCTCAATGGGGGATTTGTTTGATAATATGACCTACTGAACAGGGAGGTCTACTTTTGAGATGCCGGTTGGATTCAGAAGTTTCTAAATAAATGTGAGAAAGAGCTTTTCCAAAAGACAAGCTTAGTCACTCCATTGAGAAAAGAATCAAAAGCCTGGATCCCTGTCACTGGGATGCATTTCAAATGGGAAGTCACTGACGTCTGGACTTTGTTTCGTGGGACCCACAGGTGATGGTGCCCACCGCTTCAGGGCCGGCCATGCCAGACTGGGCCCTCCCCACTGTCCCTCCTCAGTCCCTTTGGTGCCCGCCTGTTGGAGGGATGCCCCGGGTTCAGCTGGACGTCAGAGCACATATTCATCCTGGAGAAATGGATGCCGCCTCATGCAAGGCCTGGGTTCTAAGACAGTAATGGTTTCATGTGAGTATATTTTAAAATAAACCCAACGTGTGACATACGCATCAAAATGCATATTGACATTTATACCTTGTAAAATTTAATGTAAGTTCACAACATTTTTATTTGTTTTAAAACAGGACATTCTATGTTTGTAGGACGAGTAGGAGAAGGAGCTGGACAAGGAGGAGGACAGTTAAAAGAAGAGAATGACTGAGTCCCCGTCGCTGATCTTTCTCCCGCTCAGGACACAGACTGCGACTGCCACACCTGCTCGCCAGCCTGGCCGTGGCCCAAGGTTGCAGAGTCCGGGTCACCCTGAGTTGGATCTTGCCGTGTCGTCAGTGTTGGTTATGACATTTAGAAGCCAGTCATTTTTCTGAGAGGTGCGGTCTGAGGTTAATGTCTGTCTAAGTGAACGAGGACAAACTGTGTGTGGGAAGTGCTGCTTCCTCCGTGTCAACCCTGATTGCAGGACTTCATGGCCACATGTCCATGGCTGTCCTTGCGGCATGAGCTTCCCCCGCAGGAGGAGTCAGCGCTGGCGGTGCTCAGGTGGGATTCTGGCTTCTGATGGCAAGAGTCCTGGCTCTTGGGCCCCTGATGGGATGCGGATGTGCTGGTCCCTGGAGAGCCTTGGCCTCTCGGCTACCCCATGGCGGAGGAGCTTAGACTAAGCGTGACACACATGGAGATGCTCTCCTTTCCATTTGTCTCTTACCCCGCCCACCACCCTCCTTCCGCCCGCATTATGAGAAAAACAACTGCTTTCAGTGGAAATGCTGTGTGTTTCAGAAGGATATTTAGTAAAATGTGAACGTGTGTGTCCCTCCCACCCCCTCTGCCTATTCTACTCTTGAACATGGGATCTTGAACATGGGACCTGATTCCACATACGGCTCACATGTGGGAGATATTCTGCCCAGTTCAGTCTTTATGGTCTGACTTTGCTGTGACATGAAATTTTTGTTTGTTTATAGTAAAACACACCATTCTTTTCCTTTGAGCTTCTAGGTTGGTATCACATCAGGCCAGCCTTCCATACTTGGATTATAAAGTAACTAGAGGCCTGATGCACAAAATTCCTGAAAGGGTTGGGGGCCCTCAGCCCGGCCTGCACCCTCTCACAATCTGGGACCACTGGCTCCTAAACCTCTCTTGCCTGCCTTCCTGATTGCCCCTAATTACTCACCTGCCTGCCTGATCACCCCTATCCCCTCTGTATGCCTGCCTGATCACCCCTTCCCCTCTGCCTGCCTGCCTGCCTGCCTGATTGCCCCTAACCACTTGCCTGCCTGCCTGATCACCCCTTCCTCTCTGCCTGCCTGCCTGACCACCCCTACCCCTCTGCCTGCCTGCCTGCCTGCCTGATTACCCCTAACCACTTGCCTGCCTGACTGATGACCCCTGCCCCCTCTGCCTGCCTGCCTGATTGTCCCTAACCACTTACCTGCTTGTCTAATCACCCCTAACCATTCGCCTGCATGCCTGATCACCCCCAGCCCCTCTGTATGCCCGTCTGATCACCCCTATCCCCTCTGCCTGCCTGCCTGATTGCCCTTATCTCCTCTGCCTGCCTGCCTGATTACCCCTAACCACCTCTGCCTTGGCCCCGCTGTGGAATGACTCTAGAAGGTGGCTCGGTTGTCCGGTCTAATTAGCATATTATGCTTTTATTATTATAAATGTGACCAGGGTTCTTCTGTTATTATGGTTTTATTTTTTGAATTTGTGTCTTTACTTCAGCTAGAGTTTTATTTGATTGTTTTTCTTTTCTTCTTTTTAGTTTTGGAAGCCTGAGGAAGGGGCGTGGCTTATTACCTTCCCTTCCATTGGTGACCAACCAGTGTTGCGCTCCTTTATTTTATTTTTTAAGCATCACAATGTTCTCTCCGTCAAGTTCAAACAAAGGGAACAAAGCTGCTTATAGACACTGCATCAAGCCTCCTATTTTTTGATCTACAACAGAAGTTTGCAGCATCTCATTGGTACTGATAAACACCTCCCGGGAAGTGGCCATAAAAGAAGGATTTATGGCATCTTCGATCAGCTTTTCCTTGGAAGGAGAATGCTCTTTTGATTTACTTAAAAGGGCAATAGAATGGTGCAGGAGAGCTCGGATGGAGAACTTGTTGACGCTGGATGTTTTAAAGCCACAAAATGACTGGTTCTCGGTTGTAGGATTGATTGTCTTTTTGTGCACTTGGCAGACAGATTCCAGCATACATTTTTAAAATTCCATAATTTCAAGCCAACCGTAAGATTGAAGCTACATGAGGAATATGCGTTTCACACACACACACACACACACACACACACACACACACACACTGCCCCCCCTCAAGGCTCTGCCCGCAACCTGGCCTGGCACAGCACCCTCTGGGCCTGCAAACGAGTGCAGCCACTGCAAATATTTCCTGAAACAAGATGTCCTTTCCTGTGCCCCTTCTGCCCCTTTGCACCTGTGCCTGCAGACTTCTGATGGAAATGGCACAGCTAAGAGGGCGGTTTCAGGGGCCAGGGAGGTGGTGGCCTCAGGGGCCAGGGCAGGGGGTCTGGGCTCTGATGAATCTGGTCATAGAGGAGCAAATAGCTTAAAAACAAACCACTGCCCACTGCAACCAACAGATTTTGTCCCAATCCAGGCCTCGTAGCTGGAAACTCCTAGTGGCACGGAGCTGCAGAGTCCTGGTGACAAGCATGGCCCCGAGGCCGACATCTGGGTCCCACCGGGCTGGGCTGCTGGCCAGCTGGGTGCCAGGTCCGCTGTGGCTCAGTCTCCGAGGACCTCAGTTTCCACAACTGTAGGCACGGCACACTGACACAGAACTGAAGAGAAGGGGCAGCGTAAGTCCCACAGCTGCCGTCAGCAGCCCTGCCCGGAGAGGCGGGCCTGGGGGCGGGGGGCTCCGGGGCCTGGGGTGGTGGGCTGCCAGCGAGAGGCCGCCGGTGGCCATGGAGGTGGGAAGTCTGCAGAGAAGACCTCCTTCCCAGGCTGGGCTGGGCCCAGGGCCCGGCCGGGGCGGGTAGGGCTGACTGAGGGGGCGGGGCCCCTCACAGGCAGCTGGGCGGCCACCGAGGCCTCACTTCCCCGTGGCACCTCCCCCCCCCCCCCCCCCCGCCAGCGCCTGGACGCTCAGGCCCTCTGTGCCCTCCTCCTCCCCTCATGGCCCCCAAGTAAGAAGTTTCTGAAGGAAGGAGTTTAGGTAAAATGTGGCAATATTTGGTTTTCTCAGAAGATAATGCTAGAGGGGGAACACCCAGGGGAGTGAGCAGACTCGAGCAGTAAGAGTTTAGAAGGATTTAAAGACCACACCAGGAAATTAATCTATATATTAACCTATAAACGGGATAAAATCAGTTTATAATTTCAGCAATTGAATATGCCAAAGGAAACTTACGTTCAGATGTGTTTCAGGGTGTTAGGATCAGGCAGCCCTTCGTTACAGTCACTGACCCTCTCACCAACGAGGCTGCAGAGCGGCCGCCGCCTCCCGGGGGAGCTTTGCGCGCGGGCTTCCCGGGTCTGGAAGAGGGCGGGAGGCCGCTGGCTCCGCGGTCCTTCCCTCTTCCCGCTGCCATCGGTCTCTGGGCTGAGTGGGCAGGTTCAGGGAATGGAGAGGAGCCAGCCTGGGCCCTTCCTGTCCCCGACCCGGGCCACAGACCCCCAGAGTGCATGTCCCTCTTCTGGGGGGCCCCCGGCCCGGGGAGCCCTCTGCCCCGCGGAGGGCGGCATGTGGAGGGCGAGCAGGCAGAGCAGCCGCCTCCTGGCGTTTTTGAAGAGCCAGGAGGAGACAGCCTCGGTGTTCCACATGAACCAATATCGAACCGGTGTCTGACCAGACAGCGGCACCTTGCTGGACGGCCCATGCCCACGGGGACCCTGCACAGCTGCTCCGGGTGACACCTGCCTCCCGCTCCTCCCTCTCCGCCTTCGTCCCTGAGCTCCCCTCTCCTCTGTCTCACAGCAGTCCCTTCCTCCCCCCCACATTCCCTTCCTCCCCCCCACATCCCCTTCCTCCCCCGCCACGTCCCTTTCCTCCCCGCCACATCCCCTTCCTCCCCCCCACATCCCCTTCCTCCCCCGCCACGTCCCTTTCCTCCCCGCCACATCCCCTTCCTCCCCCCCACATCCCCTTCCTCCCCCCACATCCCCTTCCTCCCTTCCTCCCCGCCCACATCCCCTTCCTCCCCCCCACATCCCCTTCCTCCCCCCACATCCCCTTCCTCCCCCACCACGTCCCTTTCCTCCCCGCCACATCCCCTTCCTCCCCCCCACATCCCCTTCCTCCCCCGCCACGTCCCTTTCCTCCCCGCCACATCCCCTTCCTCCCCCCACATCCCCTTCCTCCCCCCACATCCCCTTCCTCCCCCTCCACGTCCCTTTCCTCCCCGCCACATTCCCTTCCTCCCCCCCACGTCCCCTTCCTCCCCCCCACATCCCCTTCCTCCCCCGCCACGTCCCTTTCCTCCCCGCCACATCCCCTTCCTCCCCCCCACATCCCCTTCCTCCTCCCCACATCCCCTTCCTCCCCCCACATCCCCTTCCTCCCCTCCACATCCCCTTCCTCCCCCCCACATTCCCTTCCTCCCCCCCACATCCCCTTCCTCCCCCCCACATCCCCTTCCTCCCCGCCTCGTCCCCTTCCTCCCCCCCACATCCCCTTCCTCCCCCCCACATCCTCTTCCTCCCCGCCTTGTCCCCTTCCTCCCCCACCACATCCCCTTCCTCCCCGCCACATCCCCTTCCTCCCTTCCTCCCCCCCCATCCTCTTCCTCCCCGCCTCGTCCCCTTCCTCCCCCACCACATCCCCTTCCTCCCCCCCACATCCCCTTCCTCCCCCCCACATCCCCTTCCTCCCCCCCACATCCCCTTCCTCCCCCCACATCCCCTTCCTCCCTTCCTCCCCCCCCATCCTCTTCCTCCCCGCCTCGTCCCCTTCCTCCCCCCCACATCCCCTTCCTCCCCCCCACATCCCCTTCCTCCCCGCCTCGTCCCCTTCCTCCCCCCCACATCCCCTTCCTCCCCCCACATCCCCTTCCTCCCCTCCACATCCCCTTCCTCCCCCACCACATCCCCTTCCTCCCCGCCACATCCCCTTCCTCCCTTCCTCCCCGCCCACATCCCCTTCCTCCCCCCCACATCCCCTTCCTCCCCCCCACATCCCCTTCCTCCCCCCCACATCCCCTTCCTCCCCCCACATCCCCTTCCTCCCCCCCACATCCCCTTCCTCCCCCCCACATCCTCTTCCTCCCCGCCCACATCCCCTTCCTCCCCCACCACATCCCCTTCCTCCCCCCCACATCCTCTTCCTCCCCGCCTCGTCCCCTTCCTCCCCCACCACATCCCCTTCCTCCCCCACCACATCCCCTTCCTCCCCGCCACATCCCCTTCCTCCCCGCCACGTCCCCTTCCTCCCCCACCACACCCCCTTCCTCCCCGCCACATCCCCTTCCTCCCCCCACATCCCCTTCCTCCCTTCCTCCCCGCCACATCCCCTTCCTCCCCGCCACATCCCCTTCCTCCCCGCCACATCCCCTTCCTCCCCGCCACATCCCCTTCCTCCCCCCCACATCCCCTTCCTCCCCGCCTCGTCCCCTTCCTCCCCCACCACATCCCCTTCCTCCCCGCCACATCCCCTTCCTCCCTTCCTCCCCGCCCACATCCCCTTCCTCCCCCCCACATCCCCTTCCTCCCCCCCACATCCCCTTCCTCCCCCACCACATCCCCTTCCTCCCCGCCACATCCCCTTCCTCCCGCCACATCCTCTTCCTCCCCGCCAATCCCCTTCCTCCCCGCCACACCCCCTTCCTCCCCGCCAATCCCCTTCCTCCCCGCCACACCCCCTTCCTCCCTTCCTCCCCGCCACGTCCTCTTCCTCCCCGCCAATCCCCTTCCTCCCCCCCACATCCTCTTCCTCCCCGCCTCGTCCCCTTCCTCCCCCCCACATCCCCTTCCTCCCCCCCACATCCTCTTCCTCCCCGCCTCGTCCCCTTCCTCCCCCACCACATCCCCTTCCTCCCCGCCACATCCCCTTCCTCCCTTCCTCCCCGCCCACATCCCCTTCCTCCCCCCCACATCCCCTTCCTCCCCCCCACATCCCCTTCCTCCCCCCCACATCCCCTTCCTCCCCCCACATCCCCTTCCTCCCCCCCACATCCCCTTCCTCCCCCCCACATCCTCTTCCTCCCCGCCTCGTCCCCTTCCTCCCCCACCACATCCCCTTCCTCCCCCCCACATCCTCTTCCTCCCCGCCTCGTCCCCTTCCTCCCCCCCACATCCCCTTCCTCCCCGCCTCGTCCCCTTCCTCCCCCACCACATCCCCTTCCTCCCCGCCACATCCCCTTCCTCCCTTCCTCCCCGCCCACATCCCCTTCCTCCCCCCCACATCCCCTTCCTCCCCCCCACATCCCCTTCCTCCCCCACCACATCCCCTTCCTCCCCGCCACATCCCCTTCCTCCCGCCACATCCTCTTCCTCCCCGCCAATCCCCTTCCTCCCCGCCACACCCCCTTCCTCCCCGCCAATCCCCTTCCTCCCCGCCACACCCCCTTCCTCCCTTCCTCCCCGCCACGTCCTCTTCCTCCCCGCCAATCCCCTTCCTCCCTTCCTCCCCGCCACATCCCCTTCCTCCCCGCCACACCCCCTTCCTCCCTTCCTCCCCGCCACGTCCTCTTCCTCCCCGCCAATCCCCTTCCTCCCTTCCTCCCTGCCACACCCCCTTCATCCCCTCCACATCCCCTTCCTCCCCGCCACATCCCCTTCCTCCCCGCCAATCCCCTTTCTCCCTTCCTCCCCGCCACATCCCCTTCCTTCCACCCACTTGTTGGCGTCCTGACGCCCCTGAGGGGACGGTTTAGGGAAAGTGAGGCTGTGATGGTGGCCGCCCAGATCCACGAGGACCGGTGTCCCCAGGAGGAGAGAGGAAGACCCAGGCGGCAGCCAGGAGGAGACCAGTCAAGGCAACAGAAGGGGCGTCCGCGCTCCAGTTCAGGCCTCGGGGAGACCTGGCCCTCGCAGCCCTGCCGTGAGGAAGCACAGCCTCCGCTCCGGCCTCGCACCCAGTCACCAGGACGGCGCCGTCCACCGTCCGGTTTCTCTGGCTTCCCCAGACCATTCCCGCGGGCCAGGCCTTCGTCCCAGAAGCCTCTGTCAAACCACAGCTTCCTCATATGCTCAGACAGGCTCAGCCGCCCACCCCGTCCGTCCCGTAGCCTGGAGGAATTTCTCCCCCTTGACTTCCTCCTCCTCCATCAGGCTCACTGCCCTGAGGGGTCCGTCGCACACTCTCGCTCCTCTTTTATGGCCCGAGGAGCAATGGCACCAAACCCTCTGCGGGGCAGGGCTTGCTTTGGACTCTGCCGCCTCCTCCCTGTGCACACTCAGGCTTCCGGAGAGGAGAGGTGGCTCCCCGAGGGCCGGCTTGCCTCAGCCTCCGGGGCTTCTCAGTGCTCAGGGAGGGCCAGGTGCCCCCCCCCCCCCCCCCCAGGAGGCCTCTGAGCTGTGTCTGCAGAGCAGACGGCAGGTGATGCTCAGCGTCTCCTCTACGGGAGGCTGGCCTCGGCTTTATTTCTGCTTATTTCCTACAGAAGTTAAAAAGAAGAACCGAGAAAGATGCTAACCAGCTGTTCTCAGGACTTCCTGGGGTTTTTTCTCAGTGTGAGACTTTGAGACATGCTGGCAGGAAGAGAAGGTGTGAATATTGAAATGAATTTTCCTAGAAAGGATATAAAATCTGCTTGGCAGTGGAAACCTCTTGGATCCAGCGTTTCCCACTGGGACGCGCCGGCGCCGGTGGGAGCGGTCCGCGCTGCGCTCACGCGGAACGGCTCTCGCCCCCGCGGGCCGGGCCGGGCCGGCACAGGTGCGCCGGGTTCTACAGCCACCGGGTCAGTGGCAGCTCACGGTCTCCTCGGGAGGACAGACATTAAACAGATGTCACAGGGATCACTCAGTGATCCATGGTTGGTTATGGTTGCGGGGGTCCGGAGGGAGAGAAAGCAGGACGAGGGTGTGGGCAGGAGTCCCGGGTCTGGGCGCCAGGAGGGCACGGCTGAGGAGACCGAGGGGCCGCCTGTGCAGACGAGAAGATGGGACTCTGGGTGCTGGGCTCACAGTGCAATGTGCAGGCCTTGTAACCTGTACGACCACATTAACCGGCGTCACCCAATTTCTAACTAATAAAAGGACACGGGTGCTTTAAACAGGGTCCTGACCGGCTGAGATGGTGTGGCCCCTCCGCCCTTCCAGGTGCGGGAGGTCCACCCCCAGCCCGCAGTGCCCAGCGCCCTGGATGGTGTGGCCGGGATGGTGTGGCCCAGGATGGTGTGGGCTGGGATGGTGTGGCCCGGGATGGTGTGGGTCCGGGATGGTGTGGCCCGGGGTGGTGTGGGCTGGGATGGTGTGGTCCAGGATGGTGTGGCCGGGATGGTGTGGCTGGGATGGTGTGGCCCGGGATGGTGTGGGCCCGGGATGGTGTGGCCCGGGGTGGTGTGGGCTGGGATGGTGTGGGTCCGGGATGGTGTGGTCCAGGATGGTGTGGGCCCGGGATGGTGTGGTCCAGGATGGTGTTGTCCAGGATGGTGTGGCTGGGATGGTGTGGCCCGGGATGGTGTGGGCTGGGATGGTGTGGGCCGGGATGGTGTGGCCAGGGATGGTGTGGCCGGGATGGTGTGGCCGGGATGGTGTGGCCGGGATGGTGTGGCCGGGATGGTGTGGGCTGGGAGGGTGTGGCCGGGATGGTGTGGCCGGGATGGTGTGGCCCGGGATGGTGTGGGCTGGGATGGTGTGGGCCGGGATGGTGTGGCCAGGGATGGTGTGGCCGGGATGGTGTGGCCGGGATGGTGTGGCCGGGATGGTGTGGCCGGGATGGTGTGGGCTGGGAGGGTGTGGCCGGGATGGTGTGGCCCGGGGTGATGCGGGCCGGGATGGTGTTGTCTGGGATGGTGTGGCTGGGATGGCGTGGCCGGGATGGTGTTGTCCGGGATGGTGTGGGCCGGGATGGTGTGGCCCAGGATGGTGTGGCCCGGGGTGGTGTGGGCTGGGATGGTGCGGGCCGGGATGGTGTGGGCCGGGATGGTGTGGGTCCGGGATGGTGTGGCCGGGATGGTGTGGGTCCGGGATGGTGTGGGCCGGGATGGTGTGGGTCCGGGATGGTGTGGGCCGGGATGGTGTGGGTCCGGGATGGTGTGGCCGGGATGGTGTGGGTCCGGGATGGTGTGGGCCGGGATGGTGTGGGTCTGGGATGGTGTGGCCGGGATGGTGTGGGACAGCAGTGGGCAGAGAGCTAATGAGAGCAAAGTGCGTCTGTGGGCAGAGCGACCTGCACAGCACCAGCTCTGCTCCTCTCCCTCCACCTCCCGGCCCCAGCTGCATTCCAGGAGACCGGCACCCCTTCCCCGTGGGTGGCGTCTCCCGGGCCCTGTTGTGCCGTCTGCACGTGGGTTGTGTCTGGGCCTCTGTGTGGGGCACGTTTCCCTCTCCAACCAACCAGTCCCACTCTCCGTCCGCATCCACGCTGCGCCAGCCTCCGTGGGCGCTTCCAAAGCACACCGGCCATTAGACATGGAGGCCAGCGAGAGGCCAGTGCGCTCCTGGCAATGAGAGCATCGCACCTGGGAACAGTTTGCTTTTTATTCCTCATGCCACAATTCAAAGACCATACACACTTATCAGAGAGCTGAGCTGCACTGAGGTTCCAGAAGGTGGTTCTTAGGAAAGTGGTGCGTGTGGCTCAGACCCGCTTCCTGCGTGGGGGGAGGGAGCATGTCCAGGACAAGCGGGGCCTTCGGCTGCGCCGGCGCCCTGGCTCCCTGCCCGGCCCTGCGGGGCGTGTTTTGCACCTGGCAGCTCATCTGGGGAAATGGAGGGCTTCCGGCCTCGTGGACTTCTGGGTTTTGCCGCCACGGATTTAACTCTAAGTCGCTGTTTTGGAGCTTTCTTTTTTCTTGGATGCTGTGGACTGAGTTTGGGTAGAAAAGTTATTTTTTCATCTGAAAACATGAGTGGCACCATGGAGCCTTTAAAAAATTCCCGGGTTGACTTTGTGGGATTATTACAATATTATCTCTTAGCACTGATAAAGAACAGTGATTTACTGTATTTTTCTGTGTATAAGACACCCCATGTATAAGATGCACCCCATTTTCCCAACCCCAGGTTAAGAAATCAATAGTTTAAACATTTTGCTGGTTTTCATCTGAAGGCCTTCTTTTTTGGCATCTTCAGGAGCTGTTCTTCCTGTTTTCTCCACTGATCACACCCTCAGTGGGAGAAGGTCCACGTGGTCTCTCTGCAGCTCGATTTCCATGTTCTTTTGCAGAGCTGATTGCATTCAGTTGAATTTTGCAGAGTGAGACAACCGCTTACGGGTCAGATTTTTATTTCTGACATGTTTGTGGGCTCAGAACTCCCGTTCCTGTGTATCTGCGCACTCTTCACCTCCACCTCCAATCATGGCATCAGCTGACGTCAGTAACAATAAGGCTTGTTATTGGAGGAAGCCTGTTTGACAAGGTGTGGGCTCCCTTCTCGGCTGACTTCCCTTAGGCACCCCTCGATTTTCAGTCTAACAATTTTAGAAAAAAAGAGCTTCTTATACATGGAAAAATACAGTATATATTTAATGGAAACAGTCTCAGCATCAGGTAATTATAAAACACGAATCTGTAAATATCTAGTCAATTCACACGAGTAGACTAAACATTGATAGTTTAGTCAACGAGTAACCTGTGTAAATTTTGAGAATTTTTAAAATTTTGAAAATGTAATTTTATTCCTACCTAAATTCCTATTATATTCAATAGGCATTTATATAACTGTAGTTACACACCGTGCCTATACTTTATAGTAATAGGCCTAGAAAAAGCTCACCTACTACAATAATCACAATCTTCTGAATGTAAGACGATTTGTTCCATATTTCAGACCTTTTCTGTGGCTTAGAACTCTGCATGGCCTCTGTGGCCGGCGGGGGGAGCAGCCCAGGCCTGTGTGTGACGCTGCACCCAAGGGTGGTGGGAAGCCTCTGAGGGTCTCCAGGCCTTCTTGTCACGGGCCGTGCGGCACTCGCTGCTGCCGGGCGTCCCGGACGGGAGAGAAGGCGGGCAGTGGCATGCATTGGTAAATGAGACTTGAAACACTACATTTTAGACTTTTATAGAATGTGTCTTTATTGACTAAGGTGTTAGGACAAGGGTTGCCAGATACAATACAGGGCATCCATTTAAATTTGAATTTTAGGTCTACAGCAAATATGTTTTAGTGTGAATATGCCCCAAACTTTGCAAGGGACATAGAGTTATACCACCAGGTGTTTGTTGGTTAGGAACGCTGGGATTTAACGGGCATCTTGTGCTTTTCTTTGCTAAGTCAGGTGACCTGCTGTGGAAACGCACCCGGAATGCTGACTGCGCTTGCATGTTACGTTTGTTAAGCACCATGGCGCCTTTCCAGCCAGAAGCCCTCAGCTGCCTGTGTTTTCCAAGTGGCTGAAGCAGCAGTGGGTGCAGATCTCTCTGCATGGGAGGAACCCACATGGGAAGAACCCGGTGGGAGGAACTCTGTGTGGAGAAATCCGAGGAGTTCCCTGTGGGAGGAACCCCATGTGGAGGAACCCCATGTGGGAGGACCCTGTGTGGAGGACCCTGTGTGGGAGGAACCCCATGTGGAGGAACCCCATGTGGGAGGAACCTGTGTGGAGGAACCCCATGTGGGAGGAACCTGTGTGGGAGGACCCTGTGTGGAGGAACCCCATGTGGGAGGACCCTGTGTGGGAGGACCCTGTGTGGGAGGACCCTGTGTGGAGGAACCCCATGTGGGAGGACCCTGTGTGGAGGAACCCCATGTGGGAGGAACCCCATGTGGGAGGAACCTGTGTGGGAGGAACCTGTGTGGGAGGACCCTGTGTGGGAGGACCCTGTGTGGAGGACCCTGTGTGGGAGGACCCTGTGTGGAGGACCCTGTGTGGAGGAACCCCGGCAGCATGGGCGGTCACCTTGTGCACGGCCCCTCTGTCTCCATCCCTGGGGGACCCGGGTCAGCGCTCTCCCGGCGGCTGTTCGCTGGGGCAGGAGCGGAAGAGGCTCCGGGGTCCGTGTGGCCTGAAGGCAGGCACAAGGCTTCCCTGGAAAGGAGTCCGGCTCGCCATCCAGGAACGTCGTGAAGAGCCTCTCCCGGTGTCATTTCTGCCGCCTCTGGGGCGTCCCGCTGTTTCCCAAGTGAACGATGCACACAGAAATGTGTCCACACTGCAGCCCATGTTGAAAATGAGATGCATTTTAACTCACACTGTTTTTGTAGTTTTTCAAGGTATGTATATATATTTTTGAGGACACCCTATGTATAAAAGATTAAAAAATGTTCTTAGCATACAGGCTTTCCTAGAAGGACAATCAGCATATATGTGTTTTTGTTGCCTGTGTTGCTTGTTTTGTTTTTGTTGCAACATAATTGCAACCCCCCCCCCCCACGTCCTGCATAGTTCAGGGTTCAGGTTCAGGGTTCGGGCTTTGCAGGAGGCCCCACACAAATGAAAGACACTAGAAAATACTAATTTGGAAATATTGGGGGTAAGGGGGAAGCCCAATCCAAGGGGAAGGACTTCACTCCACTTTGGCCTAGTGATCCCTTTTATTAAGACTATGGGACACACCCTTAGTCCTTAGGCAGGCAATTCCAATAATAGCCAATCAGCAAGAATTTACATAAAACTAAAAGGTGGAAGTTGCTTTAGCTACCATTGTTTCAACTAAACAGTGGGTGGTTAGCTCTGACTTTTCAGAGCTTCAAGGTTGATCAGCCTTCCTGGTTCCTTGTCCACACCTCTCTGCTAGTGAGGACAATGGGCAGCTTCCAACACCCACCTTCCTTTGTCCCTTAAAAAACTTGCATCTGCAGACTAGAAATAAACATATGAGAACAAAAATGAGACAAGCAATAGTGGTTATGCTGAGAGGCAAATGAATCAGTCTGCAGTGAGTTTCATTCTGGGCCAATAGTTCCTTGAGTTCCAATTTCAATGTCCAGCAGTTCCTTATGTACACATGTCAGCCATGATATTTCAGTTCTGGATGGTGGACAAACGGTGGCAATACAGGTCCGACCCTCTCTGGTTTGGTCCTGGGCATCCTGCAGCGACGCACAGCTAGTGACTGCTAGCATGGCAAGGTGTCTTCACTGTGAACGAAAAGAGCCACATGCTGACCTGACAGGCTCAGGGAAGGCCTGCATGGCAGTCTTGCAAACTCAGATCTAAAATAACCACAAAAGATGGTTTGAAAATTAAATATCTAACTACAAATGGGTTAATCATGTCCCAGATATTTCACTTGACAAAGATCAATTTAGGTATTCTTTACTGTCTCTAAGATAACCTATCTGTGAGATGTCTGGGTAACTTGTAACTTCCTTTTTACCCCGGACCCTTCAGGGCCCCGAGACATTTCCTCATTTTTATTGTTATCAAGTTAACTGCCAACTGTTAATTGCGTTGGAGTGTCCTGTATCCATCTATGTAAGAGAGGCTCATGTCCATCATTTCACCTTCTACCCTATCCTAGAGGTTTCCCCACTTAGCTCTGTCCCACCTGCCTAATCTATCACCAGTGAATTTCATGTAACTCACTACCTCCCTTTCCTTTGATTGCAATGTATAAATATAGAAACGTAACCCGCCATTCTCTGGAGCATTCTCTCAATCTGTTGAGGTTCTGCTTCCCAGCATATGCCAACAGTTTGGCTCAAATAAACTCACAAAAATTCTTTACAGGTTTTAATGTGTTTTTTTTTGTTTTGTTAACATCACCATCTTCCATCTCAGGACTGTTTCTCCACTTGTCTTCATGGCTGGAGCAATCTGGTCAGCTCCTCTCTGAGATCCGCTGTTGCAGGAATCCACATGGTCTTGGAGTAGTTTTCTGAAAATATACAAACATATTCTCCACCAAAAGTTAATAAAGGAATCTTTTCTATAAATTTGACTTGGGATCCTTCTTCATTTTTTGCCCAAATGATTTTCCTCTGGCTTGTTTTGACACCATATGATTTTTCATGGGTCTCTTTCTGCCAACATTACAAATGAAAATTAATTTTCAAAGTAAAAATTTTCTAGATGTGATTTACTTACAGATATTGTTCCTTACAGGATATTATCCTACTATCCTCCCTTTTTAATTTAAATATTAGGAGGCTCTTGGAAATTCTACAATTCAGTCTTGATAACTTTAATTTTTGCACAGAAATATGACTACTTTAGATTCATTGCATACTTGGCAATTTTACCATGAGATGAACTACCAATAAAAATTTTATTTAATACTTCAGGAACAGTTTTTGTCCAGTACAATTAAGTTTTTATTTTTGAATATTCATTCATTTTAATTAGCCAATTTAAATTAATCTGAAATGAGATTTAATAAGGACAAAGGAAGCAACCTGTTTCTCACGTGCTTCCCAGCTCCTCGCCCTGAGGAGGAGTGTGGAGAGGTGGGCACTGTCTTATCTGCAGCCCTTGGAACCCCAGCTCCCCCTGGCTCCCCGCTTGGGGCACAGTGCTTACCTTCCGGAAGGTTCTCGGCTGGAATGTGGGGATTCAAGTGCCTCTGTGCCCACTGGTCTGAGTGACCAGTTCAAGACCCGCTCCCGCGGCTGCTGTTCCTGAGGTCAGCGCGTCCAGGACCGCCCGACGTCTGCTGGTGTTCTGGGGGCCACAGAGGCCAGCGGGGGCTACAGTGGGGTCCCCGTGGCTCAGGCACGACACCGCAAACACGGCTCCCCGCCTCGTGGGCACCCCCCGCTGCAGATGTCATGGAGGTGAGGCGGGCCTCGGGCGTTCGTCGGGTCCCCAGCCGCAGTGACACGCACACGGCAGGTTTCACCCGCCGGCAGCCTGCGCCTCCCCTGGTGCGTGCACACCTCGCTGTCACTAACTGACCTGCTCTCAGCCTTTCCCTGGAGCTCTGGCGGGTGTGGCCGCAGGGGTGAGTCCGCCCAGCAGGAGAGGCAGCCCCTCCTCGTGTCCTGTGGCCTCCAGGCCACAGCCACCCGCAGGCCCGGCCGGCCCTCCGGCTCGGCGACGCCTCCTCCTCCTCCTCCTCCTCCTCCTCCGTGAAGCCTCCTGGGCAGCTCCTGGGAAGGCAGCGGAGGCAGCCACGGCCAGGCTCCGAGGCCCACAGCTCTGCCTCCCTCCTGCCCTCCCCCCACCCTCAGGGCGATGGCAGCAGGGGGAACCGGGGGTGGGGGGGCAGGGGGAAGACAAGGACAGATCCAGGCCCCTCCACCAGGTGCACACACTGGCAGACACACGACTGTACCTCCGGCTGCTCAGCGGGTGCCTGCGCCCAGGGTCAGATGGCAGAGTGTTGGCAGGTGTTTGGCAAAGAAAACTCGAGACTCAGTTTCCCTGTCAGGCGATGCTGTGCCACCGCAGGCGGGTGGCCTTGTTGCTGCTGTGAAGGCCATGCCGGGGATTGTGATGAAGGGCAGAGGGCATGGCGGTGCCGGCAGCTCCCCCCTGTCTCCCCCTGTCCCCCTACTGGACTCCCCACCCGTGCCCCCACCCGTGCCCCCACCCGTACCCCCACCCGTGCCCCCACCCGTGCCCCCACCCGTACCCCCACCCGTGTCCCCACCCGTGTCCCCACCTGTGCCCCCCACCTGTGCCCCCACCCATGCCCCCACCCGTGCCCCCACCTGTGCCCCCACCCATGCCCCCACCCGTACCCCACCCGTGCCCCCACCCGTACCCCCACCCGTGCCCCCACCCGTACCCCCACCCGTGTCCCCACCCGTGCCCCACCTGTGCCCCCACCCGTGCCCCCACCCCTGCCCCCACCCGTACCCCCACCCGTACCCCCACCCGTACCCCCACCCGTACCCCCACCCGTACCCCCACCCGTGCCCCCCACATGTGCCCCCACCCGTACCCCCACCCGTGCCCCCACCCCTGCCCCCACCCGTGCCCCCACCCGTGCCCCCACCCGTGCCCCCACCCGTGCCCCCACCCGTGCCCCCCACATGTGCTTGGGGACCAGGCACCCGCTTGGTGCTGCACCAGGCCTTCCCCCGCGGAGGCGCCAGCAGCCAGAGGAGAAGAAGGAAACCAGGGAGCAGCGGCCGAGGCGAGAGGGCGAGAGGCCCTGTTCCTCCCAACGTCCCGCCTCCCCGGCACTGAAGGTTCCGTGTTTGATGAATGGCTCCCGGGGGCAGCAGGCCAGAGAGGCCGGCGAGGACCAGACCTGAAGGTAGGAGCGTCTACCAGGAGCCACACCAGGTCAGTGGCGGTGACTGCAGAGCGAGCCGCCGGCTCTTCCTGAGCGAGGAGCAGGGACGCCTCTGCACCGCCTGGCTCTCGGCGCCGCGTCCCCAGGCGCACCTCCCGCAGGAATGGAATGTGTAAAGTGCTCCAGGCGAGCCCCACGCAGTGCTCAGTCTGGGAGGGGGTGGCAGCCAGGGTAGCTAATGGCAATGAAATATTATTTCGTATTTTTCAAAACTCTACAAGAAACAAATCTCATAAGTCAAATTGTGCAAACATCTAAACATATATCCCTATATATGTTATATATATTATATATTATATATATATATACACACATATATATGCAAATAAGTAAATGAAAGACACTCGGCATTCTAGACATTAAGAAAACACAAATTAAATCAAAACAAGATACACAGATGGATCTTGAATGTGTTTGGCTAAGTCAGACACAAAAGGCCACAGGCTTCGTGATTACATCTGTACAGCCTGAGCCGAATGCTGGGTGGCCGAGCACAGCGGCAGGTGTGAGGCTGGCGTGGGAGGGTGGTACACAGGGCAGTGTGGGAGTGTGGGGCAGCGGTTCGGGGGCATTTTGGTGGCAGACTCGTGGCCTGCATGGATGCTGCTGTCTGTGAATTAAGGCATCGGGGAGGCTGTGGGCTGGCAGGGGCAGTGGAGTGGAATTCAGTTGCTAGCAGGGGGGGAAGCTACACCATGTACGTGCCCCTTCTCCACAGCCCAGCGTTCGGGGCGGAGCCCGCGCCCCGTGAAGCCAGACTCCCTGCGTCTGGTGTGAAGCGAGTCTCTCACCGCAGGGGTTCCTCCCGAGGCTGGGCCCTCCCGCGGCTCCCAGCCTGGGCTCAGCTCCGTTCCCGGTCTTCCAGCTAGTGCTCCCCGCAGGCGTCTCCGGGCTGAGGAAAGCCTCCCGCTGACGTCAACTGAGGTGCGGGGTGTCTGGGCCCACGGAGGGCTCACTGCTTTCCCCAGCTGCAGCTTGCCTCTGGATGCGCGCTCTCTGCTCCACGCCCCCCCCCCCCCCCCCCCCGGGTCTGGGGATGGGCAGGGACCAGGCCCGGAAGCAGCAGGACCGCGAGCACCGGTTAAAGTGGTCCCGCAGGGGAGCCTGGGGCTCGGCTCCGTCTCTTACGAGGGCACCGTCCAGACAGGCGGCTGCCGTCCTCCCAGCTTCCCCGGTGGCAGGCTCTGCTTCCTGGAAGACCTACTCAGTGCCCAGGTGACTGGAGGCTCTGCTCATCTCCACAGGGACCTCCCCTGGAGTGGGTGGCACGGGCGCTGGCCCCCCGAGGGTGAGAGGGGCAGCAGCGGTGGGTGAGTCTCCGATGACCTATCGGGGAGTGGCAGGAGTCGCTTCTGCCACGTTCTGTGGTCATGCAGACCAACCTGGTCCAAGGTAAGAGCGGCTCCACAAGGGGCAGAAATGGGGTGTGGGACCAGCTTGGGGGTGGCAGTTCTAATTCAGTAACTTCCAGAAATACAAAATGCCATTGAAAGCACTTTAACCACGCTCTGTGGGAGAGCTGACCTTTGGAAAGTCTTTGTTCTTTAACATAGTGGTTTGGGGCAGTTATGGCGGTCCGGTCGTTTGGAGCCTGAGTGGAGGCTCCGGGTCTTAGCTGCTGCCCGTTTGGAGATGCACTGGGATCCACCGGACACTGTCAGGCCAGTGCTGGGCCATGCTCAGCGCCCGGCAGGGGGATTTCACAGCTCTGTCACCGGCAGAGGGACACGTGGCCGAAGAAACAGGGTCTCCTTGCCCAAGTCACAGGCAAGTGCCAGCCTCCCAGGTCTGCCGCGACCTCGCTAACAGGAAGTCTTCCACAAAACGTCTGACACCCATGCCAGGTCCGGCTGCAGTCTGCGTGTCTCCTGGACACGGAGTGGCCCAGGCTCCAGGCCACTCCGTCTCCTTGCATTTCCTCTGCCCAGTCACACGGGGGAGCCACTCGCTTCGCCTGTCCTCTTTGAAAAGAAAAGACCAGCGCCTGGTGCCGGGTCTGATTGCTCCACCTCCATGCGCCCTGAGTGCTTCCCCGCCGGCTAGTTTGTGCCAGGATCTCCTTTTTAAAAGTAGAATCATGTTAAAAAACAAATATATACATATATATATTATTGAATTTTTACAGAGAGGAAGGGAGAGGGACAGAAAGCCAGAAACATCAATGAGAGAGAATCATTGATCAGCACTCTTGCACACCCCCCACTGGGGATGTGCCTGCAACAAGGTACATGCCCTTGACCGGAATCGAACCTGGGACCTTTCAGTCCGCAGGCCGACGCTCTACCACTGAGCCAAACCAGTTTCGGCTGAAATTAATCTTTTAAAATTTATCACATATTTTGGTGCTTCATCATTTGATTTTGTGACTAACCTGTGGATAGCCCCTCCCCCCGGGGTGCAGCTGAGACCTGGAAGCAGAGCGGGGACCAGGGACACGTGTCTCCCGGCAGACAGTCCTGGCCACGGGGACGCAGCCCGAGTGTGTCTGTGCAGGAGTTAGCATCGCAAGCTGTGCAGCCTTGTTGCTGCTTGTGCGGGGAACTGGAGGCTCGGGTTCCGGGAGCCCTCGGGGACCTGGGCTGCCCCCAGCCCATGGACTCTGAGGTCAGAGGAGACTGTTCCTCGAGCGAGGCTGCCCTCAGGTCAGACCGGAGCTCCTCGCTGAGAAGGAAGGTCTTGCTCTCACGGAGCAGGGAGAAGCAGCTGCCCCAGCTGGACCCTAGACATGGGGGAGACAGCCGAGAGGGCCCCCCCAGAGGACCCCATTCCCCCAAGCACTGACGGCCCCCGCGGAGGCCCCCGGCCCCCGAGCAGCCCACGGCTGCCCCAGGAGCACTGAGTTGGAGGGAAGCTCAGGCACAGGCCCAGGGCTTCCTCACCCGGCCTCCTCACGTCGTCCTGCCCCTTCGCTTTGACCACAAACAGGTGACGCCTGGCCCTTGTGGCTGCCAGTCACGTGCCTGTGAAACCCCCGCGGGGACATAACTGCTAAGATCCTTGACATGCATTTTCAAGTGCAGTTGACATCCCATATCCACACTTATAATAGGGTAATATGCAAATTAGTCAGGAGGCCATCACGTAAGGACCGGACAGCAGGAGGTGGGCAGCGAGCTCTGAGTGGCAGAGAGCTACACGTGGTGGTGGGCGGGATGGCCAGCTGAGACAAGCTGCAGTGAGCTGCTTGTGCATGGGTTTGTTATTTTATATTTATTAGTTATCTTATATTAGTTTCATGTGCACAGCCTGGTGGTCAGACAGAAGGGCACGCGGAGAGAGCAGAGGGGTGGGGGAAGGAGGGTGGAGAAGGAAGGCAGGGAGCAGAAGAGCAGAGGGGTGGGGGAAGGAGGGTGGAGAAGGAAGGCAGGGAGCAGGTGGAGGAGGACGAGGGGTCTGGGCAGTAGGTCAGCCGTGTCCCTCAGTGGTAGTTTCTCTAGATGGAAGCGTTCTCGGCTCAGAGGCCAAGGTGATGCCACCCAGGTCCTGTGCCCTGCGGACTGGGTAGACCATCCCCCTCCTCCTCTTCCCATCAGGCTTTGGGGCAGCCCCTCTGTGGGTAGTTGATGGTGCTCAGCCTTGCCTGCAGCCGTAGTGGACAGCCTGGAGCCCTCCCCATTTCCCCAGCAGCCCCTGAAGCCCCAGGTCGCAGCCTAGGCCCCAGAGTGACTTTACCCTCCACTTCCTTGGTGCCCGTGGTCCTATTGGCCAGTTCAATGGGTGCAACTTCAGTGCAAAGGAGGCAGAGGTGATGCCCACCCAGAAGGCGAGGGGCGGGCTCTGAGGGACCACAGGCTTCTGGTGGGAGGCTGGGCTCTTCTCGCCCTTCCTGGGAGGTGGAGTCTGTTTGTGCTCAGGTGAGAAGCAGCGACAGTGTCTCCTGTGGGGCCATGGCCTGGCCTCAGCGTTCATTTTACCGCCCGAGAGCAAAGCGCCCGCCTCGCCCCTCTCCCACGCCCCCTCGCTGTGGGAGGCAGAAGGCCTCCATGGCTGCGTGTGGGCCGATGGGCCTCTTTCTGCCCGCGCTCAGCCACCACAGGGTGTGGTTGAGAGCAGGGGTGGGCAAACTTTTGGACTCGAGGGCCACAATGGGTTCTTAAACCGGACCGGAGGGCCGGAACAAAAGCAACCTGACCACGCTGGCACTCTCATCGTGGGCTACTGGTGAAGGAGCGGAGGGAAGAGCAAGAGAACCCTCCGCTCTTTTGGCTCCACAGGCTGGATAGAACAGCTGAATGGGCCGGATCTGGCCCGAGGGCTGTAGTTTGCCCACGGCTGGTCTAGATGCATATTTTTATAATTCAGTTTTTTTCATCATGTATTGTATTTACTCTTAGAAACAAACACTTCGCTGGGGAAACGCAGCAGCAGGAGACTGACCACATGGCCACGTTGGGTTTTTGTCGTTTTTATCTTTTCTTTGATAAAATCTTAGACTAACATTCGGTGTCAAGTTACTCTTTACCTGTCTGTTCTTCCTGTCTCTCTCCATCTGGGTTAAGTTTTGTTCCTGAAACGTGAGGGCTCTCGTTTGTTTGAGCGCCACCTGCCGGTGTGTCTGGAGATGCAGGTGGAGGCACATCCCGAGTCACATGTGATTCCACACGGACAGGTGTCCTTGGGGCCACAGACACTGTGGGTGGCAGAGCCATCTCCGTCACCCACGTCACTGCTGTATTGACCGGTCCTGGCATGGTCTGCACATTTCAGTTGCAAGTGACACATGAAATCGGAGGAGAGGGCAGGAAGGTGGACTCTGACCACCGTCCAGCTCTGAAGCTCTGCAGCCAGGCTCTCCCCTCAGTGAATGGACATCTTGCCACAGCCCTACAGGGAGACACCCCAGGCCAGCTCCCATGGAGACACCCCAGACCAGTTCCCATGGAGACATCCCAGACCAGCTCTCATGGAGACACCCCAGACCAGCTCCCATGGAGACACCCCAGACCAGTTCCCATGGAGACACCCCCAGGCCAGCTCCCATGGAGACACCCCAGACCAGTTCCCATGGAGACACCCCCAGACCAGTTCCCATGGAGACACCCCAGGCCAGCTCCCATGGAGACACCCCCAGGCCAGCTCCCATGGAGACACCCAGACCAGTTCCCATGGAGACACACCCCCAGGGAAGTTCCCATGGAGACACCCTTAGGCCAGTTCCCATGGAGACACCCCAGGCCAGCTCCCATGGAGATATCCCAGGCCAGTTCCCATGGAGACACCCTCAGGCCAGCTCCCATGGAGACACCCCCAGGCCAGTTCCCATGGAGACACAACAGGTCAGCTCCCATGGAGACACCCCAGGCCAGTTCCCATGGAGATACCCTTAGGCCAGTTCCCATGGAGACACCCCAGGCCAGTTCCCATGGAGATACCCTTAGGCCAGTTCCCATGGAGACACCCCCAGGCCAGCTCCCATGGAGATACCCTTAGGCCAGTTCCCATGGAGACACCCCAGACCAGCTCCCATGGAGACACCCTAGGGACAGCTCTAGAACGGGAGGACACAGACCTTCTTTAAAGACCACAGGTGGTCCTGGGCTCCCCCACTTCTCTCATGGGGTCACGTGCCGTTTCCGGCCCATCACAGTAAGCAGGCCTGGGACACATGTGCCCCCTTGGAGCTGGGGTCAGAGCTGCTTGCCATCCCAGGAAGGTTAGGGTTCTCTGCTAGAGAGAGGGGTTGGACCCAATGCCTTCAGCTCCCTGAACAGTGTGAGGTCCCATCCGCAGGTACCGTTCCTTCCTCGGGGTCTGTGCCCCACTGTGTCTGTCTTGCCCTTGCCCTGGGAAGAGGAGTGGGTGTGCAGGAAGTGTGTGTCTCAGGGCGAGTCCTGGCTACGGCGCCCGCAGCAGACACCACACAGACCCACCAGCTGACAGAGGCAGCCCTGTGTTCCCTCAGACACACACTCATCGGCTCACAGGCCACCAATGCACACAACATAGGGATCCTCCAACTTCTCATGGGGATACAGATGCCATAGCCATGGACCTTAGGGTTGGTTTCCAGGTCCCATGAAACATTACTCTCTCTGATGTCTGAAAAGTGCCCAACTTTTGAGTAAGGTTTGAGAGCCCGCTGGTGAGCCTTGGGTGCTGGTGAGCTTTGGGTGCTGGTGAGCTATGGGTGCTGATGAGCTTTGGATGCTGGTGATCCTCAGGTGCTGGTCATCCCCGGATGCGGGTGAGCTTCGGGTGCTGGTGAGCCTTGGGTGCTGGTGATCCTCAGGTGCTGGTGAGCTTTGGGTGCTGGTGAGCCTCTGATGCTGGTACGCTTTGGGTGCTGGTGAGGTTTGGGTGCTGGTGAGCCTTGGGTGCTGGTAATCCTCGGGTGCTGGTAAGCTTTGGGTTCTGGTGAGCCTTGGGTAATGGTGATCCTCGGGTACTGGTAATCCTAGAGTGCTGGTGAGCTTTGGGTGCTGGTGATTCTCGGGTGCTGGTGAGCCTCTGGTGCTTTGGTCCTCGGGTGCTGTGATCCTCGGGTGCTGTGATCCTCGGGTGCTGGTAATCCTCGTGTTCTGGTGAGCTTTGGGCTCCTGCGTGTCCCTCTCGCCTCCTTCCCTCTGCCCGGAGCAGATCCTGCTCCCGCTCAGTCTGAGACCTGGAGCCTGAGGGATTCACTTGGGGACGACTTATGGATCAAGAAGAAGAGCTCAATGGACCACAGAACCACTTTCCCACCTGCTCTCTATCCGTGTGAACCTGGCCGGCCTCACTGGGACCTGCTCATTAGGCCGTGAGGGATGCTCGGGGCGGCCTCGCTGGGGGAGGCGCTCGGGCTGTCAAAGCATGTTCATGTGAGACTGACACCCCCTTCTCTCCTGGTTCCTCCTCCTGCCACTACTCTATGAATCAGCTTTTCAAATATTAGCTCACAATGCTCGGTGGTCTTAAATTAGTTTACATAAGTGATATTTGATTGACAAAACAAAACATTGTATTTAAAAATATTATTTGAAGATTCCTGAGGAGCTGAATGCAAGCCTCGATTATTGTTTAGAAACTGCCATCATTGGAGACATAAATGCTATGTAGTGCTTTATTAAAAATCTTGAGTTAGATCCTCAGCGACCACATGTTGAATATATAAAATGCATATGATTACCTCAAATAGAAACTGTATTTCCCCTACATTTTGACTCACTATTGGAAAATATATTCACCATGGATCACATGACTAGACTGCTGGAGAGCTCATTATTTTTATTTATTTGGCAGAAGAAGTAGAAGCTGTTGCTAAGTTTTCAGATGATTTCATCGACCTTAGCAGAGGCTGTTGTTAAAACAAATAAACGTGTCAAACTGCAGAGCCTGGCAGTCCAGGTGCTCAGAATCTGAGGATCCCTCAGGAGAGCCCTCACGTTTCCCAGGTTTGCAGTGAAACCGACTCAGAGGTACGGAGCGTGGCATTCACGTCCGCGTGCCAGGTCCGCTCAGCCCAGCGTCCAGGCAGCTGCCCGTGGGAATCCGAGGAAACACGGCTGCTGCCTCGGCGCGGAGGGAAGGGCTCGCCTCCAGGGCTGTCCTGCAGCGGGTGCGGGTGCGGGTGCGGGGGCGGGGGCGGGTGCCTGAGGGTCCGAGGCCGGTGCTCAGACGGAGACACGCAGATGCCGTCCTATGTTCACTCCTCTGCTCCCAGGCGTGCTGGGGTCCCTGAGGAGGTGTCTGTGCAGGCCCTTCTCCTAACGTGCAGCCGCCCCAGCCGAGAGCCCCGTGCCCCGACGCCGCCTCCTGAGCCGTCTTACCGGCCCCGCAGGGCGGGGGGGCACGGCCAGGCGGCTTCTGCCCTGGCAGCCCGGGCCGCTGGGCGCTCACGCCCGCGCGTGCTCCAGGCCGCCCGGCTGGGCCCGAGAGCCCTCGGGATTCTCCCGGGAGGAGCTGTTGCCACGGATGGACGGGGGGCTCCCGCCATCCAACGCCTAAGACATAACCCGCTCACGGGAAAAGTGTTCTCATCTTCGACAGGACGGGGGGGGGGGGGGTCCGCACAGGCCTCCCGGGCGCTGCCCCTTCGTGACAGGCATCTGGGAGCGAGGCCTCTGTGCACACGGAGCCCGGTGCCTCTGCTTGACGTGAGGCCCGCGGCCTGCGGCCCGTCCCCCACGGAGCAGGCCTGCCGGCCGCGGAGCAGGCCCCGCCGTCTCCGGACCACGCTGCAGGCTGCAGCGCTGTGGAAGCAAACAAATGGCCAGACAAAGGAGAGCTGGGTGTCCAGCGTGTCTCCCTCTGGGCACGTCCTCCCCCGCAGGGCCCTGGGACGTGGCCGGGCGGGTGGGGGAGCCCACAGGATGGGCGTGGGAACCTGCGGGCTCTCCCTGGGTGAGGCGTGGGCTGCAGGCTCTCCTCTGCACGGCGGCCTTTCCACGCCCGGGGCAGAAGCCACGCGGGCAGGACGCGGCCGTGACTGACCGGCTCTCTGGGAGGTTGAACGTGTCCTGCCACAGCTTGGCCACCGCAGGAACAAAGGCAGTGCCGTCTGGAGCCGCGTGGACCTGGCCCGGGCCAGGGCGGCTCTGGACCGCTCAGGGCGCCTTTGGCCGGTGGCGGCAGCACCTGTGGCGGCAGCACCTGTGGCAGGCCCCCGCTCCGCGGCGGCACCCGGACCGTTAGCCGCTGTGCTGGGGGCCGGTGAGCTGCATCGGGCGCTGCTGAAGGAGGAGCCGCTGGTGGCCCCTGAGCCCGCGGAAGGCAGTCTGCACTGGAGGTCTCCGCCCTCGCTCGTGGTCTCCGCCCTCGCTCGGTTCATTTTCTTTGCTTTTCTGATCTTTCAGTGACACTGACATACAATGTTCTCTTAGCTTCGGGCGCACAGCCCAGTGATTAGACACCACCTAGCGCACTGAGTGATCACTGCGCCACACTGCTCCCTGTGCTATTCGAATGGCTGCCATTCGTCCTTCCCAGCCCTGGGCAGTCCGCGCCGGCTTCTGGCTGAGTGGCAGATGGAACCTCACCAGCCCCGCAGCTCCTCCTGGCAGCCGCCCTCCGCCGTCTGAACCTACTGGTTTGTTTCTGGTTTGTTTTGTGTTTTAGATTCAACATATACTAGTAAGTGAAGCCATATGGCATTTGTCTTCCTCTTCAATCATTTATCCACTTCAATTTTAATAGTTATATTGTAATTTCTACAAACCCATATTAACACAACATTTTTTCAATTTTTAAAATGTGCTTGATTTTTATCTGATGGTGTTTTCACATGAAAGGTTTACATTTATACACCACTTCTTAATTCTATAACAAACTTTAGGCATTGAGAGCCCTTCAGGAATACACTCAATATTCCTCTTTTACTTGGTATGATTCTATTTGCTGATTTTAGCTCTAAAATCTCTGGCATCTGTCTTGTATGAGGCCACGATCCTTTCCATGAAATTGTAATTAATTGCAGCTTAGTGAAGAGTCAGATCCCTTCAGCCCCCCTGACTCCGTCTGAAACGCCAGCCAGCGAAGGGGTAAGATAACACAAACACACAATGACGAGGAGAGAGGAGATGTTTGGAATCCAGAGAGCCACAGCCACTAGCTAATTAAATGCACAGATTTGACAAGCTGGAGCCCCGACGTGCAACTGAGGAAGCTGAGATGTGACCTCACCCCTGGACGGAGGGCATTGGAGTATTTGTCTAGGCACCAGGACAGAGAAACACAAGCTCAAGTCATCATCTCTGCACTTAAATAATTCACAACCTTATTAGAGCGAGTGGATGATAAAAGCGCAGTAATAACATCAGAATGTAAGGCAACAACACAGAGAGGAATAGAGGCAATTGCTAGGATGATTTTCCAATAATTAGTACAGAGTATGTGCTGTGAATTAAATAAATAATAGGTGTGAAGTAGCTGCTTCGTGAGTATGGCCTCCCCTCCTATTTTAAAGAAGCTGAGCTCCACGTGAACTGTGTGCTATGCTGTGATGTCTGAGGCACAGGACAGGAAGGCCCTAAGTCTACAATGCTTTGATATTTGAGTCATTCTTTATTGTTCAATGTGATTTATTTCTGTACACCTCAGTTTTGTAATAGTTAAATTTTATATCTTACTATAAAATATTACTAGAAGATCAAATGATCAGGTGACATTTGTTACTTTCTATAAATGAATACAATCTCTGGCATGCTAAAGTGCTAGGTATTATAGAAATACTCAGATAGGGAGACCTACAGGCTTGATTACAAGTGAGTCTTACTATCACAACCCAAATTTATTGCTTAAAAAAAGGCAGGGAGCCAACTAGAAACTGAAGCAAATATATGCCCTTGAAGGGCAAATGTAAATTGGACAAGCTTCACTATTACAAGAGCAAGAAGAAAAAATTCAGATGCAAGAATGAAAACCACATTGAATCCACTCTAAGTAGCTGTTAAAGAATAAGAATGAAAATACTTGCCGAAATCAGTTTGGCTCAGTGGTAGAGCGTCGGTCTGCGGACTGAAAGGTCCCGGGTTTGATTCCGGTCGGGGGCATGTACATTGGTTGCGGGCACATCCCCAGTGGGGGGTGTGCAGGAGGCAGCTGGTCAATGTTTCTCTCTCATTGACGTTTCTAGCTCTCTCTCTCCCTTCCTCTCTGTAAAATATAAATTAATATATATATATATAAAGAATGAAAATACTTAATACAGATTGTAAAGACATTTGTTCAAAGATGGCTTCCTAGCATAGGTGATATTTCAGTTAATTTTTTTGAATGTGAAGAGGCTAGCTAGATAAGAAAAAGGTGTAGGGGTCCCGGATCACAGCGGGTGCAGGCGGGGCTGAGGGGCCCCCTGCTCCGTGCATGAATTCTGTGCACCGGGCCTCTGGTTTGTTTATATATGAAGCCCACTCCTGGCCCCACCGTCTGTCTCTCTTCACCCACATCGGACGCTCTTTGTCCGATGCCACTGCGTGGCCTGTTTAACGCTCGTAGCTGGCCCCTGTCGCCGGTGGAAGTATCAGAGCGCGGCTCCCCTGTGTCGCCCCTCCCAGCAGGGCCTCTGGACCTCACCTGCCGGCCTGGCCTTCCTCCAAATGCCAGGGCGCACCTGAGGCGTGCATGCCTGACAGTGGGCGTCCTCCGTCCATGCTCTACCCCCCCCCCCCCACACACACAGGGGCACGTGGCCATTCCTGGGGACGCTGAGCCATGCTTTGCCACCGCGTCAGCGTTTTGTCTCAATGGCCGTGGCTCAGCGAGGGATGAGCGATGGGAGCGGGCGGTGCCCACGGAGGCTGGTGCCCGAGGCGCCCGCTGCATCTGGGCCGTGGCCACGGGAGTGTGAGCCCACGGTGCACTGCGCCTGCTGAGCTCTGCAGTCTCCTTCTCTGGAAAGCAGTAACTATTGATTATAGGTTAAAGGCAATTAAAATAATGGACCTGCCACTGGCAGCCGTGCCTGCCAGATCTTGGCACGGGCGGTGCTCACTGCACAAGTGGCAACTGTCCAGTCGAAGGAGCAAACCCGTTTTCCAGGAAAAGCATTTCACGTGCCCTTGCCAAGACAGGCCGTGTTCAATCCACGGGTTAGCACTTACAAACAAGACCTGAGGCGGAAGATGTGGTCTCGAAAGGAGAAGATGGTGAGGAGCTGCAGGCGGAGCACAGCTGAGGAATTACTAGGCAGAGAAGTGAGGAAAATGATGAGACTGCAGCACAAGACACCCTGGAAACACAATAGAGAATGACTCAGAACACTAAATTAAACTGTGAAAACATGAACATACAGCTCGGCTGGTGTGGCTCAGTGGTTGAGCGTTGACCTATGAACTAGGATGTCAATGTTTGATTCCTGGTCTGGGCACATGCCCAGGTTGCGAGATCGATTCCTAGTGTGGGGTGTGCAGGAGGCATCCCATCAATGATGAGCAGCTGACTCCACAAAGGTGTCACCCCCACACACTGGGGGACTCCTGACATGCACAATTGGAAATGCATAGCAGCCCTTACAAGCTGTGCCTGCCCCACACAACTGGCGCCTCTGGTTTCAACTACAAGTTTATAGGAAACAGGGTAGAGGAACCTTTTAAATTGCACCCTGGGGTGCACACAGCAAAATGGGAGGAGGGTTACATGGAAAGGCAGCCGGTCTCTTCAGTAGATGGGAAAGCAAACTGTGAAGGAAAAGAGGAGTGGGTCTACGTCATAACAGCCATGAGGACATGCCCAGGGGACACAGTGCCTGGGCCATGCCTCACCGTGCTTAGCAGACACTGAGAAATGATAGTTTACAACGGGAGTCACAGTAGTAAGCTATTTCCCTGGTAATTTTAATTGATTGAATAATTAAAGTTTAATATTCTTTACATTGCCTTATAGAGAAAGGTGTGCATTGTCTTGTGATGGAAAGGTGTGCAACGCCTTGTAGAGCAAGGTATACTGTAGGCACATGACAGCTAGGTAAATGTCATAACCTGGACCTCACATTTCTCATGTCCAAAATGAGGGTTTGGGGCAGGTTACTCATAGCAGTTTTTTGCAAACTTTGTTTTTTGATGGCAGCCTAGAGTTGAAAAGAATTCTCCTTCTGTACACACAAATGCACACGCACATACTCATACAATACCCACAACAATACCAAGCAACCAGTGTAGCACTTATAGTTGTCATAGATATTACAATTCAATTTCTCTCTTTTATTCTTCTTTATAAAAGTGATTTCTGTGATGCCCTGAATTGTTTCCTCTTGCCCTAATGCATTCAACCACTCTTAAAATTTACCACTATTCACAACAGTGTCAATAATTCTTGTATTTTTTAGTCAAATCAGTTTAGGAATATTGATAAATAGCAGAGTATGTGCTTATCAAAAGAATAAAGTAAACATAAATACAATAAATTAGTTTTGCTATAGAGTTTAATACATCAAGGAAATGTAAAAGAAATTACTCAGAAAGGGAAAAATACCTTACAAAATGAGGGGGAAAATTAAACCAATATGCACATCTAATAATTTATTTAGCAAACAGTAAGATAATCAATTCACCATTGACACATAAACATGTGAAGGTTACACAAAATAAAACATTTAGAAGTAAAAAGTAACCATAGCAATCAATACAAATCTATTTTGCAATTATTTTGAAAAAGAATGTAGCTTTATAACAACTGAAATGGGTGTTAGAGAAATATAAACTCTAAACTGAAATTTTTTTATGTTTATAATTCATTCAGCTTAACTATATATTAAACTTTTTATGTCAATTAATGTTAATGTTTATTATTTAAAAACTAGAGGCCTGGTGCATGAAATTCACGCACGGGGGTGTGTGTCCCTCAGCCTGGCCTACATCCTCTCCAATCAGGGGGATGTCTGAATGCCAGGGATCGGGCCTAAACTGCCAGCAGACATCCCTCTCACCATCCGGCACTGCTGGCTCCTAACTGCTCGCCCGCCAGCCTGGTCACCCCCTAACTGTCTGGAAGGAACTTGATGTCTGGAAGATGTCCAGTCACGCGGTCTAATTAGCATATTACCCTTTTATTAGTATAGACTAGAGGCCCGTGCATGGATTCATGCATTGATGGGGTCCCTCTGCCTTGCCTGTGGGGATCAGGCCAAAACTGGCCCTCTGATATCCCCCAAGGGGTCCCGGAAAGCAAGAGCGTGATTCTTGGGTGATGCACCCTGGAATGGGGCTTTCTTCTTTCTGGTTTAGGGTGCATCACCCGAGAACCACAGCTGCCAAGTCACCGCAGCTCAGCAGCTCCTGTGTTGAGCCTCTGTCCCCGGGTGGTCAGGGCACATCATAGCTCCCGGTCAGCCAGGCGAACGGTCGGTCGGTTGGCTGGTCACTTAGGCTTTTATATATAGAGAGAGGACCTTACATGTCACAGCTGGTCAAGCATTTATTTAATCAAATTCTTCTATTGGAAATTTAATTTGGTCCCAGATCTTTGCTTTTATAACAAACATTTCTATGGGAAGTATGGACATGAACTCTAGGTCAGGGGCACGTGCTTTTAAGGCTAATTGTGTGTGGAACCAGGTCTGCTCTGAAGAAAGGCTCTTCTAACACAAGCTGCCCAAGCCGAGCGGGGGATGGTAGTTTCGGGGACCTTAATGGTGCTGAGAGCATTTAAAATGTTTTACTGATTTCATGTCTAAAACCCCGTCCCGGATTTTACTTTTGTGTTGGATTTTATGTCTGTAAATGCTTTCTGTGCTCTCCAAAACAGCCGGGTGCCAGGCCCTTCTTATCACACGGACCCTGGAGGTCTGCCTTCCAGCAGCCCCCGGGCCAGCGGGGCTCTGAATGTTCTCCTGGCGGTTATGTCGTGTGCGGTGATATGCTTCCTCATGGCTGCTGATCTCCTCTACGAGTCTGTGAGCTCACCGAGAGCGAAGGAATTTTTTGAATCAGTTATTTTAAACTGTTCATGTGCTGTAAAATCTTTTGAGTGAATACATTTCAGATGAGTTTTGAGACTAAAATTTAGTCACAAAAAATTCTGAAACCAAATTCTCTATTTTAAGGATGGAATTCAGCAGCTAAAAAAGAATTGAAATATTTATTACATGAGAAGTCCAGAAAACCCGCATCCAAATCCTCTCCTTCTGAGGGACGGCACCACGGGGCTTTCCCACGGCCCCACAACGGGTCCATCCAGTCCACGGAGCACCCGTGTCCGCCCGATGAGCCAGGGCTTGTTTCTCCATTGCCTTGGGACAAGAGAGCTGTGGGGAATGTTTTACAATACTGGCTAGTTTCCTTTATGGTACTTACTTTTCTCAGAGCATCTTGCCTTGTGCAGGCGGGGATGAGGGGAGGGTGTTCCTTAGCCTGGCCTGCACCCTCTCCAATCTGGGACCTCTTGAAGGATGTCCTACTACTGCCAGTTTACAGGGATTGGGCCTAAACCACAGTCGGACATCCCTCTCAAAATCTGGGACTGCTGGCTCCTAACCTGCCTGCCTGCCTGATTGCCCCTAACCACTCTGCATACTGGCCTGCTTTCCCTCAACTGCTCCCTGCCACTGCCCTGCTCCCCCCAAATGCTCCCCCAGCAGCCTGATCACCCCAACTGCCACCCATGCCAGTGTGCTTGCCCCTAACTGTCTCCCCTGCTGGCCTACTTGCCCCCACCTCCCCTCCCACTGGACTGCTCACCCCCAACTGCCCCCCTGTTGGCCTGTTCACTCCAAACTGCTGTCCTGATCACCTCCAACTGACCCCACTGACGGCCTGCTTGCTCCCAACTGGCCCCCCTGCTGGCCTGCTTATCCCCAATGGCCACCCCCCCACCAGCCTGATCACCCACACCTGCCCTCCCCTCTTGGCCTCTAACGGCCTCTACCTCGGCCCCGCCACCATGGCTTTGTCCAGAAGAACACCCAGAAGCTCTCCTGGAAGGTTTCCCAGCCTAATTAGCATATAACCCTTTTATTAGCATAGATAGAGGCCTGATGCATGGGTGGGGGCCAGCTGGTTTGCTGGGGTGCCTGGCCAGCCTGGGTGAGGCCACGCCCCCTGGAGATCCAGGCTGCCAGTCCCTCCTTTTTTGCTTTTCTTTCTTCCCCCCCCCAGCATCTCCTTAAGCGAAGGCCAGGGTGGCTGGAAGCAGGTATCTGGGATTTATTTATCTTCTATAATTGAAACTTTGTAGCCTTGAGCGGAGGCCAGGGCCTGCCTGCCAGGGTGGGCAGGAAGCTTGGATTCCTCCATTGCCATTTCCAGGGGCAACCCAAGCCTCCTGCTTGTTCCAGCTCCATGGCTGCCACCATCTTGGTTGGGTTAATTTGCATACTCACTCCTGATTGGCTGGTGGGCATGGCTTGTGGGCATAGCAAAGATACGGTCAATTTGCATGTTTCTCCTTTATTAGATAGGACTAGAGGCCCCATGCATGAAATTCATGCACGGAGGGGGGGGTGTACCTCAGCCCAGCCTGCACCCTCCAATCTGGGATCCCTTGAGGGATATCCAAATGCCCTACATGGGCAGTTGGCCATCCCTCTCACAATCCAGGACTTCTGGCTCCCAACTGCTCACCTGCCTGCCTTCCTGATTGCCCATAACCACTTCTGCCTGCCAGCCTGATCACCCCCTAACCACTCCCCTGTCAGCCTGATCGATGCCTAACTGCTCCCGTGCCAGCCTGTTTGCCCCTAACTGCCTTCCCTTGAAGGCTTGGTCCTTCCCTACTGCTCTCCCTTGCTGGCCATCTTGTGGTGGCCAACTTTGACCACATAGAGGCAACCATCTTGTGTGTTGGAGTGATGATCAATTTGCATATCACTCTTTTATTAGACAGGATAGCTTTTAATTTTTACAAAGTTCATTTTTATATATAAGGGATAAGTCATATATAAATAAATTGACCTACTCTGCTTTAATAAAATAAAAATATGTTCATCAAAAATACTATGAACATTTAAATTAAAAAACATATTTACAATGAAGAAGACATTGATATCCCTTCATATAGAAAGAACTTTACCAAGAGAAAAGGGAGAGGAGCAGTCCATCAATTCAAAAAGCAGCACATTCAGCAAACACTGAGGCACGCGCCGGCCGGGGAGGGCGTGATGGAGGCTCCCGGGACGCCGCCCAGGGCCAGGCTGCTGGAACACCCCTCGGCTGGAGAAGTGGCCCAGTGACCTTTGGGGTCGTTTTCAGAAACAGTCACCCGCCTGCCCTGAGCACAGGGCCTGCCCTCCTGGTGTGCTCCGTGACACCCGGGCCTGGCGGAGGCGCGCCCTGGCGGTGGGAGGCCCCTGCGGCGGCAGCGCTGTTGGGGGCAGTGGCGCCCCTCGCTGTGGGCTGCCTGGAACTAGCCCCGGGCCGGCTTAGCTCCCTCAGCTTTGGTGTCGGACCCTAATCAGCCCTTTGAGCAGCCCTCTGAGTTGTTTTGTCCCCTGGGCCATGGCATGCCCCTTGCGCCAGGAAGGCGAGTGGAGCCTGCGAGCAGCCATGCCCCACGCAGGGCCTGCCGCCGCCCGCTGGCTCCGGGGCACGGTGTGCGCTCAGGGAGGCCATGCCGGGCCCGGTGCCCATCCGGTTACTCACCATTGGTCTCCCACCATCGCCGCGCACTTTACAGGGCATGACGGCCTCTCCCGCCGCCCTGACCACAGTCCCTGCACACATGACCACACCCTCCCCCCAGGGCCCTGGGAGAGCAGACAGCCTCCTGTGTGCCCGGGCTGTGCCAGCGGCTGTCGCTGTGGCTGATCCACTGCTCCAGGACCTGGCTCCTCACAGCCCTGCCCGCCCTGCCCGCCCTCTCCTGTCCCCCCCTGCCTCCCCTGTGCCTGCCCTGCCCCTTTCCCCTCCCCCACCCTCCCTCTTCCCTCTCCCCTCTTCCCTCTCCCCTTCTCCTCCCTCTCCTTCTCCTTCTCCCTCTCTCTTCTCCCCCCTCTTTCTCTCCCTGCCCCCCATTATAATTAGTCAGGCACTGCTTTGCTGTGGGGCTACATCCATACAACATTTAGACAAGTTTCCATCCTTGAGAAATCTGTTTATCTAATACCAGAGACACTTGATGAAGAAGCAAACATACATGACACTTGGGGGTAACACGGCGCGATGCACAGTGACTGGGCGGTGGAGAGCGGAGGGGCATCGGCGGCTCTGTGGGTGCTGGGTGCTGAGGGAGCACCCCTGCTGGCAGAGGGCTCACTCCTGCTCCGGACCCCCCCAGCATGAGGCCTCGCCCCAGGGAGACTGTCCTGGGCCATTTCAACAGAACTGGGAACAGTAGGAGTGCAGCTCGTGTAGATATAGCTTTCCATTTTTATAAAACATTAACATTTCAGAAAAAGAAATAAAATCCCTTACAAGTCCAAGGAAGTGAGAGGTGTGGCCTCCCTCCTCCCGCCCCCAGCAGGCGCCCACCCCTGAAGTAGCTCTAAATTGCTTAGGTCTGAGGGAGGGGACACGTCAAAGCTCCCGCAGCTCTGGGGGGTGCAGAGCAGGCGGAGCAGGTGGGAATTTGCAGGTGGAGGGGCCGCAGGCCTCAGTGGAGGGAACCCCAGTGTGGGAGTTGCAGGTCTGAGAACACATGGGGGGCGCGGCACGAGATGTCCTGGCGCCACAAAGGCTGGCCCTGCCCCTGGTGGAGGGAGAGGGATGGAGCAGGGCCCCCAGATGGCGGGGTCCGGCTCACACCCAGCGACTGGGCCCTGCTCTGACTCTGTCCCTGTCCTGGGCGCCCTCCGGGAGACCAGGAACCACTGTCCCACTCGGCGCCGCCTCCGTGGGGGTCCACCTCGTGCTCCAGAGACAACGATTTCTCAGACGAGTCTGTGTAATGTCATCTGTTAACTGCTAACCCTGCTGCTGCCTAGCGCTGATCAGTGCTCTCAAATGCTCTCCATTCCGAGTAACTGATAAGGGGGGGTGTGAGCCCCAAATCGTCCATTTGCTTGTTCTTTTTCCCAACCTTCTCTCTCCGCACAGGTAAGCCCCGCATTGTAGGAGCTGATATACGCTGAGAGACAATGAGATGCTACACTTAGTTCTGAAAAGATGGCATAAACAAGGTCGTGTGAATTATATCCCTTCTGTGGCAAAGTTTTTGTGAATGATGGTAAATATCGTACATTTGAGAAGAGTGATGTTTCTTAGGAAGAAGTTTCCCTAAACGGGAATTGCCCATTAATTTCTCCTCATGGCAAAGCGTCCTGAATGTGGGCCTCATTCGCCGCGGGGAGGACTCATTCCTGCGTACACGAGCTCTGTCAGCGGACCGGACAGAGTTGGCTACTTAATTTGTTCAAGTAACAAGAGCTACAGGGAGGATCTCAGTGGATCATATGAATTCCATGTGTGTATTGTTCACATAAACTGTGAGGAGTGTAGATCTTGTTTTTAGGGAAATATAAAATCTACACAAAGAGAGCTTATCCTCAGGAAGGGTCTCATCAGGCGCAGTGTCTGGTCAATACTTTGTCTCTACATGTGAAAAGGACGTTGTAGTGTTTTGTAAAACCTTCTTCAGTCTGGAAGGGATTTGATAGAGCCTTTGGCTCAGCCTCATTTCATTGACGAGGAAACAGACTCCATGGTGAACTGAGGGGAGGGCCCAGGGTCCCGGGGCCTTGCGAGGTGCTCATGAGGCTCCACAACTACATCAGGCCTTTGGCTGAGGGTCCTTCCAGCACAGGCCTGGCCAGCAGCAGTTGGCTGGTTGGCTGGAGTGCTCATCATCAGGGGCCAATGAGTCAGTGCAATGAGCTTCACAGGGCTGGCTGACAGCCCCTCATTGGTCATTGGTCAGCCCTCACTGGTCAGTCTTGCCCCAAATGTGAGCATCCAAAGTGCCCTCCCTCACGCAGGCTCTCAGTCACATCCCAGTCCCTCTTTTTGCTTAGTGGCCTTCCAAGCACTTCTCACTACATCTCTCTGTGTATTTCCTTCTTTCCTTGGTGGACGTGGGATCTGGTGGACATGGGCTCTGGTGGGCCATAGGCTCTGATGGATGTGGGCTCTGGTGGACCACGGGCTCTGGTGGACATGGGCTCTGGTGGGCCATAGGCTCTGATGGATGTGGGCTCTGGTGGACCACGGGCTCTGGTGGACATGGGCTCTGGTGGACATGGGATCTAGTGAACCACGGGCTCTGGTTGACCATGGGCTCTGGTGGGCCACGGGCTCTGGTGGACCACGGGCTCTGGTTGACCACGGGCTCTGGTGGACCACGGGCTCTGTGGTCTATAAGCTCTGGTGGACAATGGACATGAAGGTGAGAAAGACTTTGTTTATCTGCTCACTGTTATTTCTATAGGGTTTGAGAGTTGGCACATAGGGAAAGTTCAATAAATATCTGTGGAATAATTAAAAATTACATGGTATATATGCCACATATGTTCCTATACTCATATTCACTAGCTAACACTTGTCAATGGATATCTTGTAAATTTCCACAAAAGTTCAGTTTTTAAAAATTCCTGCTACAGAGAGAGATTTTATCAGTCACATTATCCGTGGTTGCTGGAGCAGGCTGGCGTTTCCACTCACAGCCGTGTGCACTTGGCTAGAAGTTATGCTTGTTATTACTGTTCGCTTACCGTGGGGCAGCGAGTACCGCTGGTGGGTGAAGATGGACGTGGCACTTGGTGCCACTCATCACCAGACTAGGAGGCCACATGCTGTGCGTTGTTATCATATCCAAACACTCTGGCTGCTACTTTGTATCAGATTCCATAAAGTACAGAAAACTAAGTCATAGATAAATGTGGGGCTTATTTTATTACCAACAGAAAAATTCAATTTCTGAAAAATACAGTTGAGGAAGTTGGCTTTGACAAATATACAAATTCAAGATAGAAAATAAGTGATACATGTGCTCATTTAACTTCTCCCCTTGCAGGATGCCCTGATACCTCTCAAGGCGAGGGAATTATCTTCTGTGACGGCAGCTGGCCCAGCGGCCTGGTGAGACAGAGCGGGCTGTGGGCGGCGTCTGCAGGTTAGCAGCGGCTGCAGAAGGAATTGAGGGGTTGGCGGCAGAGCTGGTCACAGCTCGTTTGGTTTGCTCTATCCATGGTTGGCTATATTTCTAATTCAAATTACTTAAATCTTGTTTCTAAGGAGTCATGATTTCAGTTTCTCTCACAGTAACTTTTTCCTTTTCTGTTAAGTAGCTTGAATAAATCTATGTGCAAAAATGTTTTAATCACAAGGATACACATTGGCACCGACTTCTCCGCTGCGGGACCCGAGGACTCAGGCCTGAAGCTGTGGGTCTCAGTGGCGCCGGCGAGGTCCCCGCGGTGAGCAGGTGTCTGGCCAGCTCCGGGCCCTGGGTGGGCTCAGTTGGCTAATGGATGAGTCTGAGTCTGGTCTTCATACCCAGTGTGGGAAGGAAGAGAAGGACCCAGAGTGCAAGTACAAGACCACGCGAAACGAATATGACCTTTTAGGTGAAAGTGTCCTTGATAATTGGTCTGGTTCCGTTTGGAATTGTTAATTCTCAGAACAGCATATGGCACACAGACAATGTTCTAGGAGGGAGGGAGGGAGGGAGGGAGGGAACGGACCGGCTGGCTGGCGGGACGGGCGGAGCCCGCCACAGGGCAGCGGAGGGCCCTCCGGCCCGGCCTCTCCACCAGCGTCTCCGTGGCCTTGGTTTCCGCGGACCTCCCAGAACTTCACGCACTGACTCACGCCACTCTCGCCGTGCAGAAACGGGATGTTCCGTAGTCTCCTCACCGCCCTCCTGCCTCCTCAGTGAATACATTGTGTAGCTTTACTTATAACATGTGAACATATATGAATGGACATGTATATCCATTTCATAGGCATGGAAGCACATACCTGGTTGTACAGGTACACACATTCTTTTGCCCTCTTGCAGCTGAGAGCCAT
>OZ004717.1:48810742-48983242 GCA_963924515.1 Vespertilio murinus | reverse complement strand
AAAATAAAAAAGAGAGGTTATACACATAACAAAAGTGTAGGCCTGTATCCAAATATATCAATGATCAAATCAAATGTAAATGGTTTGAACAGATCAATTAAATCAAAGAAAGAGTCAGGATGCATACCACGGGGATAAAGAGGGAGGTCATGCCCTCCGGTGTCTGTATATAAGAACCTACATTCCCGTGCACGGGCCATGGTTTAGACGTAAGAGGGTGACGTGGTGTGCAGCACGGCGAGGGGCGAGGAAGTGAGGGAGGAAACAGGGGCCCGGAGGAGGACAGATGCAGGGCCCAAGGCGGGCACAGCGCTGCCCCTGCCCTAACAGATGCAGGAGTGCAGAGACTGGCAGCCAGCGCCTCGCCACCGCACCTCTCAGACGCCGGCAGACCGGCACCCGCACCCGCGCCCTGGAACATGCCTTCATGCCCCCCCCCCAGGCCTGTGCTGGGGGGCTGTGCCGGGGGGCTGTGCTGGGGGGGGGCTGTGCTGGGGGGGCTGTGCCGGGGGGGCTGTGCCGGGGGGCTGTGCCGGGGGGGCTGTGCTGGGGGGGCTGTGCTGGGGGGGCTGTGCCGGGGGGGGCTGTGCTGGGGGGGGGCTGTGCTGGGGGGGCTGTGCTGGGGGGGCTGTGCTGGGGGGGCTGTGCCGGGGGGGCTGTGCCGGGGGGCCTGTGCTGGGGGGGGGCTGTGCCGGGGGGGGCTGTGCCTGGGGGGGGGGCTGTGCCGGGGGGGGGAGGCCTGTGCTGGGGGGAGGCTGTGCTGGGGGGGGCTGTGCTGGGGGGGGCTGTGCTGGGGGGGCTGTGCTGGGGGGGGCTGTGCTGGGGGGGCTGTGCTGGGGGGGCTGTGCTGGGGGGGCTGTGCCGGGGGGGCTGTGCCGGGGGGGCTGTGCTGGGGGAGCTGTGCTGGGGGGGCTGTGCTGGGGGGGGCTGTGCTGGGGGGGGCTGTGCTGGGGGGGCTGTGCTGGGGGGGGCTGTGCTGGGGGGGCTGTGCCGGGGGGGGGGGCTGTGCCGGGGGGGCTGTGCTGGGGGGGCTGTGCCGGCGGGGCTGTGCTGGGGGGGCTGTGCTGGGGGGGGCTGTGTTGGGGGGGCTGTGCGGGGGGGGCTGTGCTTTGGGGGCTGTGCTGGGGGGGCTGTGCTGGGGGGGGGGCTGTACTGGGGAGACGCCCGCTGCCCGGCAGTGGGAGCAGCAGAGAAGCTCTGAGCGAAACGGAACCAGGTGGACATCAGCAACCGGACGGCTGCCAGGCACGTGGAGAGCGAACATCGCCTTCATCAGCAATCCGGGCACAAAGAGGACCTTTCAGGAGAAAGTAGAAAATATTTTTAACCAATGAAAAGGAAAATGTGTGGTGCAGCTCATGAAATATTTAGGAAGAAATGCATGTCAAATGCTCATATCACAAAAGAAGATCGGTCTCAAATCAATGGCCTACGCTTCCATCTTATGGACTATAAATCAAGCCGATAGAAGGAACAATAAAGGCAGCAGAAATAAATTGCAAATAAAAAAATCCATAGAGAAATCAATAATAACAAAAGCTAGTTACTTGAAAAGATCAATAAATCTGATAAAACTTGAGTGGGATTGACAAGGAACAAAGAGAGAAAACAGAAATGACCATGGCCGAGTAAGAAGGACTCCACATAATATTCACCGACTCCAAATGGGCCAAGTCCTTGAAAATCTCAAACTCTTAAAAGTCCCCGAAGATGAAACAGTTAGCCGGAAGAGTCCCATGATTACAACATGAACGGAATTTATTCTAAAAATGAATCCTGAAAAAGAAATCTCCAGTCCTGAATGGTTTTACTGGCACTTTCTACCAAGTATTTGAAAAATATGAATTTCTCCCAAGTTGTCCCAACTACAGAAGAGGGGGAGACACACCCCAACCTGTTTCGTGAACCCAGTGCACCCAGTGGAGGGGGAGCCAGGGAGCGATGCTTTAGGGGACAGGCACTGTCATTCCGAACCCCGATGTAAAATCCTACAGAACAGCACCGGGCGGCAAGAGCGCACAGCCACCCCACGGCACTTCCAGCTGGCCCTGTGCTCTCTCTCGTCAAGAAGCGGTCTAATTTGGCCTCGCCCACAGCGTCCTCGGCCTCCACGGTCACGTCCTTGCCCCTGGTAGCTGGGCAGAGGCCGGCGGTCATGGAGGCCTGTGCGTACGAGGACAGCTCAGCCGTGCTAATGCGTGAACTTTGTGCATGTTCACTGTCTGCCCTTCGTTTTAAAATAAACCAATTGACATTTCTCAGAGGAGGTTATTTTAAGCTGTAGTCCAGGACCTGCACGCTCCCGTCCCTTCCCGTCCGCAGATCAGCCTCCAAGTCAAACGCAGGAGGGTGAGGCAGCAGGGCCAGCAGGTCAGCCAGGAGGCCAAGAGCAGAGGGAACACAGCAGGGGTCATAGGTCAGCCAGGAGGCCAAGAGCAGAGGGAACACAGCAGGGGTCATAGGTCAGCCAGGAGGCCAAGAGCAGAGGGAACACAGCAGGGGTCATAGGTCAGCCAGGAGGCCAAGAGCAGAGGGAACACAGCAGGGGTCATAGGTCAGCCAGGAGGCCAAGAGCAGAGGGAACACAGCAGGCGCCACCCCAGGGCCTGCTTTCAGACCAGCTGTTGGAGACTGAATATTTTTTTTTTTTGGTGGTTTTAAAATTTTTACTGCAATATAACAAGGAAGTAAACAGTAATTATACACCTACCAAATTTCCTCCAAACAAACAAAAAATGTAAACAGGAAAGTAAATCTGCCTATACTTGTACAGCTTCTCAAATCATATCAGAAGGGTCTCACATTCAACGATCAAGAGATTTTAAAATAGCAGTATTTTCACTTTAAGAAAAGGTTCCCCTTCTTTTCCACCCCAACCCTAGTATTTAACATGAAAGAATGGGCTTTCTTGACATTAATTTTATACTTATTTGAAGCAGCAACAATAACCACCAATTATTTGGCATCTCTTTGCAGTTGTTCCAAATTTGTTTCAATTTCATAAAGCCATTATCCAGTGTTGCCATGAAATATAGACTGTAGATTCTAGGTAGCAAATATTCTTTCTGAAACCAATGTTAAGTCAAAGAAATATAAAGCAGGGCATTACACTAAATTTCTGGATCTAGTACACTAAAAAGAGTGAAACCTAGGAAGTTACCTACTGTTTTATACAAGAGATAGGGACCTGCAAAAGCTGCTTTTGGTTGTCTATTTACACACTGTGCGGATCTGCAGCATCTGCTAAGTGAAGCAGACATGCATTGTATTTATCCTAGATCCCTCCCTCCCACCCCCAATAATCTACTGCCTTATCCAGGTGTTGTGGCTATGAGCCCCAGTCATCCCAGACAGTCCAGTGAACAAAGTTAGTGTAATCACTGGTGTGAAGTGAGATTTTTTTTTTAAAAAAAGGCCCTTTCAATCTTCATCAAAGTTTTGCTGTAGAAGAAAATTGGCAGCCAAGTTCTCATTCTTCTCACAAGCAAAGTGTGCTTGTATCTCAAGTCCTTCAGGAAATCCTAGTGCCTTTAGCCTTTCTACAGCCTCTTTTTCCTGAGGCCTTCCTTGAATGTAGTTCATGTGACCACTGCCAGCTTCTGCAATTCCTCCACTGCCTCCTCCACTGCCTCCTCCTCCTCCTCCTCCTCCTCTTCCTCTTCCTCCTCCTGGACCACCAGCTTCTGGCACTGGCTCATTTAACATTTGAATAAAATGCTCCTGGTGTTGGCTAATTTGCTGCGGTAATTGAGGATTTTCTCGACCTATCTGTTGTAGCAATGCTGGAAGCAGGGAAGAATTCTGTTGAATAATCCGTCTCATCTGTTGAAACTGAGGCTGGTTCCGTAAAAATTCAAGGGGATGTCCTCCAGAACTTGTTGTAGTTGTTGCTGTCGTAGTTGCTGCAGCTGCAGCCACTGAAGGCTGAGGGGGCCCGGTAGTAGCTACTGGAGGGGGATCAACCACAGCCTGAGTGTCTCTGTCTCCAGGAATTCCCATTAAAAGACACTCCACCGCTCGATCAGGGTTATTGAAACTGGCTCTCAGGGCTGCAATTACTTGCTCTCCTTCATAGCCCATTGGCATGATCTCAGTTACCATATTCTCGTAAGACTGACCCGTCACAAGTACACTTGTTGCATCTTTAAAAAGATTTGACCGAGAAGAATCTCCTGATGTACTGTCAGTTGATGTTGGGCCAGTGGCCACTGGTGTTTCTGCGGGCTGTTCTGCAGGGTTCTCCTGTTTTGTGGCACTAACAGGTGCAGGTTCAGAAGATGCTGTCGTTGATGCTGGAGTGACAGATGTAGGTGTGGCAGTAGGAGTGGGAGTAGGAGTAGGAGTGGGAGTGGGAGTGGGAGTGGGAGTAGAAGTAGGAGCAGGAGTAGGAATAGGAGTGGAAGTGGGAGTGGGAGTGGGAGTGGGAGTGGGGGTGGGGGTGGGAGTGGGAGTGGGAGCCAAAGCAGGGGTGGGGTTGGGACCTGAGCCGCAGCTGGTGCTGTGGAAGAACTACCTGTGGGAGTGGTGGGAGGAGTTGATTGCTGCGTTGTTGTTGGTGCTGGTGTTGTTACGGCTTTGGGTTTTGTCACCATAACCACCACGTTTTTCTCATCAATTTTATATTCTTTTAGAGCAGTATCATCATTGAGAATTTTACCTGCATAAATTAACTTCTGACCAGCTACAGGAGAGGCATCCTTCCCCTTTTCAGAGTCAGTCTTCTCTCTCAGTGCTTTCACCCTCTCCTCGGGCCGATGCCGATCTTACAGGTCTGCTGCTGGAGGGTCTTCAGGGTGAGCTGCCTGGTGCCACCAGGTGCTGGCGGCTGGGCGGGGTCTGTGGCCTGGCGTGGCCTTGGGTTGCCCGAGCTCCTCCGCTCGGAAGGGGATTTGTCACATTTGCCCGGCCGGGCGGCCTCTCCCCGCCGCCGTGGCCTCGGGCCGCGCGGCTGCCTGCGACTGCGGCCTCTCCCGCGAGATGGGGCCGCCTCGCTTCCTCGAGCACCAGCCCTGGAGCGTGCGGGAAGCTCGAGAAGCTCTGAGACAAGCAGAGAGCCCGCTAGCTCACCATCATCATGACTCGCCGAGAGGTGGCCCTCCCCCACCCCTGGAGATTGAATATTACAATAACCAAGTCAATCACAGGAATGAGAATGAACCTTAGCAAATATGTCTCTCTGTTTCAATGATAAACTTTGTATATGTGGTTAAGTAGTCACATATAAACACATTTAGAGGGTAAAATATTAACATTCATTTTTACTTATGCAGCTAGAAGGTATTAAAATAGAATCCTTTAAAGAAGTGAGAAGTGATTGGCAATGGTAACTGAAGTTACTTTGACTCTAGTTAAATGTCAGTTTCATCAAGCAGCAATTGCCAGCGGCTCAATATCTTGTGTTAATTTAGAATTAATGGTCAGTGACTAAGAGCTTCAAAATTCTTTATGCAGTATTTTAAAAAGTGTTTTTATTGATTTTAGAGAGAAGGCAAGAGAGGAAGAGAAACACTGATGAGAGAGAAGCATGATTGGCTGCCTCCTGAGGATTGAGCCCCAAGCCCAGGCATGAGCCCTCACCTGGAATCGAACCAGTGACCTCCTGGTGCTTAGGACGACGCTCAGTCCCTGCGCTGCCCCGGGTCTGATGCCTCCGTCACACAGTGACAGCCTGAGGGACCCTGAGTCATTCCGAGGCCATGCTGAGTACACAGAGCAGAGGCCTGCCTCCACCGAGTGCCCTCGGCACCGCCCGCCCACATTTATAAAACAGGGTGTTTGTGCAAAATTTCCCTTATATGTGGGAGACGCAGAGATAAACAAAATAAGGCCCCTGATTTTAAGACACATGTGGCATACATGGATAAACCGATTCTGATACAAACCCGGTTTCATACGAGTAAGCAGATGGCAAGATCATACACGGAGAGCATGAGGTCCGAGGACAGCATTTACTGCTCAGAGAGCCGCAGGAGCAAAGGCTTTGCCACGTCGCCACCACCCAGCAATAAAACTGGTCACAGCTGTAACCGCAATCACAATATATGTTGCACTTTAAAATATAGAAAACACACCACATTTTACAGTGTCACTGTTTCTGTAAGACTCCCATGAACTGTACAGAACAGGTAACTTTCATCACCAGTTTGTAGGTGGAATTAGTAACAAATATTGACGGCAACCCAGACACGATAAATAAACCTGGCTTTTGTTTTGTTTTTAGATTAAAAAGTTCTTGAAACAATGTTCTGCCCCCCTCAGGGGCTCGCAGAGACAGAGTTCACCATCGTAGCTCCCAGGCGCGCTGGAAGGTGCTGCTTCTGTTAGAGAACAGAGCCGCTCCAGCTGTGCGTGAAGGTGGGGTCGGCCGGAGCCCAGCTGTGTGGCTTTGGAGGGACAGCGCCCGCCCCGCCGTCGCACTGAGTGACTCCACGGACCGACGCGCTCCCCTGGGGCCAGCCGCAGCGCCGCCCTCTGGGCACCTTAGGCCCTGCGGGCACGGGAACCGGTGACCGCGTGGCAGCACGCAGAGTGCTGGGGGCTCTGGGCGGAGGGGTGCTGTGGGCCCTCCATGTCCAGCGCCCTGAGGGCGGGTCTCCTGAGGATTGGGGCTCTGGTTACAGGCGAAGGGGCTTGGCAGTTTCTGTGCTTGGCGATGGAGTTTCCGACATTCCCAGAGTGACCTCCAGAAGGATGTCTCCGTGCCGCTCGACCCCTGCCGCACCCCGGCGTGTGGTGGCCTGGCCTTCAGAGACGGAGGCTGATTTGGCCCAAAGCTGTGGAAACCAGCTCCCTATCGCTGCGCTGCCCGTCACAGCCAGAGGTCACTGCCAGAGCCCGTGTGTTCCAGAGCTTTGCAGGACTCGGTGCCCACCGGGTCCTGGCTCCGTCCCGAGACGAGTCTCGGAAGAGGCGTGGGGAAAGGCCGCCGAGCTCTCACTGTGGACGCCAGTCCTCCAGCCCGCGTGCTGGGAGCACGCTCCCGCCCGCGCGGGCTCGTGGCTCCCTTCGCCCAAAGCAGTTAGGCAGCTTCGTGAGGGTGCGAGGCTTCACCTCTGGGCCCTGTCCACTGCCTGTCGGTCACGTGGCTCTGTGGAAAGCCGTGGAATCAGAGCCCTCCAGCTTTGCTCTTCGTTTGTTCTTTTTAAGTTGATTTTAGAGAGAGGCGAAGGGGAGGAGAGACAGAAAGAGAAACATCGAGGTGAGAGAGAAACCTGCATCTGTTGCCTCCCCTGGGGCCTGACTGGGAATCACACTGACCTCCTCACAGCTCAGGCTTGTGGGTGGGACCCGGACCTCCGGCCTCTGTCTCACTCAGACTCGCCAGCCGTGCCTTTGCCCAGCCCCGGCCCGCGGCGTCCTGACAGGACGGGGCTCTAGCGGAGACCTGGGCGCGGGCGCCGAGGGGGCAGGAGGGGGCCAGGCCTGCGGGGGCCTGACAGGCTCAGCGCCGGGCAGCTCGGCCTCCCTGCGGTGCGCCCGGAGCCCGGGCACGGCCCGCTTCACACGCGGCCGCGGCTCTTCCGTGGGCTCCGCTCGGGGCTTCCTTTTCCGTTAGGACTGGAGACAAAGGTGAGATGTGCCTGTCGCTGAGCTGGAGCCTGAGGGCAGGGCGTTAGGTGACAAACTCCAGCGTCAGAGTTCACGTCCGCGGTGGTGGCTGCGCCCTCCTGCGCGCCTCGGGAGCGAAGGCGCCCCACGCGGGGTTCCCTCTGCACCAGGACAACCTTCGCACCCAGAACCAGCTCTCAGGGTGCTCCCCGGGCCGCACGTGCTCATCCCTCGGGTTTGTGATGCGGTTTGTGATGCGGAGGCGCGAGGCGGGCTCCTGGGAGCTGGTCCTGCGGGCCCCGGGCCGGCCTGTCTCCTAGTCTGACATTCACTTTCCCGCAGGGCCAGACAGACATTATTCAAGCGCGGGTGCAGCCACACTGTCACAGGTGACTTCACTTAATTTAAGTTTTTGAAAAAATTTAAGAAATTCACGTGAGCACCACAGTGGCTGCCAAGAAGGCTTTCGGTGGGATGGAGGCCTGGCGGCCAGGCGGTCCTGGCGGTCCTGGCGGCCTGGCGGTCCTGGCGGTCCTGGCGGCCTGGCGGCCTGGCGGTCCTGGCGGTCCTGGCGGCCTGGCGGCACAGCACGCTCAGTGGATGGAATGGGCCCTCTGGGCAAGCGCAGCCACACGCACACGACGGCCGCTTTGCTTTCTAATGAACAAGAACAAAAGCATGTCCTCTGGTTTTTGTTTTGTTCAAAATTATGGGTAATTTTCTTGAAAATGAAATACACTATCCATCACTATTTTTAAAAAGTATCACAAAACCCCTATTTTAAGTTCCCACTTTCACGAGTCCTGGCGAACGCACTCACGGGGGCTCCGCCTGGCAGGCAGGCGCCGTTGTCAGCACCCGAGCCTCCTGACACCTCGCGGCCCAGCCAGGTGCACACAGGAGACTCTCAGCTACACAGACGGGTTTCTCCTTTCTGGGTTGCTATGGGCCTCTCTTGTCCAGCATATTGCGTTTGAGGTTCATCCACGTTGTGGCATGTATGCACTTAGACATGTATGATGTTGTTTGGTTACTGATGTAACGTTTTCAATGTAAGGTTTTAGTTTCCTTCACAATAAAACACTCTATTCAGAAGAGATGACGGCGTGTAATAGGAAAAGGAAGGAAACCTTTTCACTTTGGTTAGGAGAAAACTGAGATGTCAGACTATTGTTAGAACGGCTGGGGAGGGTGGCAGACCCCTGCGCGGGGACACTGGCGTGGGTGTGAACAGGGAGGCTGCGGCGCCCCGAGGGCCCGCTCTGGCCACTGAGGAGGGAGAGCTGTGCTCTGAGGGGAGGAGCCAGAGTCTCAGGTCCCCATCCTCGGGTCCCCATCCTCAGGTCCCCATCCTCGGGTCCCCATCCTGGCCACCTCACTCGTGAGCCAAGTGGGTATTCTCAAGTCACTCAGCCACCACGCCAGCGAAACGGAAAAACACTCCTCATTTCTGTAAGGCAGCGGCAGGACTAAAGGGTGAAATGCACGTTAGCACCTGGCACACAGCACGCAGCAGACGCTCAGTGTCAAGTGTGACATTTATGAACAGCTGTTGCACTGGAGCCATTACCCCCCCCCCCCCGCCCGTATCCTTCTACCTCAATACAACCAATGTGTGTGACTCCTCACCTAGAGGTTTTTTAAACTAAATTTCAGTGAACACAGACTACTGCCTCTCTCTGTACTAGCTCTAATGTGTATTATTTAAAATCAGTATTACATCTCCAACTACTGCTCTTTGCAACTCCAACAGCAGTCATATCCACCTATCCATCCATCCATCCCCCCACCCATCCCCCTTCCACCTGTTTGTCTATCCATCTGTCCATCCCCCTGCATGCCCCCCCCCCCACCATCCACCTTCTGGATACTCACTTTACTTAGGTCTCTCTGGGTTTCACTTAGTCGGAGGGGCTTCAGGGAACCCATCGGATATAGTCCTGCCTGCTTCCTCTTCCCCACCTGCCTGCTTTATTCCTTTGGGACCTTGTGCATACACATGCATGTGCAGACACACACACGTGTACACACCGTCTCTCCCCTAGCGGAGTGTGTGCTGCATGGGGACGGGGTTTGTTCTGTTCTCCCCGTACTCTAAGCAACTGGAAACAAGCCAGGTGCCGGGAGAAGCTGAGCGCGTGCTTACCGATCAAACCAATGGGAAGAATGCTCCGTAAGAATGCTCATTCATGGATTTATGGGGGAAATAGGAAAACGCATTAGATTATTATTTCCAAAACAGTATCCACGTCACACACGGCTCCATCTCCCTTTGGACATGAGAGAAAGTATAACTTCTGTTTGAGAAGATCATGGGAAAACAGGATCTTTGGGAAACTGACAGTAATAAACTATCCAGTTTCAGAAAGAATCTTAGCCACACGCAGAAGCATATGTTGTCCATGGAAATTGGAGGGCAACGCAGTGTCTGGGTTAGTCCGCAGGGCGGCCCAGGGCAGAGGTCGGAGCTCAGAGAGGAGAGTGTTTCACAGGCAACTATGCCCTTGGTTCTCATTGTTTGTTGGATGCTTGTGTGTGTGTGTGTGTACACATGCGTGCCCAGTGGGATTGCCATGGCTTTTGTCTTGTGTTCTGTTGACACAGTGTGATGCATTGAATGATTTGCAGTTTTGAATCAACCTGGGATATTTGTGATGAGGCCGACATGGCCATGGGCAGGAGCTGAGCCAGGATTTGGTTGAGCACTTCTGTGTCTGTACTTGTGACGGGTGTTGGCCCGCAGTGTTCTGGCCTCCTGATTCGATGCTTTGGTAGGCTTGGTACCAGGAATATGCACTCATACCATGAGTCGGGAAGTATTCCCTCTTCTTCCATTTTTTAGAGACATCGTTTGTTAATTTTCCTTTAAATGTTTGCACAAATTAACAAAAACTATCTTGACCTGAACTTTTACTTGTGGGAATTTTCCTACCACTATTTCAATCTTTTCACTGTGACAGGTCTTACTGATTACTTAATTTATTATGAGTCAGTAGTCTGTGTCTTTCCCGGAATCTCTTACTTGTCTTGGTTATTTAAATTACTGGTGTACAATTCCTCATTGAAGTCCCTTTTTTTCCCATCAGTCTTGGTCAAGGTTTGACAATAATATGGATTTTTTCCTATAACAAGTCTTGGGTCTCATTGATTTTCTCTATTGCTTTCCCATTGTTTATTCCACTTATGTCTACTCCAATCTTGAATAGTTGTCAGTGTGCTCACTGCTTTTATTGAAGGGCATGCTTTTGACGCCCCGACTCTGCTACGCAAGCTGACGCTGTTGCACAGACCCCTACTTCGGGGGGTGACACAATCACACCCACTCACCCGTGAGCGCTGTGGCTGGGACACCTGCCTCCATCATCGCCGCACTCCGGGCCCTCACAGGCCGCCCAGTGAAAAAGGAGGAGAGCAGGTCTGTAGTTGAGAGCAATCAGTGACCTGCTTACAGCTCTGAGCTGCACGCAAACGTCTTCCCTTAGTTCACTGTGAGGTCGGACAAACAGCCCCGCCTTTGTCGTGCCAGCCTTTTCGCTTACTTAATGTGTGACATTGTCAAGGTCGCGCGACTTCATAAATGCTCTGCCAGACGAGTGAGTGGCTGAGCACACGCGCTCGTACGGAGGCCTCCTTCCACGCCCTTCACCGTGGACCACACTGCGTGTGACGTCATAACCGCAGCGGAGACCTGCTGGCCTCCGGGCACACGGGCTTCCGGGCGCGTACGGGGCCACGGCAGAGGCTGCCAGCGCTGTCCTGTCCCTCCCTGAGAAGCCCCGCTGGCAGTGCTTGGGCCAGGTCAGACCATCCCAGACTTCTCTCCAGACCCTGACCTGCCTTGTTCATTGATGCTCATACATTGTTTTTGTTTAATGAGACAGCAACCACTTTTGATGGGTTTGGGGACCATCAGATGGCTCTAGCTGACCCTCTTTGAGATTGTGGTAACGTATATGAACCCTAAATATGCCTGAAACAACACGATGATATATCCCTATTTCAGGAACAAAATGTGAATCGGAGTATTTAGATTCAGAAGAGCCTCAGTCCTGTTGTCTTTTTGCTTTGATTTGCATCAGTACGTCCCCGAGGAGCCCAGCATTCCGTGCGCGAGGAGGCACGTGTCCTTACCGACCAGCATCAGGGATTGGCATTCATGCCATTTTCTGGCCCAAAGTGCGTGTTGCCCTCTGCAGGGTCTGCCTGATGCCAGGCAGGTGTGCTGTCTGGTCGTTCAGGAGGGATCTCGTGTCCAGGGCTCAGCGCACGTAAAGCTTCGCGATAAGGCCGCCTCAGAGGAACACGGCCACCAGATTGCGCAGTGTGTGAGGCCAAAGCTAGAGGAAACGCCTAACCTGAGAGCTGTGCCTGCCGCCGGCCTGGGGGAGGGCCTGCTTGGCGGAGCTCACCTCCCAGGCACTGGGATGCAGAGATAACTTGTCACAACGTTCTTACTTGTATACAATGGAACACCAGATGAAACTGGCTGGCTGCAGTAAATGTTTCATTTGTGGAGACAGAATTACTGCCATAAAATGACAATCTTTATAAAACACAGCCCCCAATAGACTTAAATATATACAGAATAATGTCAAAATAAGTAGTAAATGCATTATGTAATTTTACCTATAAGCTGATGATGAGACAAACATATTTCATACTAAGTGATATCCTTAAGGAGAGAAATAAACATTATCCAGATTTGTTTTGCCAAGGATGTAAAGAAGGGCCAGGCACAGAATGAGTTTTGTGTTTTGTTACTGTCGTATCCTAGAGCCGTGGGGCGCGGTGAGCTCAGTCCCTGGGGCCTCTGTGTCCATGCGTGATAGACGCCCAATGTCTCCTTGGCAGGGGTGGCCGATGAGGACTGCTCCCGAGGCTCAGCCAAGCAACTTCCCGTGTGGGCCCAGGGAGGAACAGCGACATTCTTTCTTTAAAAAGTGTGTGTGTGTGTGTGTGTGTGTGTGTGTGTGTGTGTGTTGACTTATTTCGTGGATTAGAAATAGAATAGATCTGCCTAATTGTCCTTTCCAATTCATTCAGTTTGGTTTGTGACCTAGAATAAGATCAATAAAAATCATTTTATATATATACCCGTATATATATGCTTAGAGACAAAGGTAACACACCTCTAGATATTTTAGAATTACAACAGCATATTGTACAATTATTCCAAAAAACTTACAAACCAATCCTTTGAATGTCTGGCAGCAATTTAAAAATGACATGAAAGGACTTAATTCCTTCTACTGTGTAGAGGGCCCCCTGGGAAGGCACCTGAACATTCTATATTGGCCCGTCTTGCTCTTTTGGCCAAAAATGACCATCTTCTCGTGGTCCAGGTGCCCACACTGTTGTCTGACCTTTCAGTTCATGCTGAGGCTGAAGCACCATGGTGGCTGGCACCACGGATCTCCCGCCCGCCCAGTGGGGGGAGCTGGGCCCTCTCTGGAGAAGATTCATGGAGTCCCAAAAATATGAGATTAGTGCCCAGGCCTCGCCAGCAGGTGAGGGGATCCCGAGGCAGGTGCTGGGTATGGAGCCCATAGGGGCATAGGCTACCAAGGAGACAAAACTAAACCTCACATCACCCTGCTTGGCCCCGGAGGATGGCTGGTTAGCAAGAGACGGGTAAGATTCCTCAGGGAAGGAACAACCTAAGACAGGCACAGTCGCAGGGGGCCATCAGGAGAGAACTTGGGGGTCAACAGAGGTGGGGCACAGACCCTGACCACCACCATCCCTGCAATATGGCAGGTGCCTGAACCTTCTCCCATTCTGAGGGAGGTCTCCTGCCCCCATGGCTGCTTTGCTTCCCATGCACAGCTCAAATTGGGACCCAGGTAACAGAGACTTGGCTGACAGCAGCTGCCCTCTCACTGCAACAAGACTTGTTTGAGAGGCCTTGTACCCATGGTGTGGGCAAGTGGGTTTTTAATATCCAAGTTCAGCCTAGTAGCAGGAATGCTCAGACTCTTCTCAAGAAGGCAAATAATCAATTCCACTAATACACACATGGTAAATAAGATTGTTGCTAGAGTGTTGAGTTTGACAGTTGAATAGTAGCCCATTTCTCAGAGGAAATTAATGTGGTTAATGGAAATAAATGAATATTCTAAAAAAACTGATTGTACTATATAAAAAGCTATTCCTAAAGTGTTAACAAAAACTCTTATTGGCAGAGCCTCTCATGGTAAAATTGCATAACATGTTATGAACCTAAAGCAGTCATAGTTTAGCACAAATAGTTAAAATGTAAAAGCTATCAAGATTACATTATAAAATTTCCAAAAGTCTCTTATTATTTAAATTAAAAAAGGGGATGACAGTGGAAGAACATCATGTAAGAAAAAATATCCTGAGGATAATTTACATCTAAAAAATTTGTACTTTAGAAAATTATCCTTCATTCGAAATGCTAACAGCAAGATACCCATGAAAATATACAAATGGTGTCAAAGCAAGCCAGAGAAAAATCATTTGGGGGAAAAAAAATGAAAGAGGATCCCAAGTCAAATTTATAGAAAATATCCCTTTATTAACTTTTGGTAGAGAATATGTTTGTATATTTTCAGAAAACAACTCTGAGACCATCTGGAATCCGGTAACAGAGAGGAATAGACAGAAGTGCTCCAGCCATGAAGACAGAAGAGACACAATTCAGAGATGGAAGATGCTGACGACGCCTCGCCATACCAGCAACCAGCAGCTTCATGTTGCTGAAGGATGCCCAGGACCAAACCAGAGACGGTTGGACCTGCATTACCACCATTTGTCCACCAACCAGATCTGAAATATCATGGCTGACATGTACACATAAGGAACTATTTGACAGAACTATTGGCCCAGAAAGGAACTCACTACAGACTGATTCATTTGCCTCTCAGCATAATCATTAAGGCTTGTTGCAGTTTAGGTTCTTACAAGGGTATTTCTTGATCACATGACCTCACACATCTAGAGGAAATAATGAACAACATAGACTAGTGAACAAAAACAGACCCAGAGAAAGAGAAGCAGTGATCAAACTCTCAAAACTCGGAGGGAAAGTAAGGGAGGGTGGGGAAGAGATCAACCAAAGGACTTGTGTTCATGCACATGGGCCTAGCCAGTGGCCGTGGACAACAGGGGGGTGGGGACATATGTAGGGAGGGGTTTGGGATGGGAATGGGGTGATGAGGACAATTGTCTGATACCATGATCAATAAAATTTTTTTTAAAAATCACCGGAAAAAAAATCTGTGTTAAAGGTGGACAGTGCAAAGAGCACAATCCTGCTGCTGTGGGTGGCACGCTCTAAAACAGCAGCCTCGGGGTCATGGCTCAGGCGTCGATGCTCACACCCTTCCTGGTTTTCTCCGAGGGTTCTGTGGGACAAGGGGTGGGGTGCTGTCATCATGACTGGGCCATCCCTTCCTCTGCCAGCTGCCGTGTCCTGGGGCAGCCCCCCAGGAGCGCTGGTGCCCGGAGTTCCCTCTCCACTTCCACCGGCTCCTACGCTGACACCAGTAGGACCACGCAATGACATTTGACCAATGTTGGCCCCATCGGTATCTGCCTGTGCTTTGTTTTCAGCAGGTTAGCTATGTGACAGCTTTGAGCTGTGTCTCACTTCCTGTTTTATAAAACTGGTCAGATCATCTCTGCCTTTCAGATCGTGGGTGGAGGCCACTCACATGCACAGTGAGCATCCATGTGGCTCATGCCTCTCGCCAGCAGTCTCCCCTCTGTCCCATCTGCTCATGTGTCTTCTTTTTTCCTCATACTCTGGTTTCTCTTGGATTAATTGAGGCTTTTTGTAATGCCATGTTCTCTCCATTAGCATGTTATTATTTAAACTTTTAGAAAATTCAGTGATGCTCTACTAGTTTTACATTATACAACTTTAATCAGAATTTACCTTCAAATGATAGTATTCTGTCTTGTGTAATAAAAAGACGTCGGAACAATATATTCTCAATTCTTCCTGTCCCTGGAGCGACTTTCCCGTGTATTGACTGTACAATGAACACACAATACATTGTTACTATTTTGATTCAGTCACTATTCATTTAGAGCTATTAAAAACAAGAACAAATAAATTCTATTTTACTTTTATTTTATTTATAGGGATCACTTCTTTATTTCAGACTTTCTGTCTGGTATCATATTCCTTTTTCCTGAAGAAATTCTTTTAACATTTTTGTATATTATTTCTCTGACAAACACTTTTCTCTGCATTTGTTTATATTAAAATCATTATTTATATTAACTTTTAAACTATATTTTCCATGTATCCTGCTTCATTTTATTTATAACTTTAAAAATGTCAGTACATTGTCTTCTGGATTTGATGTATTTTTACAGTAAGTGTGTATATATATAATCACTTTCCCTTTACATAAAGTGCGCCATTTATTTCCAGATGTGTTCAGTAATATATGCTCTTTGTCTTTCTTCTTTTTAAAAAAAAATAAATCTTTATTGCTCAGATCATTACAATTGTTTCTCCTTTCCCCCCCATAGCTCCCTTCCACCCAGTTGCCGCCCCACCCTCTGCCTTACCTCCCCCCCCCCCCCGCCATTGTCCTCATCCGTACGGTTTTAGTCCAGTCTCTTCCTGCACCCCCACACCCCTTTCCCCCTGATTATTATCAATCCACTCCCTTTCCTTTCAACATTTCATATAATACAGGTTTGGTGGTGATGAACTCCTTTAGCTTTTTCTTATCTGTGAAGCTCTTTATCTGCCCTTCAATTCTGAATGATAGCTTTGCTGGGTAGAGTAATGTTGGTTGTAGGTTCTCGTTATTCATCACTTTGAATATTTTTTGCCATTCCCGTCTGGCCTGCATAGTCAGCTGATAGACGTATGGGTGCTCTTTAACCAACTGCTTTTCTCTTGTTGCTTATAAGGTCCTTCTTGTCTTTTGCCATTGGCATTTTAATTATAATGTGTCTTGGAGTGGTCCTCTTTTGATTCCTTTTGTTTGGGGTTCTGTGCGCTTCCTGTACTTGTAAGTCTATTTCTTTCACCAGGTGGGGGAAGTTTTCTCATATTATTTCTTCAAATAGGTTTTCGATATCTTGCATTCTCTCTTCTTCTGGCACCTCCATAATTCTGATGTTGGTATGCTTGAAGTTGTCTCAGAGGCTCCTTACACTATCTTCAACTTTCCGGATTCTCTTTTCTTCTTGCTTCTCCAGAGGAATGTCCTTTGGCTCTTTGTATTCCAAATCTTTGACTTGATTCTTGTGTCCCTCCAGTCTGCTTTTGGATCTCTGTATAATATTTTTTATTTCAGTAAGTTTATGTTTAATTTCTAGTTGGGTCTCATTAAATTTATCGGCCTTTTCTAGGAAATTCTTGAAAAAGAATTTGTAACCGTGGTTTTGAACTCTATATCCAGTCTTTTGTTCTCCATTTCTTTCTTTTGAAATCTATTTTCTTGTCTCGGCATTTTTGCTGCTTCCCAGAGTTGGTAGGATGGCTTTGTGTATTTGGTGTCCTATATGGCCCAGTGGGTCAGCCTTCTCAGTTACCTGAGATAGACACTCTTGATGCTCCCCTTTGTGGACTGTGTGTACAGCCTTGTTGTAGTTAAGTCTTGATTGTTGTTGGTATCCCTGGGAGGAATTGACCTTCAGGCCAATTGGCTGTGAATATCATATGTGCCTACTCTGAGATACCTTCTGTATTGGAGACAGTCTTAAAGGATCAGACTTGAAAAATTGCAAAAGCCTCTGTGCTCAGCTTGGATGGGGCGGAGTCTCAGGGCTGAGCTGACAGTCTTGGCTTCCCCTCAGCCCAGCCCTTGTGTGCTCACCTAAGTTTCTGCCTGACCTCTGCCTTCCAAGGTTCCCCTGAGTTTCCACCTGACCATCCAGATTCCAAGTACAAGAGCGTGGGTGCCCCAGGGGCTCTCCCAGAATTGGGTTGGGTCTCTGTAGTCTGGAGTTTCTGACTCCTTCCAACTGGAGAGGCCGAAGCAACCTCCGTGGTCAGACCTCTCTGAGCACACTCAGTCCCGAGTGACTGTATGTGGGGAGCTGCCCTGAATGCAGGGGTCCCATATGCCTGAATGCAGGCATGGGTGTAGGACACAGCTCTCCATGCGCCCCCCTTTCCATTAACCTAAGTGGAAAATTACTACTACCCCTAGGAATGCTGATAACTGCAAATGTCTTTGCTTTAGGGTAAAACAATTGTTAGGAGCCTGCTGATGCAGAAGGAGCTGAGAGATAAGAGGAAGATAGGTGGTTGTAAAAGGTCAGGTGCTGAAGGAACTTATCTGTACAGGGACTCATCATGTTAGCAGAAACGGCCACCTGCATGATTGCCTGAAATAAAAATTTCCTCCTTCAGAATTGTATTTAAAGGTTGGAAAAATAAAATTCACGGCTGCAGACCTCAGGTCTGAGCCCTCCCGACCCCATCTGTTCTTGTCTGTCTTTTTCTTATCCTCACCCCCTCATTCAGGTACTGTTTTAGGGTGCCTTTCTCTACAGCCCAGACTTCACCCGCCTGAGCCTGGGTCCACGGGGTTTCGGCCGGGGTTGGGGTTCAGTGCAGTCAGAAAGGGTTCAGTGCAATCAGGGACATCCTTTCCCCTCCCACCAGCCAGGCATTTGGCTGCCCTTCCTCTCTGCGCATGAGAGTCCCCCTACCTCAGCGCTTTGCGGCTCCCAATCCGATTGGTGAGCCTCTCTCCTTCTTTCTAGTTGTAGGTTTCCCACTCCGCCAGCTTTCCTGTGTTTTTGGATGATGTCCCTTCTGATTTTAGTTGTTTTGAAATTGTTGTGCAAGGCTGCAGCTTAGGTGCTTACCGAGGCCGCCATCTTGGTCCTCTCTCCCGTCCTTTGTCTTTCAATGCCTTAATATGATATTCAAAGTAGTTGAGATGCTGGGTGTGTATGTGGTATGTATGTTTATTCATGCTTGAAGTTTTTGTTACTTAAAAATTTGTGGTTTGGCGCCTGTTGTTAATTTTGAAAATATTTTAGCTATTTTTAGAACAAAAAAAGTTATGTCATTCTAACCTGCTGCTCCCAGCTCAGCACTTCAGCCTCCTCTTGTTTTATTTGCAGACAATAGCAAGGTTCCTGATTGTGCTTGAGGGCATTGAGGCTACCTAAGAGAGCTGGTCAATCCTGGGTGGGTTGTGCACATTCTCTCTAAAATGTGAGGACTAGGATGTGGGAAATAGACCGGTTTGTATTTCCATAGCCTTTACTGCTGATTTAAGTCACAAAACTATTTTAGACCTCACTTGATACTTCGCTTGTTATTAAACATGACTCAGCCATTGAGTGTTGGAACTATAGGAAGTCGGGAACTTTTTGGTCTGACTTCAAGAGTCAGACACATGGTTTACCTTAGTGGAATACCCACAATCTCGGTGTTCCCGCTATTGCCTCATCCCAATTATCTGCTCTTTGAATTGCCACCTTGTCTCAGCCACAGTCTCAGCCAGCTTGTCTTGGTGATAGGAAGTCTCAAGGTTGGGTTAGCATAAATTTTATCTCCATAGATTAAAATAAGTACAATATTTAGTTTATACTTTTATTCAACTTACAAACCAGTTGAAGGGAATCGTCTCCCCAGTAAGTCTATAATAATCTATAATAATAAAAGCATCATATGCTAATTAGCCCAGACAGCTGAACCACCTTCCGGATGACATTCCTGATGTCTTTCTGAATGAAGCTGAAATGGTGGGGGCCGAGGCAGAGGTGGTTAGGGGCAATCAGATAGAGAGGCAAGCAGTTAGGGGTGATCAGGCAGGCAGAAGCTGTTAGCGGCAATCAGACAGGCAGGTAAGCAGTTACTGATGATCAAACAGGCAGGCAGGGTGGTTATGGGTGATGAGGCAGACAGAGGCTATTAGGAGTGATCAGGCAGGCAGAATGGTTAGGGGCTATCAGGCAGGTGAGTGGTTAGGGGCAATGAGGCAGGCAGGCAGAGTGGTTATGGATGATCAGGCAGGCAGGTGAGTGGGGAGGGTCAATGAGGCATGCAGGCAGAGTGGTTAGGGGCTATCAGGCAGGCAGGCAGAGTGGTTAGGAGTGATGAGGCAGGCAGGACAGAGGTTAGGAGCCAGGGAGATCCCCTCTTGGGTCTCCCTGTCGCCCATGTGTGCACAGCATCTTGTGATTACAGCTTTTCAGAGTTGCTCAGTGTTTTTCTGTTTGTTGGTACATTGTTTCAACCAATGGTTACTGGGCATCTGTTGAGTCCCAGTAGGAGGGTGTGAGGTTTCTCTGTGGTTAGCTCATGGGTCAGGGCTCATACGGGCACATCCTGTGCATCAGATCCACTGCTGGAAGGAGTGTGCAGTGGAGTGTGGACCCCTGACGTGTGGGTGTGTGGGAGGCAGTTTCCTGTGGACCAGAGCAGGGAGGGTGCTTGCGGAGTGCCACCTCCAGCAGCACCTTCTGGCCATAGGAGCTCCGTGCCCGAGGCTCACAGACAGCAGTGGTGTCACTCAGCCAGCAGGATGGTCACAGGCGCAGGGGAAAGGACCTGACAGCAGTGGGAAGGAGCAGAGGGACAATCGGCACATTTTCTTAAAAGAAGAAAGCCCAGGGGCCTGATGGCACGTGGAAGGAAAAGAACACCAAACAGGCCCCAAGAATGACTGCTGTGGCTCTACAAGGTAGAATAAAGGTGGGAAACAAAGTGTTTTGAAGAAAAGATGCTGAGCATGCTTTTGAGGTGGGCACCTGAAGGCCGAGAGTGCAAATGCCAAGTGTCTGCACCAAACGTGGTGGGAGTGAGGGGGGGTGGGGGAGAGGGGAGTGCTGCTGCGGCCTTTGACCGCTCGCCCTCAGAGTTCACCCTGCTGATTGGCTGACTGAGTCTAGAGGTTAATTTAGTTCAAGCTGCTGGGACAATAAAGACCTAAGGAGGCGGGTGAACTGGGCTTGTTTGGCTCCTTATGCCAACTAGCCCCTTAGCTTCTCTTTCGCAGAAACGTGTGGGAGTACTCATCCGTCTGTCATTCAGGGTCTGCGGTCAGCCCGGCACGGGGTCACGTCTTCTAGAATCCCTCACTGCCTTTAGCGTGGCTTCCTTGCCGTGCCTTCAGTGCTCACTGCCCCTGCGGGCCCGGTTCTGAGCCTCCAGCATCCGTGTCTGCCTGCGGACCAGCACAGCACCGCGTGTTTTACTAACCGTTTATTTGTTGGCCATTTCAGGAACAGGGTAAACACTCAATACGTTGCAGCGGTTTCTTTCTGCTTCCCCACTCTTTGCAGGGTCTTCTGAGCGAGGATGGGGGGAGCCTTTCTTTCATCTCACTTCCTGACGGATGCACACAAGGCCTTCCCTAAACGAGTGCAGCGCAGTGTTCAACGGAAAACTGAGTGTGTGTGCACACAGGACGGTCCCCCGCACAGACGGGCACGACTGTCATCCCTGTGACACGGGGAAGGGAAGCCGGTGGGCCTCCCTGCACAGATACAAGTACCATCACACACACCAAATGAACGTGGTCTAACTGCCCAGTTAGCAACACAAACATGATGATATCTCATCCGATGAACATTATATAACTGCAGTTTAGGTCCTCCTCTAACTGCTTGGCCAAGGTTCTCTATAAGTGATGATAACTGTGTACCGTGGGCCAGGACCTCCTATAAGTGATGATAACTGTGTACTGTGGGCCAGGACCTCCTATAAGTGATGATAACTGTATACTGTGGTCCAGGTTCTCTGTAAGTGATGATAACTGTATACTGTGGGACAGGTTCTCTATAAGTGATGACAACTGTATACTGTGGGCCAGGACCTCCTATAAGTGATGATAACTGTATACTGTGGGCCAGGACCTCCTATAAGTGATGATAACTGTATACTGTGCTGCTGAGCATCCTCTGTGAGTGGTAAGTGGCTGAACACTCCCTGGGTTTTTGCTTTTCACCAGTTCCCTGCACATCAGTCGTCAGGTGCCAGGATGTTCCCTTCCCACCGAGGAGGAGGGTCACCTGCATCTGCTCTCCTTTGTTCACAGAGAGGGCTCAGGGTCGAGAGAATACACCATCCTGGACCTTGGGTAGTTGGCTTCCAAAGGCCTTCATGGACATTGAGTCTCCCGCCGTCTCAGAGGGGCGCTGAGGGGCTGGGACAGGGAGTAGTAGCCTTCGTTAGCACATCTTAAAATCTTGAATGGGGGTTACAAGACCCGATGTTTCGTTTCAGATATGAGCTGTTTAGTCTTGGCCTCATCATTGTTAATCTTGCTCTAGCTTGTCCATATTATTTATTTTTATTACTTTTTATTGATCTCTGAGAGGAATTCAGAGGGAGAGACAGAGAAACATCAGTTATGAGAGAGAATCATTCTGCTCTCCTCCCAGTGGGAATCGAGCTGGCATGTGCCCTTACTGAAACTGATCCGGGCCTTCAGCCTGAAGGCGGACTGTCCACGGAACAATCGGCTAGGGCTGCCCACTTCCTGACTGATCCAAAGCGCCAGCTCTTATTTCCAGTGATGATTTCTATTGTTTTTCTGTTTTGAATTTTTTGATACTTGATCTTATCTCCTTGTCTTCTTTCATCTGCTTGCTCTTGGTTTACTTCGAATCTATTGCTTTTAGCTTCTCAAGATAGGAACATAGATTCTGGACATGTGGTTTTTCTGTAAAACACATTGAACACCTGAGAATATAAATCTCAACCACTTATTGGTAATGTTCCTGAGTAAATGAAAAACCTGGAAATGAATCCTCATCTTTACTTCATATAACATTAAACGTCTACAGGAAAATTAATGTTTTGCCAAATAAAAATGTAGATGTTAGCTTCTTTTTTAGTGAAATATGCCCTCACTGAGGGCAGCCACGTGAAGCAGAGAGACTGCCGGCCGGGCGTGGGGTAGGGTTCTGGCGGAATGACCCGAGGACAGGGCGAGGGGAAGAGGCGCTCGTCTGTCAGATCCGCGTTTCCAGGTGACCGCAGCACATCCCTGGAGCGGAGGGAGCCGGGACTGGCCCAGAGGCGCCTCAGACGGGAGCCAGGCCCCTCCATCCCTGCTGCTGCCGTCCGTCCCAGAGTCCGGCTCAGGCTTCGGTGGCACAGACCCTGGTCTCCGCAGACTCTCCAAGCAGCCATGTTTCTGCAGAAGGAAATCACATGGTGTTTCTCTAGTCTGTTCTCACATTCAGCTTTCTGCAAAGATGGACACTTCGGCAGGGATTCCGTGGCAACAACAGGCATAGCACTGGAGGCTCACGTCTCAGGACTGGAGGTTCCGAGGCTCGGCCATGGTCAGACCTGCCGAGGGCCGTCTGCAGCCCGGTTTCCGGTGTGTTCATCCTCCGTGGGGCAGCACCTGTTCTGATGTTCATCAGATGATGTAGAGTAACACCGGAGGGCTTCCTTTCATTTATCCCAGGGGGTCAGAATCCACTCTGAGTCGCTGTGAGACACTGGGATCGAGGCGCCCAGTGCACCGCTGACGGTGGATAAAAGGAGGGGAGCACAGAGCAGCTGCTCCCTCAGCGTGAGCTGCTGCTGGGAGCGATGCCGCACGTTTGGGGGAGAAACGATGTGAGTGGCATTTCTCCCTGGCGGCACGTCCACCCGCAGCCGGATGGAAAGCTCGGTGCGCAGCGCTGGAGGAGTCACTCTCCGCGTCACCGTCTCCCCTGACCTGGGGCAACTTGAGATGGGTGAGAGGACTTTCCGGGTGCCTGGCGCTGGCTCCCATGCAATAACCACTACACCTGTGCCTGCAGACACGCAGGACACGCAGCATGTGCTTCAGGAATGGAGTCCAGGCCCTGGCCCGGTGCTCGCTGGGCTAGAGCACGGTGCCCATACGCCGGGTGCAGGCTCAGCCCCCGGGCAGGGCACAGACAAGAATCCACCAATGACGCATGACTGAGTGGAAGGACAAATGCATGTTTCTCTCTCCCGCTCATTCTCTCTCTCCCTCTCATCCTCTCTTAAAACCAATAAATAAAAAATGTGAAAAATAAAGGAATCCAAAGAAGAGGTGGAATTGTTAACTTTGCTGACATTCCTGGACTTGCTTTCAGAAAGCATCCTAAGGATCATCCTATCTAATAAAGAGGCACTATGCAAATTGACCATCGCTCAAGATGGCCTGCAGGGGAGGGCAGTTTGGAGTGGGGGATCAGCCCTGCAGCGTAGGCCAGTTGGGGGAAATCAGGCCTGCAGGAGAGGGCAGTTGTTGGGGGTGACCAGGCCTGCAGGGGAGGGCAGTTGGGGGTGACCAGGCCTACAGGAGGGGGCGGTTGGGGGAAACCAGGCCTGCAGGGGAGGGCAGTCGGGGGTGACCAGGCCTACAGGAGGGGGCAGTTGGGGGTGACCAGGCCTGCAGGGGAGGGCAGGGGCAGGCAGACAGGAGGAGGGCAGGGCAGGAGGCATGCGCTGAGTGCAGGGGCCCAGCAGGAAGGGGCACATCAGGCTGTCCAGCGGGACCCCGAGAACCCACTGGAAGGGTGCTGGCTCTGCTTTTATTCCAAGAACACGCTTAGCTCTTAGAAGAAGGTTTGTAGCACAAAGGTGCCTTCACACATGGTTTTGGCCCTTAGGTTACTTCACTGTTAACTTGGTCCATGGCGGGTACATTCAAGCGTCCAAACTTGGCTTTAATGGGCCGGCCCAACGCTTTCTTAGCGGGCCTCCTCTGTGGGGCGCTCTGGAGCTGCCGCGTGACGTCAGGAGGTGCAGAACCAGGGCCGACTCCGCGGTGTCTGTGGCCAGTGCCCACTGGCTTCGGCGGCTGTGGTGGGCGGTTGGGTGTGGTCATGAGTGTGCCGGACGGCAGGCGTATGAAGGACGGCCTGGCCTGCGGGTCCTCCTGCCCCGTGGCGCCTGATACTGTGTGGAGTCCTGGTGGACAGCACCCCCAAAATACAGCCACCACTGGCTCCTCCTCCCAAGTCTCTGGAACCAGTCCCGGGCTCCTAGGGGCAGAGGTGTGTGCTCCCCTCCCGCCCAGCCACTCCTCCCTCCTGGGCACAGAGGGGAGAGGGAACACAGCTAGGGCTTCTGCCTCACATCCCGGGTCAGAGCCCCAGGCGGGTCCCGGGACCCCGCGCTCCCGGCGGGCTACCGACCTCCGAGGGCGGCTGCTGGGCCAGGAGGCCGGGGCGGGCTCGGGGGGACTCACTGTCACCTCTCCCTCCCCTAAAACTCAGGCAGGCTGGTCCCGGGGTGCATGCAGCCTCCTGGGAACACCTAGGCACGGCGCACCCCTCGCTGGGCTCGCCTGGCCTCGGGCTGGGGTCCGAGTCACGCAGGGGCTCAGAGCCTCTGGTGTCCGTGGGGCAAGGGGCGGTCAGCCCATGGGGCCACGGGACAAGCTCACGTGGACTGGGCGCGACCAGACCTCTGTGTTGTGGGCAAGGCGCTCCCGGGCCGCACACCTTCGGAGGAGGCGATGCAGGCCATGGACGGGCCTGTGGGCGGCACTGCCCAGCACGGCCCTCCGGCCGAGAGGAGGCGCCGGGAAGAGGTCTCCCGGGCCGGCCTGCAGGTGTGCGGCTCCTGGTCAGCGGTGGACCAAGCAAGTGGGACGGTCATCTGAGTGCCAACCCTTAGACTGCAGGGGGAGGGGCTGCAGGGGAGGGGCTGCAGGGGAGGGGCTGCAGGGGGAGGGGCTGCAGGGGGAGGGGCTGCAGAGAGAGGGGCTGCAGGGGGAGGGGCTGCAGAGAGAGGGGCTGCAGGGGGAGGGGCTGCAGGGGGAGGGGCTGCAGAGGGAGGGGCTGCAGGGGGAGGGGCTGCAGGGGGAGGGGCTGCAGGGGGAGGGGCTGCGGGGGAGGGGCTGCAGGGGGAGGGGCTGCAGGGGAGGGGCTGCAGGGGGAGGGGCTGCAGAGGGAGGGGGCTGCAGGGGGAGGGGCTGCAGGGGAGGGGCTGCAGGGGGAGGGGCTGCAGAGGGAGGGGCTGCAGGGGGAGGGGCTGCAGGGGGAGGGGCTGCAGGGGGAGGGGCTGCAGAGAGAGGGGCTGCAGGGGGAGGGGCTGCAGAGAGAGGGGCTGCAGGGGGAGGGGCTGCAGGGGGAGGGGCTGCAGAGGGAGGGGCTGCAGGGGGAGAGGGCTGCAGAGGGAGGGGCTGCAGGGGGAGGGGCTGCAGGGGGAGGGGCTGCAGGGGGAGGGGCTGCAGGGGGAGGGGCTGCAGGGGAGGGGCTGCAGGGGGAGGGGCTGCAGAGGGAGGGGGCTGCAGGGGGAGGGGCTGCAGGGGAGGGGCTGCAGGGGGAGGGGCTGCAGAGGGAGGGGCTGCAGGGGGAGGGGCTGCAGGGGGAGGGGCTGCAGGGGAGGGGCTGCAGGGGAGGGGCTGCAGAGGGAGGGGCTGCAGGGGGAGAGGGCTGCAGAGGGAGGGGCTGCAGAGGGAGGGGGCTGCAGGGGGAGGGGCTGCAGAGGGAGGGGCTGCAGAGGGAGGGGGCTGCAGGGGGAGGGGCTGCAGGGGGAGGGGTTGCAGGGGGAGGGGTTGCAGGGGGAGGGGCTGCAGGGAGAGGGGGTTGCAGGGGGAGGGGGATGTAGTAAGATCATACTTGGTGATAAAAAGAGTTAAAAATTTAACCCCTTCTCTTTCCCTAAACATTCAGGAAATAACACTCCAAAACTAACATGGGTGGATGTCTGTGCTATACCTGTGTGTGAGTATCTGGGAAATCATACGCACACTCATCCACAAAGACATACGCACATACACTAATACACACACACACATTCAGACACAGACATACAGATGTGCACTCACACACATGCACACACGGACACATACATAGCTACACATACACATGCACCACAGTCACATCAAACACAGTTTTGCTCTGTGATCTGTGGGGACAGGAGTGGAAGGAATGGCCACAGAACAGCTCGGAAAACAAGAGCTCACCAGAGGCAAAGGAGCCCTGAGAGCGCCGGGCGGTGCGGGTTCGGGGCCCGGCCGGCCCTGCATCCTCCGCGGGCAGGTGGCCGCCCGCCAGCTCCGGTCCCGGCTCCGAGGCGGCAACTGAGTGCGATCTGCGGCTGACCAGCCTCGCCTCGTGAGCACGGAGTTCCCAGTCACATGTGAATTTCAGATTTAAAAAATGATTTCAAAACAGAGGTAGGTCCTGAATAACACATGAAAAATTCATATAATAGAGATATTTTTCATTGCTTATCTAAAATTCAGATTTAACTGAATATCCTGTGTTTTTTGCTAAACCTGACAACCGCAATACAGCTATGATTTTTCTCTGGTTTATCTAAGCTGGGTTTACCTCATGTTTCATCCCCCCCCCAAGTCACTGTCCTGCTCCCCATGGCCGGACGCTGACGGATCTCAGCGGTGCCGCCATCGTCCCCCGCATCCTTCCCCCGCGGGCGTGCGCTCGGCCGCCTTCGCCTTGGCCAGCTGAGCGGCTGTGCGGGCGGCGGGCGGCGGGCGGCGGGCGGCGGGCGGCGGGCGGCGGGCGGCGGGCACGAGGGGCGGCGGCTCCTCCGGGAACTAGTGCGTCTCCTGCCAGACAAGCTGCGCCTCAGGCCCACCACGGAAACCCCCCGTGTGCCTCTCCACCAGGGAGTAACTTTTGCCATAACATATGTATCTAATTTATTGTACTTGTTGGTATAACACTTGTTGAGGAACTATACTTAGCATATAGTTGTCCAGAAGTTATATCCCTTGTTTCATTTCTGATTTTAATTGTGTCATTTCTTTTCCTCTTTGTCATTTTAGCTAAAAATGTCTATTTGGGGTTTGGGTGTGTCGCCCCCCTCCCGGCTCCCCAAAGAAGTGACTTGGTTTCGTGAATTTTTCTATTCTCTTTTTGTTTATCTCCACAATAAGTATAATTTCTTTCCTTCGCTAGTTTGGGGTCTATTCTGTCATTTTTGTAGTTCCTGAATGAAGGTGCAGTTAGATTATTGATTATTGATTATTGATCTAAAGCTACTTTCTATTTTAACACAGGCATGCACAGCTATGCCAGCTTTCTGTATGAGGGATTCCATCCCAGAAATAAAATAAAACAAAAATGGTTTTAAGAATTTTAAAGAAAATATTTAGTAGTGGTTCCTCAAAGAAAACAATGCAATATTATGCTATTTGTTGTAAGGTAGTTTGAAAAGTGGCTTCTCTGCTTGAATTTTCTAGAAACACATCATTCTTTCTACTTTTATAATTCATGAAGTTGATTTGAAAACAAACAGATTTAGATCGTTCTCCGGCAACTGAAGACTGACAGCAGCAGTGGCACAGTGATAGCCTCCCCTCTTGCCCCTCCTCCTCCTCCTCCCTCCTCCTCCTCCCTCCTCCTCCTCCCCTCCCTCCTCCTTCTCCTCCCCTCCTCCTCCCCCCCCTCCTCCTCCTCCCTCCTCCTCCTCCCCCCCCTCCTCCTCCTCCTCCCCCCCCTCCTCCTCCTCCCTCCTCCTCCCCCCCTCCTCCTCCTTCCCCCCCTCCTCCTCCTCCCTCCTCCTCCCCTCCCTCCTCCTCCCTCCTCCTCCTCCTCCCCCTCCCTCCTCCCCCTCCTGCCCCTCCTCCTCCTCCTCCTCCTCCCTCCTCCTCCCCTCCCTCCTCCTCCTCCTCCCCCTCCCTCCTCCCCCTCCTGCCCCTCCTCCTCCTCCTCCTCCCCCTCCTCCTCCTCCTCCTCCCTCCTCCTCCTCCTCCTCCTCCTCCTCCTCCTCCTCCTCCTCCTCCTCCTCATTGCCCATTTAGTCAGAGTCAGATGCCCCCTTGGCCCTGGCCCTGCTCTGGCAGCTCCTCAGTGTGAGTGACTAAAAGGCAAGGCTGGGATGCAGTTAGGGTTAGGGTTAGATTAGGGTTAGGGTTGGGGTTAGATTAGGGTTAGGATTAGGGTTAGGTTAGGGTTAGGTTTAGGGTTAGGGTTAGGTTTAGGGTTAGGTTATGGTTAGGGTTGGGGTTGGGGTTAGGGTTAAGTTAGGGTTAGGGTTAGGTTAGGGTTGGGGTTAGATTAAGGTTAGGATTAGGGTTAGGTTAGGGTTAGGGTTAGGTTAGGGTTAGGGTTAGGTTAGGGTTAGGGTTAGGTTATGGTTAGGGTTGGGGTTAGGGTTAGGTTAGGGTTAGGGTTAGGTTAGGGTTAGGGTTAGGGTTAGGGTTAGGTTATGGTTGGGGTTGGGGTTAGGTTAGGGTTAGGTTAGGGTTAGGTTTAGGGTTAAAGTTAGGGTTAGGATTAGGTTAGGGTTAGGGTTAGGTTATGGTTAGGTTTGGAGTTGGGGTTAGGGTTATGTTAGGGTTAGGGTTAGGTTAGGTTTAGGTTATGGTTTTTCTTAGGGGTGAGTTAGGATTAGGGTTAATTTAGTCTAGGGTTTTGGTCAGATTATGGTTAGTGTTAGTGCCCTGGCTTTAGTGGATTAGCTGTCATTGAGGGGTGGTCCTGGGAACAGGTAAGGTCCAGGGGTGGGGTTTGGGTGGGGAATCCCCCATTCGGGACTAGGTGACCCGGGAGCCACATATGCTGGCTTTCATCTCTGTATGAACAAATACATTTTTGGAACCATACTTGGTTCCATACACTTGTTGCTTGTGTTGAAAATGTTCCTGGTCTGATGAACTTCAAAAAACAAGCCTGTATGATGTCGTCCGGAGGCCAGGCCGGCCTGTCTGGGTTGCCCATGTGGTCGCGGACACAAAGGAACCCTGACCTTCCTTAGTGCCGGGTGTATCCTGTCTGCCTGCCTGCGGCTCCTCTTCCGGTCCCTTCCCTGTCAGCGCCACACCTCCGCCAGAGCCCGGGGAGAGTGAGTCCTGGAGGAGGCGACGGGGACGCCGCTGTTCTTCCTGTCAGCCGTGCTCCGCGGGGAAGGTGGGTGCCCGGGCCCACCGGAGGCGAGCTGAGATAGACGTTGTCGCACCCAGAACCCTGACGCCGCTCCGCACGCCGAGGCAGAAAGGCCATTGTCCTCCTCATCCTGTGACCCTCCCCCGGCGCCGGGGCCTCAGACCCGGGAGCCGGTGCAGACCGCTGCCTGTCCCCGGGCGGTGCTGGTGAGCGGCTCCGGCTCCCGACCCCCTGCCCAGCGTGGTGGACCCAGCAGCCGGACCTTCAAAAGCCGCTGGTCGTGGGAACCACGTGGAACGCTCTGCCTTGTAAGGCGCAGCTTCATCGCTTCTGCTGCTCTCTGGCCTCCAGGGGCCCCTGGTGCCTCGGCTCCTCCCCTGGAGGAGGACGGCTTTGAGGACCACAGGGTGAGAACTGCTGGCAGCGTCGCCGGAGACCATCGGAAACACAGATATGCACATTACCATTCATAACGGTGGCAACACGACAGTTATAAGAGGCAACGAAGTAAGTGTGTGGCTGGGTCACGCACCAGGAGGAGCTGAGGAGGCCGCGCAGGCGGAGGGCGGGCGCTGCCTCGGTCCGGCCAGCCTGGCTGCTGCCCCCGGGCGGCGTGGCGGCTCCTCTGGCTCCGGTGCCGCGGTGGCCTTGCTGGCGGTCACCTGCGTGGAGCACGGGCTCCAGGCCCCGCGGTGGCCCGTGGTCATCGGACAAAGCGGTTCCGCAGGCACCGCTCCGGGGTTTGGCCCGCCCTCCGGGGCGGCGGGAGCCGGCGCTTCGGGCGGGAGTCCTCACCAGGGCTGAGGCTGAGCTGGTGCCGAAATGAGTGCTAACTTCGTCATTTAAAAAGAAAGTGCACGGGATAGTCCTCAGGCCCCATTTGGGTCAATGAGATGCCCCATCTAACTAGAAACTAGAAATTCAGCCACGTCCTTGGCAGGGACGAGAAGCCGGCCTCCCGGGATGGCGGGATTTAGGGTTACAAGTGAATGAGAAACTCGCTCCTGCCTCTTCATGGCCACTAACCTTTTATTTCTCCTCAGAAGTTTCACAAAACTCTGTTAACATACACAGCAATGGCTAACTCATCATGGTGCGCAGTTTAAACCAAACAGTGATGTTTATCCACGATCTTTGGTGACAAACCCCAGCGGCTCTGACATCACAGCCAGCAGACTCAGGCTGCGGCTCCTGGGGGGGTGCAGACTGGCTGTGCCTCTCCCGCCGGCCCCTCCGTCCGGCCGGACTGGGTGCTGGCCGTCGGGGGCTTTCCGGGGGGCAGGAACGGGGCGATGAGTCACCCACACTCCTGCGGGGCGATGAGCCAGCGACCAGTCAGGTCCGTGGCCGCGCCGTGGGCAGGAGGGTGGCCCTGTAACAGAATGGCAGAGGCCCTGCCGCCAGGACGCAGGTGTCTGCCCGGCCCTCTCCCAGGCCCTCCGCCTCGCGGCCCGCTCAGGCCGGTCCGGAGACACGTTCAGAGGCCTTTGCTACCTCATCATTGCTGTCACGTTTCTTCCTCTGAAGGAGAACCAGCCCAAGCCCAGGACTTGGGGGGCGCGTGCTTGTTCCGGGTCGGTGAGAGGGGATGGCTGGGCGGGCGGCCTCCTCGGAACCCGGGCTCGGCACGCGGCCCTGGGACTGAGGCCCTCGGTGGCCAGCGGAGGGGAGAAAAGCCCGCTGCTCACACCGGGCTCCGGGGCCATCGCACGGCCCGGTCCCGGAGCGGGTCCGGGGTCCCTCTGCTGGGGAAGGGCGCCGGCCGGCTCCAGGAGGAGGCCCAGCCGACGAGGCCGCTGCCGGGGTCCCGGTCGTCCTTACACGGAGCCCCTAAGAAAAGCGGGTTCTGAGCACAGCGACACCGTACGCACTCGTTTCAGACGCACAGAATGGTGGTCAGACGTCCGCGCCCCGCACGGTGCCCGTGGGCTGAGTCCACCGCCGGGCCCTGAGCACGCACGGTTCGGTTCGGAGGGCTGCCGGCCAAGCGCCGCTTCCCCAGAGCTGACCCCGGCAGAGTGGGCTGCGGAGGGGAGCCTGCCTCCCAGGGCGGGCTGCAGAGGGGGCACGGCGTCCGCCGTGGGCACGCACCCGGCCCGGAGGGTGCATTTTAGGGAAGACGAGATAACTAACACCTGTGATACCAGCCAATCGCCCCGTTGGGGGAGCACTAACCTCCTGTAAGAAATGATTAGCCCATGTTCTGAGATAAAAAAAATAACAACATATGAAAAGATTCCTTTCTTTACTAGTAAGCTGTGCATTAAATTTCTCTGAGAAAACGTTGAAAGCCACACATTTTCCACAGAAGATGAAAAGCTAATTGGCATTAATTTTCGTTTTAAATTTAGTAAAGAGAGCTAAGGGTGTGACCCATCTCCCCCTGAAAGCAATTTGCTCGGAGCAAGCTGCTCCAGGCTCTCTCACCCGGACAGCGGGAGCCAGGAGACCCTGCCTGGGGGGTGGGGGGGGGGCAGCCCGGGATCAGACCCTGCCTGGGGGGGGGGCAGCCCGGGATCAGACCCTGCCTGGGCGTCGGGGGGGGGGGCGGGGGGGGCAGCCCGGATCGGCGGTGTAGCCGCGGAGGTCAGGCCGGCTCCTCTGACGCCGTGCCTTTGTGCGGGCACCGAGCCTTCTCAGCGGCACGTCGCTTCCAAAGGCGCCTCTGGAGAGACACGTCCTTGAACTTCCGTGATGAACGTACCACATACTCAGAAATTTCAGTGTAAAGTTTCAAATCCTCACCTGTCACTGTGTATAGATATAATGTGTAATTTACCTTCTTCATTCTCATCTAAAATATCTTCATATGCTCTTATTGATTTCAGAGAGGAAAGGAGAGGGAGAGAGGGAGGCAGAAACATTGATGATGAGAAAGAATCCTGTGTCAACTGCTTCCTGCACGCCCCACACTGGACATGAGCCTGCAACCCAGGCATGTGCCCTGACCCAGAATTGAACCGTGACCTCCTGGTTCATTGGTCAATGCTCAACCACTGAGCCACACCAGCCAGGCTTGTCTAGGATACTAACACCTGCTGTGAGACCGCATCTTTACTAAGTGGACGGAAAGTGGACGAATGTGAGAAACATGCCATTCAAATGAGAGAAATCCGTCTGCATGTAGCGTTCTGTTCCAATGACAGAAACTTACCACAGAAGGAGGCAGCGTGATGTTCGAAATTCTCACCCCGGGGGTTCATGTACAGAAAACCCCTGGGGGAATGTGAAGAACAGTGCTGCACGTTAATATGCAAAATGACCCTAGGATTAATAAACTCAACAACTGTTTAAAGAAGTTGCAAATAATACCATAATATGTCTTACATATTGGCCTTTTTATAAGAGCTCAAGTAAATTTAAATCACGCAATGAAACAGTTAAAATGACCGAGAAACCAGATTGAACCAAATGGCTTGTTCCTGCGGAGGCAGCCGCTTCTGGGGGAGGTCTGTCCACTCCAGTCGGTGGTCCCTGAGGCCCCCCCCCTTACTCAGGGCTCCGTTCAGTGTCCACGTTACTTTTCTACAGTTTTGTTCTCCTTGTGCTCAAGCAATCACTTTGAGGCCTCCTCTACTTTTTCTATTCCTTTTCCTTTCGGGTGGTTGCCTAGCCTTTTAAATATATAGATTAACTTAAAAAATGCTGAAATGACGTTTCTAGTAGATACAATTATTATTTGTCCTTCCATAACTTTGGGGTGATCACCAGCCATGAGCACGCTTCTGGCTGAGCAGCACTCCCTGTGGGAGCACACTGGCCACCAGGGGCAGCTCCTGCATCGAGCATCTGCCCCCTGGTGGTCAGTGCACATCATAGTGGCCGGTCGTCTGGTTGTTCTGCCATAATGGTTGCCGAGGCTATTATTATCTATTATATATACAAAAGGCTAAACAACCAACCGGCTGAACGGCTGGAACCACTGGGATGACTGGTCACTATGATGCACACTGACCACCAGGCTGTGGACACTCGATGCAGGAGCTGGCCGCTGGTGGTCAGCGGGCTCCCATAGCAGGAGCACCGCTCAGCTGACCAACCCGTCCTGGCAGCCCACCAGCCCGGCAGCAGCCACAGTCTCTAGAGAACAGGCCAGGCACTGATGGGCCAGAACCGCTGGCACGAACCTGACATTGCTGCTGGCTCCTGGAAGTCAGCTTCAGGCACTGCGGCCGCTTCCCCTCCCTAGATGCTCCCCAAGGAACGAAAGATATAGTCAGCCATCAGGTGACTCCCAACAGCTGATGTGAATGTCAGTGGGATGGATCCAGACCCCAGGCCGGCAAAGGTATCCCACCACCTACTCGGAGGGCCGAGCACATCCTGCTGGCCCTCTCCCTGTGCATGAATTTGTGCCCTGAGCCTCTAGACCTGACAGCCGAACGGCCTTCTAATGTCCTTCCAGACTAAGCTGTGGTGGCGAGGACCAAGGCAGAGGTAGTTAGAGGCGATTAGGTAGGCAGGTAAGTGGTTAGGGGTGATCAGGCAGGCAGGCAGGCAGGCAGAGGCATTTAGGAGCCAGCAGTCCCGGATTGCAAGAGGGTGCAGGCCGGGCTGAGGGACTCCCCCCTCCCTGTCACCCCATGCATGAATTTCATGCTTTGGGCCTCTAGTATACACACACACACACACACACACACACACACACACACACACAATAGAACTTAAGATATTAGCATAGTTGTAAATGCTCTATTTCGCACAGTGAAAAGTCCTTACCACCCAATATTAATACATGGAAAAAATTTAAATTTCTTTATTTAGCAAAGACATTGTAATGAAGGAACAATGAATATTCTTTCTCTGTGTGATGGAAGTAGCCACCGAAAAGGTAGATCTTGTTTCCCTTGTTCCGCGGTGAGCGTAGCACCCACACAGCACAGCACGCGCAGCAACACCTGCCCCGGCGAACTAATGCAGTGTTTGCTGAGGAGAGAAAGGCTCTTGCAAATATGTTTCTTTGCTAAATATTATTTCACTTGAAGACACTCGTTTGGGTGTCAAATACTACTTAAATGTACATGTTTGCCATAAACAAATGTTTGTTGCTGGCCCGCCTGAGCGCACAACTGTTGCACAGACATCCACGGCCAGCCACAGCGGCCGCACCTGCCTCCCTGCGCGGAGCCACGCGGCTGTGAAGCGTGGAGCGGCTAACCTCGGAGGAGTCGCAACAGAGCCTGCCATGGCTCCCAGCGTCTCGCAGGAGAGAGAACCTCCCTCCGAACAGGACAGCACGGAGCCAGCTCCTCACCCCGGGTCAGAGTGCAAACACGTCAGGAGCGGCGCCTCCTCCCCAGCCTTTCTGCCGGTGGGGCTGCGCGGCCGCTGCCGCTTTCTCCGCACCGCGTGTGCGGACAGGAGGGGAGGCGGGCCTCGGCCGCCGGGCACTGCCTCCTCCGGAGGGGTCAGCACCCCCTGGCCCGGGCCCTCCCCGCAGCATTGGCCGATGGGTGGCTCAGCAGGTGCAGGTGCCGGACAGAGGACGCTCAGAGCGGAGCCGCCGGGGTGACACACGGAGCACGCGGAGTCTGACCGGGGCGGCGGGGTGAGTGCTGGGCACACATGCTCTCAGGACACTGCAGCCAGGTCAGCCCGCAGCCGCGGGAGAAAGGTGTGACAGCGGCGCACCGCCTGGCTCCGCTACTTCTTGGGTCAGATCAGAAACTCACACGCATTGCTTACTTCTGCTCGCTTGGCCTTCCTGCCCCTGGGGGCGTCGCTCGTGCGGCGGTGAAGCGTGGAGAATGGGAGGCGTTTCCCGCCCGCTGTCCTCTGGTCCTTCCTCCAGCTGCACCGCTCCCGCCCGGCCTCGGCCCACTCGGGGGCCGCCGTGAGCAGGAGGCAGGTCTCAGCAGTGAGCCGCGCGGCCGGCTCACCCGGGGCTGGGGGGGCACCCGGAGCCGCTGGCAGTGAGCTCTGGTGAGGGTGGCTTCCGCTCAGAACTGCGATGAGTGACTCGACACTGGCTTAAGGAGAACGGGCTCTACAGCCAAAGCGCCCGTCCTGGAGCCTGGGGAAGGGAGACATCCCCGCTCTGCCCGGAGTCCCGGGCCGGGGGGGCAGACTCGGCCATCCTGTCCCTCCACTCGGGGGTGGCGTCCCTGCCCCAGCCCTCCGGGGATCGCTGTCTCACGATGGAGGACGCCAGTACGCAGGGAGCAGGGCCAGGCCTGCCGGGGACAGACTGGAGCACTGCCCTCAGGGGGAGGAGGCGGGGAAGGGAACACTATTGAACTGCAGAAACGCGTGGGAAAGTCACGGCCCCACACCCACCCCGGCCTGAAACGGGCGGGCATTTCGGAGCTGCTTCCCTCCCACACCTCACACCACGCCAGCAGGGCTCCCGCTGGCCACAGCGGTCCCGGCTGAGAGAGGGGAGGCCAGAGCAGGTCAGCAGCGGACTCTGGGGCCTTTACTACCTGCAGCTGCCAGATGGTAAGCAGAGGCCAGATCACATGACTCTCCACACGAGACGCCATCTACTTCATCTCTATTACCCAAGTCACATGTCACTCCCAATAAAAGAGACATAGTTTGCAAAATCTGAAAAAAAAGCACTCATACAACCAGACTCAGATATGACACCCATGTTGGATTAATTACACACAGTATTTCAAATAACTATCATTCCTGTGTTAACATTTCCAATAAAATTTTAAGATAATTTCTCATTATCAGAGAAATAGAAAATACAGGAGAAAATAAAATAAAAATGCTAGAAACCAAAGACAGCAAATTAAAAATGAGGACCTTCCGAGTGTCCTCAGTAACCTCAGCACCACCGGGGAAATGATCAGTGAACCTGAAGGGAGGGTGACAGAAATTATGCAAAACTGAACACAAATATGAAAAAAGCGTTCAGAAGAGCCCATGATATAACTGAGGCACCATGCGAAATTATGTGACATGAATAATTGGGGTTCCTGAAGTTACAGATTGGGGAGGTATGTGCACAGTGAGGAAGAATTTTCCAGTGGTAGTGTCAGATACCAATTTCAGAGGCAATAAGCCAGAGAAAAAATAATAAGCAAACATTTTTAAAGTCAAGAAAAATCTTGAAACCTCCATGGGGGAAAAGGGGGAAACAAGGATAATAAATGCAGTTCACATCTTATCAAAATATACGCAAGCCAGAAAATGTAATTTTGACAGGAAATAATTTTTACCCTGCAAAATTATCACTTAGATACAGTAGAGACATAAGACTTTCTCAGACAAACAAAAATGATTTATTGAAAACAGACCCGCTTTACAGGAAATATTAAAAGTTCTTCAGGCCAGAAAGAATGTAAGATTAGGTAGGAACTTGGATATACCGAACACAGAGTATTGTAGGTGAAATAAGTGAAGCACAATGCATTTGTTCAATGGATTATGATGACGTGAGGAGAGAATGTTTGAAGCAATAGGAGCAGGGATGTGTCGCATGCTCGGCTCTGTGAGAATGACGTGGACAATCGAGGCGCATGGCGGAGAGGGGCGGCCTGAGACTGTCTGTTACCCGTCGTTGTGGGTGTGAAATGTTACACCATTATCTGCATGTGGGTACAGATGACTAAAAATGGATGTTGTAAACCCAAGGAAATTGCCTGAAATTGTTTCTAAAATACAAATAAATAAAAGTCAATAGAAGAGATAGAATTGAATTATAAAACATTCCCCCCAAAGCTAGAGTAAGCTGAAAAAGAGGGGAAAATAAAAAACATATGCAACAAAATAAAACATGTAGGAAGACAATCAATGTTACTCTAACCTATTTCAATTAACACTTAAATGGTAATGCTGAAACATGCTAAAAACAGAAATTTTCAGATTTGACTTTAAAAAGGCAAAGCCTAGCTCTCTACAAGACACTCACTCTAAATATAATACTTGAATAGGATGAAAATAAAGAAAGGAGAAATAGACTTGACAAACACAGCCAAGCGAAGATCTAAAAATCAACCACGACACTAAGATTGCAATTACACTTGATAACTGTATTCATGGGCTGGTCAATTAATGACGAACAGCCAGCACTGCTCACTGAGCCACCAGGAGATGGCGTCAGAGACATAGGCATCCAATGGTGTGGTGCTTGTGGCACCATGAACTGTCACTCCTAAGGCAGCATCCTAGCAACGGAAGCCAAAGGTCTCACTGTGGCTGCTACCAGGCTGAAGGTGCTCTGTCCCATGAACTGGTGTTGGGTTTTGCTTGTTTATGCTTTTCATTAGTTGACTGAGCATTTCTAGTTGAGATATGCACTCTCCACGTCACTGTCTCTTCCAGCATTCTTTTTTATTTCTTTTTTTTTATTTTTTAATAAATCTTTATTGTTCATATTATTACAAATGTTCCTCATTTCCCACCTCCCTCCATTGCTCCCCTCCACCAAGGTTCCATCCCATTCTCTGCCCTTTCCCCATCCCCCATTGTCCTCATCCATAGGTGCAGTTTATGTTCAGTCTCTTCCTGCCCCCCCCTCCCCATTTCCTGGAGAATCATCAGTCCACTCCCCCTCCATACCTCTGATTCTATTATATTCACCAGTTAATATTGTTCATCATGATTTTTACTTCCCTTGGTTTTTAGATTCACTTGTTGATAGTTACATATTTGTTGTTCATAATTTTTATCTTTATTTTCTTCCTCTTACTAAAGAACCCCTTTTAGCAATTAATATAATTCTGGCTTGGCGGTGATGAACTCCTTTAGCTTAAATTTATTTGTGAAGCTCTTTATCTGGCCTTCGATTCTGAGTGATAGCTTTGCTGGAAAGAGTATTTTGGCTGTAGGTTCTTGCTATTCATCACCTTGAATATTTCTTGCCATTCCTGTCTGGCCTGCATGGTTTCTGTTGAGAAATCAGCTGACAGTCATATAGGTGCTCCTTTATAGGTAACTACCTGCTTTTGTCTTGCTGCTTTTAATATTCTCTCTTTGTCTTTTGCTCTTGGAATTTCAATTATGATATGTCTTGGTGTGGTCCTCTTTGGATTCCTTTTGTTTGGAGTTCTGTGTGCTTTCCGGATGTGTAAGTCTATTTCTTTCACCAGATGGGGGAACTTTTCTGTCATTATTTCTTTCAATATGTTTTCAGTATCTTGCTCTCTGTCATCTTCTGGGATGCCCATAATTCTGATGTTGGTTCCCTTGAAGTTGTCCCAGAGGTTTCTTACACTATCTTCAACTTTCTTGTCTTCTTGCTTCTGAGGAGGAGTGTCCTCTGGCTCTTTGTGTTCCAAATCTTTGACTTGATTCTTGCAATCTTCCATTCTGTTTTTAGGACTCTGTATAATATTTTTTATTTCTGAGAATGTATTCTTTATTTCTAGTTGATCCCTTTTCATATCCTCATAGGTCTCATTTATTTTATCGGCCTTTTCTAGGAGATTCTTCAACAAATTTATAAGCGTGGTTTTGAACTCTATATCCAGTCACTTTTTGTCCTTCATTTCTTTCATTTGTGATCTGTTTCCTTGTCTTGGCATTTTCACTGCTTTCCTGAGTTGGTAGGTTGGGAGGATCAGCTGTGTCTATGCCAGGAGACAGCCTTATTGCACTAGTCTTGGAAACCTGCAAAAGCCTCTGTGTTCAGCTTGGATGGGGTGGAGTCTCAGGGTGCAGCCTACAGCCTTGGCTTCCAATTACCCCCGCCCTCTGAGGTTCCTGAGTCTCAGTGTACCTCAGTGTCCTTTGATATTCACTGCAAGCACCTCTGAGAGAAAGGTGCCCTAGAGTTTTTCCTGCTACCAGACAGTCTAGTCTTTCCCCCAATGAGCCCGTAACTGGGGTTCAGTGCAGTTGGAAGTGGGGTTAAGAGCAGTCCAGAGTTTATGTCTCCTTCCTGCTAGGACAATCCAGTGGCTTAATAAACTGTCTGTCCTCTGCGCGAAATGTGCTCGACTCGGGGGCTCTGCCTTTCACTGCTTCCCTGAGCCTCTGCCTTACAGCCCAGATTCCCTCTGTATGAGCCTGGGACCCCAGGGTTTTGCCAAGAACTGGGGTTCAGTGCAGTAGGAGTTGGGGTTCAGCACAGTCCAGAGCTTTTATCTCCTTCCCGCTAGGGAATGCCAGCCAGGCACTCAGCCGCCCCTCCTCTCCGGCTCCGTCCTCTCCCCATTGTGCACCGCGTCTCCGTACCTTAGGCTTTTACAGCTCCTCTGATTTTCCTTCTGGTTTTTTCTTTCCTTCTAGTTGTAGAATTTCCAGTCAGTCAACTTTCCTGTAGTTCTGGATAATGTCCACTTTATATTTAATTGTATTTTTTGAAATTGTTGAATGAGGCTGCACCTATGCCGCCATCTTGTTGCAGTCTCACTCTCTTCCAGCATTCTTTATCATCTTCCATCCGCCCATGTTCCTGCCTCTCATGGTGCAACAGTAACATAAAGTCCAGGCCACTATTCGTACAGCCAAGCAACCTGTCTTGTTTTTAAGAGATCAACTGTTATGAGCATTTTAAGTGGAAATGCTTCACACTGATTTCCTTGTCTCTGGCATGTTTCTTCTGATGTGTGAGAGTAAAATCTCACTTTAGAAGTACAGTGAGGCATTCCACCTTCCCTGGCTTGGGAAGAAGTAGACAGAATTGCAGCAGGAAGTTATTACGCTGCCTTCAGGTGTCTGGCCCCTTGTCCTGACAGCCTGAGTCAATGTGCCATAGCCTCTGCATCTGGGGTTGCAAATGGGGGGGGGGGGGGCTCCAAAGTAGGACCACTGCACACAATTGTCAAACAGCCCAAGCCAATTATCCCCTGCCTGTATGTGTCTTGCAAGTGAAAGCAAGCCACGTGATTTAGAAATTGATCAATCACGATTTGCTGAGTGCTTCCCCATGCTGTGTGCTGGCTTGCAGTGGTAGTTTGATTGACTGATGGGGATTGCTGCCCAATCAGCTGCCTAAACTCTCCTAAGCTGCTGTAATATTTATCAGTCATTAACTCTGATTGGGCCAACCCAGAGACCCCATGTTACCTTGCAGTCCATGTAATCAATGACAAGGGCACATGGCTTCTCTCTGAGTTGTTTAAATAATTAATTTAAGACACAACCATTTTCTATCATTTTTACAGAACCCCTTATCCTATATAATAAAAGCCAAGTGACCGAAATGGTGGAATGACCAGAACAAGTGGAGACCAGAATGACCAAAGCCAGGCTGGCCCTGCCCCTCAGTGGGAACTCACACCTCGATTGGGGGCATGGCTGTCCAGCAAACCCCCCATGGCCCTTTGCCCAAGTTGGCCCTGGTCCCCCAGCAGGACCCCCATCCCAATCCGGGGCCCCCATTAGGGAATGCCAGCCAGCCCCCACCCATGCAGCAGGCCTCTATTCCTCTTTAATAAGAGGATAATATTCAAAATGACCCTAACGGTGGAATGACCAGAACAACTGCTTGGCCAGTCACTATGAGGCACACTGACCACCTCTCGGTCCCTCCCTCTGGCTCTCAGCTCTGATCGCCTGATGGTGAGCAGGGAACCAGGGCTGGGAAGTGGGGGATGCAGAGGATACCAGGCCAAGGCCCCTGCCCCACCAGCCGCCCCACACATAGAGGGCAACCCGTGGTGGGGTCGGGGCCAGAGAACAGGTGGGAATGGCCAACCTCTCCATCCCTTCCCCCAACAATCATCTGATGGTGAACTACGAACCAGGGGTGGGTGGTGGTGGGGGACAGGGTTGACTGTGGGCAGTTGGGGAAGGTGACCCTGATTGCAGGCCAGGCTAGGGACCCTACCTGCACACGTGGATTTTATGTGCAGGTCCTCTGGTATGTACATAAAACTTCATATCTTAATTCTGGGAGAACGAAGATGGAGGCATAGGTAAACTCTCCTAAGCTGCTGCCGGGCACAACAAGTTCAAAAAAACTATGAAACAAACGTCTATCTCCCCCAAACCAAACAAAAGCTGTTTGAGAGGAAGCCCTACAACCAGACTGAAAGAGAAAGAGGAGAATCCAGGGCACAAGCATTGAAAAACTGAGGTAGGGGGGTAAGGATGCGATAAGGGCTGGCGGTGGATCCAGGCTGGCAGAGGGCGGTGCTTTCTTCAACCCAAAGAGAGGCAAGTGCCCGATCTCTCTGAAATCCAGTTTCTGAGGAGAGGCTAGACTGTTTGCCATAGGGTTAGAAAGTGAGGCTGGCTTGCTTTCGGAGCTGACGGGGAGACACAGGGATGCCATTGGAGAGGCGGTGAACAGCAGCCATGGCTACTGGCCACGCCCCAGCCTAGTGACGCCCTGAAACTCCACCCCTCACAACACACCCAAGCTCCAAGCAGCGGACTCTCCATATAAATGGCTCTCTTTCTGTTACAGTTTAGCAAAATTGCAACCTGGGGCAAACAGATCCAAGGAGGACAGGACTGTGGTTCACACTGTAGCTTCTGCGACAGTACTGGCCTCAGACAGTAGCTGAAATGCACCTCATTGAGACCCAGAAACCAGAGTTCTAGTGCTCAGTTTCAATCCCTTCCCTATAAGTGACACATTCAGGAGACAGTCTCAATGAGCACCAAAGCTCCACTGAAACAAGGTGTGTCTCCAGTGCAACAGTTCTTCCTTTATAGACACAGCGAATCCTCACAGAAAATTGGCCTGGAGGTCAATTCTTCTCAGTGTACCAACAGCAATCAAAACTTAATTACACCAAGACTTTGCACTAAGCCCACAAAGAGATATACCAAAAGCAACCACCTCAGGTGATTGGGAAAGCTGAGCTACTGACCCCTATATGTCACTGACCACACAAAGCCACTCCATCAACACAGGGAGGCAGCCAAAATGAGGAAACACAGAAGCATGACATGAATGGGAGAGATGAAGGAGAGTAAACTATTGGACAACACACAGTTCAGAATCACATTTATAAGATTACTCAAGAATCTTCCAAAAACCTTTGAGAAACTTGATGAGACATCCAAGAAGCTTGGTGAGACCTTCAAGGACCTTAATGAGAATACCAAAAAAAAAAAAAAAGGAAAAGGACCAGCCATAAAATAAGCATACAAAGTCTGAAATAAAGAATATGCAGAAACTCAACTATAGATCAACATGCCCCAAGAATCAAACCAAAGATCTGGAATATAAGAAAGCAAAAATCATCCAACCAGAGAGGCAAAAAGAAAGAAGAATCTAAAAGTGTGAGGATAACATAAGGAGCCTCTGGGACGGCTTAAAGCGTACCAACATCCAGATTTTTGGGGTGCCAGAAGAACAGAGCGAGCAGAATATTGAAGGCTTAGTGGAAAAAATAATGACAGAAAACTTTCCCAACCTGGTGAAAGAAATAGACTTACAAGTTCAGGAAGTGCACAGGACCCCAAACAGGAGGAATCCAAAGAGGAACACACCAAGACACATCATAATTAAAATGCCAAGAGCAAAAGACAAAGAGAAAATCTTACAAGCAACAAGAGAAAAACAACTACAACCTACAAGGAAATACCCATATGACTATCAGCTGATTTCTCAACAGAAACTATGCAGGCCAGAAGGGACTGGCAAGAAATATTTAAAATGATGAATAACAAGAACCTACAACCAAGATTACTCTACCTAGCAAAACTATCATTCAGAATTGAAGGTCAGATAAAGAGCTTCACAGACAAGAAAAAGTTAAAGGAGTTCGTCACCACCAAACCAGGATTACATGAAATGTTGAAGGATATTCTTTAAGAAGAAGAAGAAGAAAAAGGTAAAGGTAAAGAATTATGAGCAACAAAAAGGCATCAAATACATACCTACCAACAAGTGAATCTAAAAATCAAGAGAATTAAAAAAAATCTGAAGAACAAAATGGACTGGTAAATATAATAGAATCAGGGACATAGAAAGGGATTGGACTAACAATTCACAGGGGGAAAGGGGTCTGAGAAGTGTGGGAAGAGATTGGACAAAAATCTATGTATGAAGACAGTGGTGGGGGTAAGGGCGTGGGGTGGTGTTGGGAATCAGGTGGAGAGGAGCTAAGAGGGGGGAAAGAGGAACACCTGTAGTAATCTGAACAATGAAGACTTAAAACAAAAACTTCACATCTTTATCAGGATGTTGTCAATGTTTCTACTTACATCTATTTGATTTTTAAAACCCTATTTCTCCTTTATATTGATTCTGTTTTTGTTTTGTATCTTATAACATAGATATAGACAGAACACCTGAAGTTACTCCACATGGATATCAGCAAACCAGATGATGACAGAAGACCGGGGAAATATTTTTTGGGGAAATGTAACTTCACTTAATCCTTGGCTTTTTCAAGAGTGGAACAGAACTGGGAACTCACACAACCACGGCCCACCTCCCCAGGCCCTGTCCTGGAGGGAAAGGAAGGGTCCTGAGAGCAGAGTCCCACCCCCGGGAGTCACAGCCACCCCCATAGGCTGTGAGGCGGAAGCAGCCTCACCGTTGGAACACCTCATCCATTCTTCCTTCTTCTTCTTTTACACTTTATTCATTTAAAAATGTTTTGTGTGAAAATATTTATCTTCATTGTTGAAAGTATTACAGATGTCTCCTTCCACCCACTGATCCCTCCCCTCTCCAATCCCCCACCCCCAGGTATTCACCGAGCAAGTGACTGTGTCCATGGGCTCCGTATATGTGCACACAGCTCCGTTGGCTAATCTCTTCCCACCCGCTCTCCCACCCTGCCTTCCCTCTGCTCCATGCTTCCATGTCTCTGGATCTATTTTATTCGTCAGTTCAGTTTGTTCATTACATTTTTACATACTAGTATGAGTGAGATCATGTGATACTTGTCTTTCTCTGAATAGCTTATTTTACTTAGCATGATGCTCTCCAGGTCCCTCCATGCTGTCTCAAAGGGTAAGAGATTCTTCTTTTTTACAGCTGCATAGCATTCCACGTGCAAACGTACCACAGCTTTTGTATCCACTCATCTGCTGATGAGCACTTGGGCTGCTTCCAGATCTTAGCTATTGTAATTGTGCTTCTATCGACATAGGGGTGCATGCATTCTTCCTGGTTGGTGTTTCGGGTTTCTTAGGATATATGTCTAGAAGTGGGATCACCAGGTTAAATGGCAGGTCCGTGTTTAATTATTTGCGGAACCTCCATACTGTTCTCCACCGTGTGGCGCTCAGACCACCAGGGAAATGCACTGGCCCCTCTCACAGGAACAAACAGCAAAAAGGCCCACGTTAGGGCCCAGGGTAGGAAGTCTCTTTCCAGGCCCCACACCAGTCCCTGTATCATAGAGGCAGGAAAATGCAAGCTTTCTAAACACAGGTCCCGACCTCGTAGGATGTACATGAGCCCCGGGAGCAGTGTCGGCACAGGAGAAGCTCTATTGTTACTGGAGATCAGCTAAGAGTGGAACTCTCAGTGTTGAACATCATGGCTCAGCAGTCGATCACTAAATGGAATGGGGGTGGGAAATCTCTGGGCACGGATCCAACTATCCATGATAAAAGGCGAGTTTGTTTTTTAAAGTTTAAGTTTCCACCTCTTTGATGACACACAGGACAGAGATGCCTGACAGGGTCTCTCCCTTGACCTTTATGCTCACGAATGCATGTGAACACAGCTCTACTGGGTGATGCTTCTCCAACCTCAACAGGAGATACAAACCCCAGGAGACCGTCATTAGAATGACATCATGAGAGGAGAGCGACGTTGAGGTCACAGAAGTAATTCCTTACTCTGCTCCCCATACAAGAACAACTCACAGCTGCTCACACACAAGATGCCATTGAGAACGCACAGAGGGAGGCCCACGCACCTCTCCCCAGCACCCAGACCAAGACAGCTCGAGTCACAAAACCAGAATCCCCCTACCTGGTAAGGCCACTCCGGGGAACGCAGTGGGAAGAAACAAAAACTCGAGCTCCAGAGGTCTCTGCCCCTGTGTCCATGGCAGCATCAGTTACGGCGGCCAAGACTAGAAACAACCCAGGAGCAGGGTAGAGGAGTGGACAGAGGCACGTGACGTGTGCATGTCCTGCGACATGTTCAGCCATAAACACACAGGGAATGTGACAACGCAGATGGACCTCGAGGACATCATGCTCAGTGAGAAAAGACAGACAGAGCAAGACAAAAATACTGAGTGTTTCCCTTATGTGAAACCGTAAAAAAAACTGAAAAAGAGGTCAGACTTATAAGCAGAGGTGGGTGGGGGTGGGGTGGGGTGGGGGTGGGGAAGGGGTGGGGAAAAGGGTTGGGGGGACTCAGAGGCCGGAGATCAAAGGTGCGGACTCGCGGTTCCAGGGAGTAAGTCCTGGGGAGCGATGCGCGGCAGGATGGTCCTCACCACCGAAATCCAAAACCAGATCTGTTTCTTTGTCAATTTGTCTGTGTGAAAAGATGGAAGCTAATTAAGCTGACCATGGTGAATATCCAGGATGTCAGTAAAAGCATTTTGCTCTGCCCCATGGGAGTATACAGTGCTATATGTCAATTATCCCAATGAAATGGAAAAAGAAAATGTTACATCATGAAACATGTACAATGCCTTATAGATTTTCCAGATTTCTCTAGGAAAGTTTTTATTGGTATCAAAGTATTATCCTCTTATCACTGTTATTATTACTTGATGCGATTATCCTACCGTACGGCCTGGAGGTCACTGAGGAAACTGTGAGACATATTGGCCATAAGCCAAAAGTTAGGAAACATGTAAGGAACCAGAATTAAAACAAAGGAAAGCTGATATAAAAGAGAAAGACAAAAGTTATCTGCCATAAGGCCCGGGCAATTGATTAAAAAAAGAAAGAGTAAAACTCTTGCCCAGTGTGTTATGTGATTATCTGAGTTTTTCATCTTCAAAAAAGTCAAATAATGCTCCTGTCAGCAGGAGAGGCAAAACCGGTGTGAGCAACGTGCCAACAGGGTGAAGAGCCCTTTCTGCTGCTCCTGTGCTCGCTGGGTTCTCCAGGGCGTGAGCTTGTGGATGGGACGGAAACGGGTCTGTTCACCTAGGAAAACGTAAAGATAGTAGCGCCCATGGAAAAGCTCACTGGTGATTTTTAAGGTTTACAAACACAGCTTGTCCTTAAATGAGCAATAATACACTGTAGGACCCCAAGATGGAGGAAGTGACCTTCCCCACTGCCTGTTCCAGGATGTGACCTTTACTGTTAAAGATTAGACAGGGAGGAGGTCAGTTCTTTATGGTTGAAGATTAGGCAAGAATGAAATCAGTCCCCCAGAAACTCCCTACCCTGAGGACTTACCCAAGGGGACTGTTGACTAAGCATAGACCCTGTCATAAAACATGTAATTAACGAGCCCACCTGCATGTGGTGTTTATTTCCTTGTTTCCTTCTTCCCCCTCCATGTGCAACCCCACCTGCGTGTGGTCTTTATAAACTCATGTTCTGCAGTTACTCGGGGCTCCAGGAGACAGCTCTGTTGCTGTCTGCCTGAGAAGCCCCTGCGCTGTGCTTGTACTATTAAAACCTCATGCTTTTTGCATCAAGTTTCGGTCTCGGCGTTTGACATGGGGTCGTCGCCCCCTCCCTTGGACTCACCGGGGGTCTTGGGACCTTACAACACCATCTTGTTTATTGGGATGGGAAACTCTTGTTTCACAAACTAACCTTCAAGATAAATTCCAATTTTCAAAAGGACTTATTTTTATTTATTTATTTGTTTTTTGATGAGTATGTCTGTGATGTGATCCACACATGAGGAAAACTTACAATTTGTCCTGGACTTGACCAAAAAACACACTGAAACCTATAAAGAATTTTTTTGAATTTATTTGAGCCAAACTGAGGACATACACCAGGAAGCAGAACCTCAATGGATTGAGATAATACTCCAGAGAATGGCGGGTTGCATCTATGTTTATACATTGCAATCGAAGGAGGGACGTAGGTGAGTTACGTTAAATCCATGGTGATGGATTAGGGAGGTGAGACAGAGCCAAGCGGGGAAACCTCTGGGAAAGGGTAGAAGGTGAAATGGTGGACGTGAGCTTCTCTTACAGAGAAGGGTACAGGACACTCTGAGACAATTAACTTGATAACAGTCACAATGAGGGAATGTTTCGGGGCCATTTGTTATGCCCTGAGGGGTCCGGGGGAAAAAGGAAGTTACAAGTTACCCAGACGTCTCACAGAAACCTTATCTTAGAGGCAAAAGACAAATGGGCTCAGGAAAGTAGATCAAAGTTGATCTTTGTCAGGGAAAATATCGGCCTAGGACGTGACTGCCTACTACAACCTGTTTGTAGTTAAATATTGAATTTTCAGATCCTCTTTTGTGGCGACTTTAGGTCTCTGAGTTTGCGAGATGGCCACGCAGGCCTTCCCTGAGCTGTCAGGTCAGCACGTGGCTCTGTAGGACCCCAAGATGGAGGAAGTGACCTTCCCCACTGCCTGTTCCAGGATGTGACCTTTACAGTTAAAGATTAGATAGGGAGGAGGTCAGTTCTTTATGGTTGAAGATTAGGCAAGAATGAAATCAGTCCCCAGAAACTCCCTACCCTGAGGACTTGCCCAGAGGAATGGGAAGGGGAGAGACAATGGGGACTGTTGACTAAGCATAGACCCTGTCATAAAGCATGTAATTAACGAGTCCACCTGCGTGTGGTGTTTATTTCCTTGTTCCCTTCTCCCCCCTCCATGTGTAACCCCACCTGCGTATGGTCTTTGCCTATATAAACTCATGTTCTGCAGTTACTCGGGGCTCCAGCCAGACAGCGCTGTAGCTGTCTGCCTGAGAAGCCCCTGCGCTGCGCTTGTACTAATAAAACCTCATGCGTTTTGCATCAAGTTTCGGTCTCGGCGTTTGACATGGGGTCGTCGCCCCCTCCCTCGGACTCATCGGGGGTCTTGGGACCTTACAGCTCCTTCCGTGCACAGAAGGAAGTGTGTCTGGGCCCAGGCGCCATGGCACAGCTTCAGCCTGCCGGACCGCCTGCCGCCGGGCGAGCTGCACCTGGGCTGCTCCTGTCACCTGCGCGGCCAGGACGCCACAGCGCCTCCCCAGGTGTTGGCATACAGTGACGCACAGGCTCCTCGTACCCACGGCTCGGTGTCACTGGGCGACGAGCTCACGGCGGACACGTGGGCCCTCAGCCTTCACGATTGAGGCCCAGGCCAGCGTGGAAGCCTAGGGAGGGGCTTCCCTTTGTGTGGGTGAATGGTGCCTGCAGGGCACGCAGCCGGCGCAGGAGGCCAGAGCACCGCCTTGTGGTCAGGGCAGCGGGTTCTGTCCAGCTTCCTTCCCTTGTCGGAGAGTGGGGATCACAAGTGCACCCACCCCACAGCGCTGCCTTGAGATGTTGCTCATGAAAGACTACACGGAGGGCACGGCCTACAACGAGGAACGGCAAGCAGGCCGCGCCCAGTGTGTGCTGACGGGACAGCGGAGCTGTTGAAGCTCAGCCGTGCGCTGACCGTTCCCACCGCCTCCGGGCCAGCCTCCGGCCGAACTGAGCTCTGCCCCGGGCTCCGGTCCCAGCTGGCGGTGCGGGACACACAGCCCCCGAGAAGGAAGTGACAAGGAGGGTGACTTGCCAACCGCCAATGCGTTTACATACCTGCTCTGGGCAGGTTGGAAAACACCTCTCTCTGCTCTGAAGAAGCCTCATTTTATATTTAAATTATTAGGCCTGGGTGAGGACAGAAAAACACGAAGGCTCTAAGTCCATTCTTTTGCTACTTTGAGATGCAATTTAAAGTTCTTTGACATTTTCTCTTGTTGTTTGTGTTCAAAATGCTTGTCAGCAACTTGTACAATTATGTAAGAATATTTACATTTATATCAGTGTGGTAGCAAGACTGCTTTTACCTCAACCGATTTCTTCCACCTGGGTGCGTCTTCTAAAATAACTATCCCTTTCTTATCCTTACTTTAACATTTTTCTGCTTATTGGTAGATTTTATGCAACCTTTTCAACCCATGCTTCCAGGGAAGGTGACCTTTAAAATGCATGCACTTGCATGGTAGGGGATGGTCTGGGTAAAGAGCATGCGCAAGAGCCAGTCCTGGGGACCACGGCCTGGGCACCTCGTTTGTGTAGGGCATTCTGACATTCAGGGGAACAGAAGTGGGAATTAATTAAATACCATGGTCTGTGCTGTGCCCACATAAATAATTAAACTCACAATACCATCGTTCTCAAAGCACACAGCAGTCTGACTATTCTTCTGTTGCACATCCTCCCCCAACACTGTAAATTTACACCAGACATTATTCATAATTTCCAACTCCTATTGCTTAAGTGCTAACCATTAGAATAAACAGGGTACGTTATCGATGAGACAACAACCACACATTGTCCTTAAGTAATACAGGGGGCTGGATTGTTAGTTTGTCTAGTGAGGTTTAATATTTAATGAATTTTTTATTATCAGCTATTGTATTTGTAATAAAGTAAAAAAAATGTGGCAACCACCTCACCGCAATCACCACAGGATGGCTTCTATTTCAAGGTGGAGCTTATTAACAAGCTGGTGTCTCAGTGTGTGTCCTCATTCCCCTGCAGGCAGTCACTCTTACGAAGTCCCATGAAGCCCATTCATGCATCGTTTCCTTACCAGCAGGGAGCTGCGGCCCAGGACCCCGCGGTGAGGGCAGCTGCCTTGGGTGGAGACGAACCAGGAGGCGCAGGGGAGCGTGGGTGGGCTCTGGGGCCTGTACCCTGTGGTGAGGGAGGCAGGGTGGGGTCCTGGTCACTTCTGTTCTATGATCTGAATGTCTGTGTCAGAGGAACTTCTGAGCAAATGCGGACAGATTACAATTTCACCCTTGAACTCCCTTCTCCCCCGAGTCCAGTTCCTAATCTGCCCACTTGGTTAAACGGTTCACTGGGCAGGCCCCTCCACATGTAAATTTCTAGGAAATAATTGGACCCATTTTCCCAGACTGTTTATCCCACCTAACCCTTCCGATACGAGCTGATGACAGGAGTTAGCTAGGAGGAGCCTTGGAGGGAGGGAGTGTGGATGAAGATTCCTTTTGAAGAAAACTGCCCATCAGCTGGGCAGTTCAAACTCCGCCAGTCATTACCACGTTGATTGGATCTAACTCTGCGCGGTGCCGGCGGTACTCCACCGGGTGGCGGTCACGCTGTCAGGCATAGAGATGTCCGACGGCTGTGCTGAACGCCTGGCCCTCCCTCATACAATGATGTGGGTCAGCCATAATTCGAAAAACACGCCTGTGAAAGCATTTTAAGAATGGGCCAGGGAAATCACTAGTAAATGGAAATGAAATAATGTAGAGATTGACCTAAAGGACATTGAAATCCTGCACAAGCTCAGTTTCCTTGTATCTCACTGGTCTCTCCTCAACTTGCACCACAAACACGGACCTGCTTACCCTCCTCTCTCTGCATCACGCTCAGTCAGACATGAACTCTGTTTTTATCACTGTGTGCCCTTCACCCACAATCTCCTCCTATTCTTCCTCTTCCTCCTCTTCCTCCTCCTCCTCATTGCACACCTCTGTCTCTCACACCAGCTCCCTAGCACCACCTCTGGCAGCAGCTGACCACCCCCCAGTGTTCCAATGTGTATGTGCCATTGCTCTACTTTCACACTGTTCTGCTCATTAGCTTGTTATCTCTCTCTCTCTCTCTCTTTCTCTCTCTCTCTCTCTCTTTCTCTTCCTTAGACCAGGAGAGGAATACTTTCTCATTCCTTTTAAGATCCCCAGTGCCCAGCATAGTGGTTTTTAATATTAAATGCATGGATGGATGGATGGATGGATAGATGGATGGATGGATGGATGGATGGATGGATGGATGGATAGATGGATGGATGGATGGATGGATGGATGGATAGATGGATGGATGGATGGATGGATGATTGTATGGATGGATGGATGGATGGATGGATGGATGATTGTATGGATGGATGGATGGTGGGTGGATGCATCAGTGGATGGAAAATGAAGTAATGCATGACCCTAGAATGAGGAAACTGAAAGTGCTCACTGATGTATCCTACCATTCGTGCCTGTTAGGATGAGAAGAAAATGTGGATTGGAAAGGACTGGGAGAAGATGGAGAAGCCACAAACACTGTTTCTAAGAGAGGTCAGCCACTGGGGGGTTGGGAAGGAGCTGCATGTGAAGAAGTTTTGGGTGGAATAACATAGCCATGTTTTAAGTTACAGTGCGGGGTTCACTTGATTACCAGACGTTGCAGTGGCCAGGGGGAGTGTGCTTAAGGGGAATGGAGGGGCCAGGGGCCGGACGCCTCGGAGAGCAGGGAGGTCTGATCTGGGGAGAAGCTTCCGTGATGTCGATGGGCCCGTGGCAGGCAGGGCCCTGGCTCCTCCTCTGAGCGCCGAGGAGTTAGGTGAAGCTTTGGGATGGTGGGGGCAGCCCGTGTGGGGCACAGGCATTGGAACTGCAGTGAGAAGAGGCTGGAGCATCTGCAGCCCCGGCGCCGTCCAACGGCAGAGCCAGGTCACTAGTCTCTCTCACACTGCCAAGCTGGCCCGGCAACGGATCGGCCTTCCACGCCCCCTCCTCTCCCTCAGCCTCCCATCCTGTCACCTGCTCCAGCTGCCGCCGCCGCCCTCCCCGCGCCCCCCCCCCCCCCCCCCGCTCCCTGCTGGCGTTAGGAGAGCACTGCCCTCCCCGCCCCCCCCCCCCCCCCAGCTCCTGCTGGCGTTGGGAGCGCACTGAGCCCGTGAACACGAGGGCAGCCCTCCCTCGGTGACGCTGGGGGGAGGCGATGCCCACGCCCGTGCTCCGCCGGGCCTCTGCTCAGGGTCCCGCGGGAAGGGCCACGGAGGATGGCTAGTGAGCTGCGTGGAGTCTGTGCCCACCCCAGGCCTGGAGATACAATGGACCACAAAGAAGCTGAATGCTAACAGCCACTGGGGGCAGGGCCAGGCGAGTGCACTGTGCTACGTGAAACAAACGTTTAAGAAGAGTTTTCTCTGAAAAGCAAAGGCGTGGAATGGGGCGCTGAGAGGCAGCCATGTCCTCCCTCCGGAACGTCTGTGAAGCATGCAAACCCGCCCCTACCCGAAGTTCACGGAAAAGCACACGTGCTTTGCTAATTGACCCCGTGCTGGACAGAAACTGGAATCTAATATGTAATTTGGGCACCGATGGGATAACTCAGTAGCTACTCCAGTCCTGGGTGAGGGGGCCTCACAGGAAGCAGGATCCTGTGTGTGTGTGTGTGTGTGTGTGTGTGTGTGCGCGTGCGTGCTACAGAAAGTTGGGAGGAGACAGAAGGGGTGGTGGGTCGTCAGGGGTGGGCATCCGGCAGGTGAGGGTGGGAAGGAAACCTATTAGAACAATGAACCTGTGAGGCTTATGAAATGTGAGAAATTTAAAAACAAAACAAAACGAAACACCTGTACATAAGTTTACTAAAAGAAAGTAAGTTTGCATATATGTTTGCTTATACAAAATACAGTTAGATTTTTATTTATCAAGATTGGTGATAAAACCATTTCTCAGCAATCCAAGGTTTCTCTGCGTTTCTCTGAACTATGGGAAGCAGACCTGTCGCACTGCGTGAGCTGGTGCTCAGGCTGCTCGCAGGGCAGGTAAGCACACGCACTTCCCGCAGCGAGAGAAACAGTCTCATCTCCGTGTTCCTCACTGTGACGCCTTCTCTAGCACCCATGTGTCTAAAATGCCCTTTGCATGCAGGTATTGAGACAAAGGTGTGACTTTTCAAATAGAGATTAAGGAAATGGACTTGAATTTGTGGTTAAAAACACAGTTCCCGCCCTGTCCACAGGCCTCCTCGCAGGATGAAATGGCAAAAGGATCCTTCCGTCTGGCATCAGGTCCGAGGGGGCACTCGGGGGCCCCAGGAAGCCGGGTTTCTGAAGGCACCGCTGGCCCAGCCCTGGCACCTCAGAGGAGCCGGTCCGCGGAGGTGGCCTCCTCCTGCAGCTGTGGCCCCGCGGGTGCCGGACTCCCTCCACGCCTGCCTGTGCCGGGATGGAGGGGAGCCACGCTCAGGAAGCTCTCCTCAGCACGGGCCTGTGCCTCCGGGGCACCGGGCGCCAGGAGCGAGATCTCCGTGGACAGTGCCTCCCGCAGAGCCAGTCCCCGCCCCACGGCCCCGGGACCCTGGGCGCCACCACGTCTGAAACAGAGCGCGGCCTCTCGTTGCCTGGCTGGCTAAGGAGTGCCACCTCCTGAGAGCCTGCCAGCTTATCCCACTCAGCGTGGCACCCTCGAGATCCATCCAAACGGCAATATTTGATCTTTTAAAAAATATTTTTCCTTACCCAAGGATATTTTTCCCATTGATTTTTAGAGAGTGAAAGGGAGGGGGGAAAAGAGAGAGAGAAAAAACCATCAATATGAGAGAGACACATTGGCTGGTTGTTTCCTGCATGACCCCTGACCGGGGCCAGAAATCAAACCTGTAACCCAGATACATGCCCTTGGCCGGGAATCGAACTCGCAACTCTTCAGTGTGAGGGCTGGAATTCTAACTGCTTAGCCACACTGGCCAGGGTCACTTTTTGTGACTGATATGTGAGATAAAAAACAGAAAGCAGAACCAGTGGACAAACAAGAAAGCAGACTCATAGCCATAGAGCAGAGAGAGGTGGTTCCCAGAGGGAGGGGGGGGGAGAGGGTAAAGGGTCACACCGCGGTGAGGGAAGGAGGCCAGCGGGGGTAAGGCACACACAGAGCCACTCAGAGCTGATGCACTATGGCTAAAACATGGATTGTGTTATTAACTGATGTCACCCCAAACTATTTGATCACTTTGAGAGAGGGTAACACCCCTAAGCATGGAGTCCGTCAGAGATGTCCCCCTGAGCTCACTGTCTGGTCCCACCACTGCCCTTCGAAAGGACCGCCTCTCAGCTCAGACTGGCGGGAGCAGAGAGGTGCTTGGCCTGCCCCTGTGGGCCGGCCCCTCATCCACCTGCCCCTCCTGGGCCGGCCCCTCGTCCACCTGACCCTCCTGGGCCGGCCCCTCGTCCACCTGCCCCTCGTCCACCTGCCCCTCCTGGGCCGGCCCCTCGTCCACCTGCCCCTCCTGGGCCGGCCCCTCGTCCACCTGCCCCTCGTCCACCTGTCCCTCCAGGGCCTGACCCTCCTGGGCCTCCTCCCTCAGGTGAGCCTCCTCCCTCAGGTGAGCCTCCTCCCTCAGGTGAGCCTCCACTGGGTGCATCTTGAACTGAGGCTTCCTGCTGAAGGAGGGTGAGTGTTTCTCCTCCTGGAGAAGGCGTGGGCCAGTGGGTGGAGAGGCCCGGATGGCGCTGTGGGGAGTGACTGCCGGTGTCACCCCAGGGCTCCCTCGGGCAGTGAGCATTGCCAGGTCAGCAGAGGACGCACCTACTTTCGTCTTGGGGATGAGAGTGAAAACATGGCTCAGCGTGGGCCATGGCGCTGAGTGGGTGTGGACACGGGTCGGCAGCCGGGCGGGCCGGTGCCACGCTGCGTGGAGACGCCCTGCTCTCCGACACCGGCAGCCGGTCCGGCGCGGCTCTGTCCGGAGGCTGCGGGAGTGTCAGGCGCGTGGGGTCAGGAGCCACGCGGCTGGCGACACAGCGGCCGCTCCTGTCCGCACCCGAGGGGGAGGGATGTTTCCGGGGTCCTGGAGGGGGTCGGGATGGAGCCCCCCGGGCCGGGCCGGCCGTGGGAACGGGGGAGCCGGTCCGTGGGGCTCTAGGGAACCCGAGGGCCTGAGCCGTGAAGGCGCTGGCATGGCATTCCCAAACTGCGTAACCGGCTAGGCGGGTGCCTGGTCTGGGAGACAGCTCTCCTGATAGGTGCTGGCAGACAACCCGCCGCCCGCCGCCCGCCCGCCGGGGGAGGTGAGTGAACTCCGGAACGCAGGGTCCTGGGCGGAGAGATGGAGGAGGCTGCAGCGAAGGGAGGAGGTGGGCCGCCCTCTCGCCCTCGGCCACGGGGGCGGCACACGGAGTCCGCACGGCTTTCCTCTCCCGGCGTCCGCCACAAGGGCCCGTGGCCTGGGGCCCCCCCTCGGTGCTCACTACTCACTTCATCCTCCGGCCCGAAGCTCACACTCATCCAGCTGCCCGACCACATACTCCGCTGCTGCCGCCTTGGCCTGTCCGTGGCTGGTGTAACACCCGCCCACTGTGAACACCTTTCACAGCCAGGGCTTCCCACGCTAACCGTCCCACGGGAAGCCCAGGCCAAAGCTGGCACAGCCGAGTGAGAGTGTGATGGTTTGGGAAAATACCTGCGTGTCCTCCTCCGGACTGCTGTGGTTTGTGGGCGGTGTCTAATGGACGGGGATTCATTGCTGTGTCCCTGGCATTTTCCTTGTGGGTCACCATCACTGACTGCAGAAAGGTGTTGAGTCAGAGACGCCCTGTGCCTCCCCCCGCCCCCCAACTGAGAGGTGGGAAGGCCCAGCACTTGAAAGGGCGAAGCTGGAGCCCTGCCTCCTTGTGGGGCAGGGCGGAGCCATCCTCCATTTTGTGGCAGGACCCTAGCCCTAAACCAACCAATCAGGGTCATATCCTCCCCCCCTGTATAAAACCCATTGAGATGTTACATTCTCTCTCTTTTCCGCCATGCTGACAGAGTGAGTGGAACGGAGCCCATGCTAGCATGGAAGAGGCTCTTTTGTCTATTGCACCGGACTCGGCTCCCTGGTTGTCCTTGGGGATCACGAAATCTGGGCACAACATTATGGGGGCTCATCCAGGATCCCCAAGACCCCGAGGGACCCCAAATTCGGAGAGCCTCACTGGCCGCGGTAAGTGTGTGTGTGTGTGTGTCTGTGTGTGCTTGTGTTAGAGCTCTGAAGGGATGAAACCCCTTGTGTTGGTAGTGCCCAAAGAGGTTTTAGATGGACGCATCGCTGGAAAACCTCGGGCCGGAGGTCAGAAGATGTTCTGACCTCCCGGGAGGGCCTCTCACAGACAGGAGAGACGTGGAATCCTCTCCTAGAGGGCCCCTCATATGTGGGAGAGGGATGGAAACCTCTCCCAGGACGAGGCGAGTGGCGTGAGCCGATGTCTCACAGGCGGGAGAAGTTTGGAACTTCTCCCAGGTATGTACAGGTGTGGCGTGGAGTAAGCAGGCGGTATAAGGCGGCAGGCACCATGTTGGATGGGGCTGCCGAGCGAGGGGCCGAGGCTGGGGGTCACCGACTGCCCCATGCTCTAGGAGTGAGGGGTCGCCGCGGAGGCTGCCGAGGTGGTGAACAAAGAAGCGGTGGGCACGGACAGCTGAGTGGAGCCGAGTGCCGGTGACCACCGCTGAACCGGGCCGAGCCCAGGAGCGCCCAAGCCAGCAAGCCAGGGTTGGCGGGCCCTGAACCCGACGCCCTGGGCCAGCAAGGAGCCACATGTCTGAGGGCGGCTTTGGAGCTTGGCATCCATGTCAGCAGCCGTTCTGCTGAGACTCCTTGGAGCACGGTCTCCCCGCCCACAGCCGTCCCAGCCTGCCCGCCGTGCTAGTGAGGAGCTAGCACGGCGCCTCTAATTCGCAACCCCAGCGCACAGAGGGGCCATGTGCCCCAGGTGAGCCGTGTGTCCCAGGGGAGACATGTGCCCCGGGTGAGCCGTGTGCCCCAGGGAAGCAGTGGGACCCGGGGGGAGGGGCTGTGTGAACCAGAGGAGGAGTGGACTCTATTCGTGTGGTCCTGAGATAATCACCGTAAAACAAGCAGATTGCCAAATGAGGAGCGGATTCTATTCATGTGATCCTGAGATAGTCACCATAAAACAAGCAGATTGTCAAATGACAGTGGGGAGGGGAAGGAGACCTGGGGGGAGATAAGAGAACAACCGAAGGATTGGTATGCATGAATATAAGTACAACCAATGAACACAGAACTCTGGGGAGGGAGGGCATGAATGGGAGGTGGGGGGGGGCAATGATAAGCTATGTACACATATATTACCTTAATAAATTAAAAAATGATAATCCTGGATTGTGCATGAAATTAATGTTTTTCAAAGTTATTGCTTTACTGAAAATAAAACCTTTAATAATTTTCTCAGTTCCACTTTGAGGTAAAGGGTTTATCTGAAAGGAAGACTGTTGCATAGCTGCATCGCTGATGGCTGGGGGTACCGAGGAGCTAAAGGGAGGGGATTCCAACAGCAGACAGGGTCCTTTGAGGAACTGCCAAGCTACAGTATCAGGAGCTATTAGTGTAGTTAAGTCACGTGGGTCCTCTGTCCAGCTATTTCAGTGGCTGAAAGAATTTTGGAATGCATCCATGTTTATGATTTTGTTCCTTAACACTCAAGTAAATAAATCTCAACATTGGTCAGTTTCTGAACAATTATGACTTTTATGTATAAGGGTTTTACATGTATGACATATTTATATTTAGTGCCAGCTTTTTAAAAGATACATCAATAAAAATGGCACAATTTCCTTTAACAAGATGTCCTCATTTTACAATTAATATGGAAACTGTCATCTGAAAGATGAGAGGGTCTCAGGAATTATTAAAAATAAAGTTTTTTGTAGTGAATAAAAAGATAATTTAACTGAAAAGGCTCAGTTGTGGAATTTTCCTCTTCTATTTTGAATATTGAAATCCTTTTTAAAAGGTTTAAGAAAAGGATAAATAAATCTTTTCAGAAATCCAGCCTTTATTGTGGAGGGGACACAAGGTGCTATAATTAAATTTTCAGACATATTTATATTGGTTGAATGAAACAATGATACAGACTGTTTTCATTATAACTTCAATTTGGCATATTTATAATTACCTATCAAATTAGAGAGAGCTTTCTTAATACTGCCCTTGGTTGAATGACTTGCCTTTTGTGTAGTGAATGGGAGGATGGATGTGGAGAAGGGTTGGGCAGTGATTTGTGTTCAGTTCACAGTGTCTGATACGCAAGGCTCTGTTAAGAGCTTGTTGCGATGTGACATATGCCAGAGCGCAGTGATGTCACCGTCTGTCCACAGAGAGCACAGCCCGATGGGAGCTGTGGGTGCCCTGAAACGACAATGAAATAGATCAAATGCTGGAAGGAGGAACTTTCCTAGCGAAGACAGGAGATGCACTCTGGTTTCTTCTCGCTGCTTAAAATAAAATAAAAGTGAAAGAAGAAAAATAAATTGAGGAAATAACTGAAACAAGTAAGCAAAAGAAAACAAGATTTGAAAATTTTCAGACTAAAAGACTCTAAAATTAAGAGATGGCCAGAAGCATCCCTTTGAGAGACAGTTGAGACGTGGGTATACAGCCTTCTGTCAGTGCCTCAGAAGGATCAGAATGCCACAATATTCACTAACACAAACTGTTCTTTGAAGAGACTGAGGGTGTGAATCCGATCTTTTCAATGAAATGAAGGAGGATCCAGGGGCTTAAAGCATGTCTCTCAGAAGTCTCAGGAAAAACCAAGTAGAGGGTTGTCTAGCAAAGACCTGTGGGTCAGCCCATGGCGAGCGGAGGGAATGCCTGTCCTGTGCACAGGAGACCCACGGTGTCGTGATGATGTGGCAGCAGCAGAAACAAGGCCAGACTAGAGCGATACCGGTTTTTACAGAGAGAGCGGTATCTGAACCACAGAGTTCTACGAAGAGGAGACAAGATGATGGATAATTAACTCAAGATGCATGACATCCTTCATGATAAGGGATGGTGGACCAGCAGATGGAACTGTGAACCCAAAAGGCAGAGCCATAGCCAAATATGATCATTCCCAGGCCTGGTACCAGCGAAGCTTGTTGAATGCATTTTTAAATAGCTTGGGAGTGTAACTCCTCTTTTCTTTCCGTTTCTCCTGGTTAGAACGAGGGCGCCTGTAAATGTTACCTCTGCAGGCATCACTGCTGGGCTACAGATAGCTTTTTTGTGTCACAGGTGAAGAGTAATTGTGCCTCGATTATAACCAGAACCTCACTTAAGACTCTGGAGCACAGCAGATTAGATGAGGTTTGGGACCTTGAATTTAGGATGCAATGGGTTGGGAGTTTAGGTGCTCTGGGATGAGGTACCGGTAAGTGTATTTGGGGTGGGTGGGCAGAATAATGGCACCCCCAAATATGCCCTTGCCCTAACCCTGGTTTCTGGGGATGTTTTCCATGTGAGAAAAAAGACCTTTCAAATGTGATGAAGGTCAGGACCATGAGGATCAGGAACTTTCCTTGGTTGCAGTGTGGGCCAACCTATCACATGGGTACTAAAAGATGAAGAACCTTTACCAAAGAGAGAGTAAAGAGTGTGGGAAGGATTTGGTGCCTCCTGGCATTTTCTGAGATTAGGGCTTTGTGCATGGAGTGGAGGGAGGTCTCTGGGAGTGATGGGCAGCCCTCAGTACAGTCAACAGGACATAGAGCTCACTCCCCAGCTGCGTGGAAATGAGTCCTACCAACTCCCTGACTAATCAAGAGCACAGCCCTCTCTGGAGCCTCCATGAAGAAGGGCAGCCACCAGCCCCCCAGGCCGAGCCCCCCTGCCCCCCCAACACCAGCCTCAGATCTTCTCTCTGGAACTATTAGAGGACACTTTGTGCTCCTCACGCCACTGCCATGTGGTCATTTGCTGCTTAATCACAGAAAATGAATACGGACCCATGAAACAGGCAGTTAGCATCGTCTCCAAAGCAAGGAGTACATGTCTCCCGTGACTGAGCCTGGCTCCCCAGGTAGAACTGGGTGCTGAGAAATGGGGCAGAAACTGGGGGGACAGCTGCTGCTGCCTGTGTGACACGCAGAGTGTAATAGGCTCCTGCAGCGCATCACGCACAGTGCTTGTAGGGGTGGTGTTATGTGGAAGGTGGGAGAGTATAATATTTAAGAAATGTGATGAACGCCGAAACCAGTTTGGCTCAGTGGATAGCGTCAGCCTGCGGACTGAAAAGTCCCAGATTCGGTTCCGGTCAAGGGCATATACCTCGGTTATGGGCACATCCCCAATAGAGGGTGTGCAAGAGGCAGCTAGTTAATGATTCTTTCTCATCCATGTTTATAACTCTCTATCCCTCTCTCTTCCTCTCCGTAAAAAATCAATAAAATATATTTTAAAAAAGAAATGTGATAAACACTTCAAGTGCATTGGTCTATCCGGTTCAGACACCTAAAGCATGTGCCTGTAGTGATGGCACGAGGCGGGTGAACTTCTCCAGGACTCCACGTCAGCAGAGCGCTCGGGAGGAAGCAGGGCCAGTGTGACCTGGGAGGAGAGGCGGGCGGAGCTGCAGACATGCTCTGAAGAGGCTCAGCTCCCGCTGACCGGGAAATGGAAGAGAGGGGTTTTAGGACACATTTCTCAATAATCAAAGTCAGCAGAGATGCAAAGTGGACAGAAAGCAAAAAGCAGTCAGTGGCTTTAGCAATCACAAGGTCATATCAGCCTTAGCCAGAGCAGCTCCCGCCAGGGGCACAGCGAGCCACGCCTGGCCAGCTTAAAGCTGACGGCGCTGAGGCCGAGGTCGGTCCCCGTGTCACATGCGGCTAAGAGGCGGACAGAGCACCGGAGGTGTGGGCGGAGGGAGCCTTCTTTTTACTGAACATGGCGTTGGCAGGAAAGGGACCTGGCAGGAAGGGAGAGTCAGACTATGACGAGAGAGGGAAACGTGAAAAACGAGATGAGGCAGGGACTGTGACCCAGGGGACACGCATGCCGGGGCAGAGATGGGCTCCTGGAGCCAGCTGCATTGTTGGGGCTAGGGGTGCAGGGCAGAGGTCAAGGCCATCCCCACCCTAGAGCCTCTACACCTGCTGTGAGGGCGTGTTCATCCGGAGGAGGGGGAGCAGGGGTCAGGGCCACGGGAAGCTGGGCACAGTGCATGTGACAGCAATGAGAGCAGCTCCCGCCCCCAAGGAATTAAAGATCCATGATCATGTGGGTGTCAGGCATGTGAGTGAGCAGGGAGGTGGTTTCAGCCATACCATCTACAACATCTAGCTGAGGGAAGCCAGCGGGGAGCTAATACAGACCACAGGGTGAGGGGCCAAGACGGGCCTCCGGGAGCACACGTACTCCAGGCTCCAGGGTCCATGGGCTGTTGCACGGCAATCGCCCACCTCATGTGGCTATTGCTCACGCTGAGGAGCGCCGCATGGGGGTGCGGGCCCGAGAGCTTGCCGTCCTGGAGCCCAGTCCTATGTGTCACCATTAAAAAGGGGACATAATAGTGGCAACAGCATCATTAACCTGCTTCCATTTCTTCTGTAAACAGCTATAAAAGGCCGTGTGTCCCGGGAGAGCCGTGTGCCCCTGGAGAGCTGTGTTCCCTGGGTGAGCTGTGTGCCCTGGGTGAGCCGTGTGCCCCAGGGGGCCGTGTGCCCCGGGGAAGGGGTGGGACCCAGGGGTGGGGGGCGGTGTGAACCAGAGGAGGAGCAGATTCTATTTGTGTGGTCCTGAGATAGTCACCATAAAACAAGCAGACTGTCAAATGACAGCGGGGAGGGGAAGGAGACCTGGGGGGAGATAAGAGATCAACCGAAGGACTGGTATGCATGAATATAAGTTCAACCAACGAACACAGAACTCTGGGGAGGGAGGGCAGGAATGGGAGGTGGGGGGGGGGGCAATGGTAAGCTATGTACACATATAATACCTTAATAAATTTTTTAAAAAATGGAAAAAAAAGTGTAGTAATCCATACGTCACAATTAGTATTTTTGTGGATGAGCTGGTGGAATAGGACTCAGAGGCGCTCAGCACCCCCCAGAGCGGAATAAATCTCACAGGTGAGGGGTGCTGGCAGCGGTGCTGGGCTCTTGGCCCTGACAGGGGCTGGAAGGAGGAGAGGACCTCGCCACCAGAGGGCGCTGGCTGGGGATGCTCTTTGTGTGAAGAATGGATGACACTCCCCTGCGCTGGGGAGCAGCGCCCTGGGCTGCGGTGCTGACGTGTGTGGTATGAAGCATGTGTGATCAGAGAAGAAGCAATGGAGCAGAGGGTCCTAGACAACCCTCTCACCGCTAACTGGACTCCTCCTTCCTTCCCCTGGGTTTTGGTCAGTGTCCAGGTTGCATTAAAGGTCAGTGTTAGCATCAGCATTTGCGAGGTCTTCTCTTAGTTCTCTAAATGGATGTTACACTTTTATATTCATAATTTGTACATATTTGTAGAGAAAGGTAACTATTAATGATCATCCCACTATTGTCTAGGTTCTGTGATGTTACATGTCGAAGCTACTAAAGCTGGTCATTCCCGTTTCCCACATAGAAAAAGGCTTAAGAAAGAAAGAAAACAGGTCGCCTCCGGCATTTGAGGAGTGATACCTTTGCTTCTCCCTGATCTGGCCAATATGTTAATCTTAAGTAGCAGAGATAGTTTGCCAAATTTAAGGTTCAAGATGTACTGGTTTATAAAGAGACAAGGAATTGATTTAGATTTGACCTGTGCATAATGCACTTAGTTCTCTTTTGCAGCGCTCAGTTCTCTAAGCCAGCTCCTACACACAAGCCCGCGAGGAGGAGGATGACCAAGTGGCTCACACAGCCCAGCACTGAGGTCAGCGCCTCACAGTCATGTGCTTTCTGCTAATGGACCGCCAGGACAGACCCGGAAACCTAAATGCTCGCAGCTTAGTCATAGCCGCTCTTTCCCAGAACCAGCTCCACCAAAACCTACAGCAGTGCTTCCGGTCTCTATTCTTCACCTTCCGAACCATCTCACTGCTGTACAGGAGGTGTGAGGGAGCTGATGGGCTCGGCCAAGCTTGCCTGCTCTCTAACACAGCATCAGTATGCTCCTGACATCTGAATCTAAGAATTGAAGTTTGTGAAAAAATATAGCTTCCAACAAAAAGTAGAAATTTCAGCTTTCACCTCTGGCTAGTTTCATGGCTTTCTGTGAGAAAAAATAAAAAATAAAATTGTGTGCTATTTCAGTAACTATATTTTAAAAATAATTAATGCTTTCTCCCCAAAATACTATGTCCTCATTAATCCACTTACTAGAAAGTACTCTGATGACTGACTGCCACCTCTCTCACAGAGCTTTGCTTTTTCTAAACATCACGTCCGAAGCCAAGTGACTGAGGAGGAATGCGAGGCCTCCACGGGTTTCACCTTCCTCGGGAGCATGTGCTGAGCAGACAGCTCGCACCGGGTCTGCACAGGGACTCAAGAAAATGGGGAGAAAACCAGGGCATGTTCTGACTTTGAACTGGAAATATCATATGTATCCCCTTGTTTTGAACTTAAAACTGGAGAAATAACAACAGAAACTTTGCTGTGTTTTCTGAGCCTCTGCCAGACTGTGATGGGTTACTACCTTTACAGGCAACAGTTCCTCATCGCCCTGTTCTCCTCGCGGGCTCATGAAAGGGTCAGCGAGGTCTCTGCCTCGTGCAACTAATTCTCATTTAAAAAATGACGCTCCTGCCATGGCTGGTTTGGCTCAGTGGATAGAGCGTCATCCTGGGGATGGAAGGATCCCGGGTTTGATTGCGGTCAAGGGCACAGACTCAGGTTGTGGGCACGATCCCCAGCGGGGGATGTACAGGAGGCAGCCGATCAATGATTCTCTCTCATCATTGATGTTTCTATCTCTCTCCCTCTTCCTTTCTCTCTGAAATCAATAAAAATATATTTAAAAAATAAAAATAGAAATGACACTACTCTTCTTATAGCACTTGCATTTTTGCAAAGCCACAATATTTTTCTATTATTATCATGAGTTATTGTGAGCTGACACACTAATCATGGTAAAATGTCAGCTTTTGGATGAAAACCTATGCATATCTCAGGGATAAGACCTCAGAGTCTTGCACTAATAGTGTGCCATATGGTACCATCTTGCCATTCAGAAACCATGGATCTAGTGCTATATCTCAAATCAGAACGGTTGATCTTATCATAGATTGTGAAATAGCAATAAAGTTTAGAGATGCTAATGCAATTTCACTCACTTGTGATATATTTTAAAAATGAAGAGATGCCTTAGAAATCTTCTGAGGCTGAAGTGAGTCACTTCAGTACCTTTGCAGAGCGAGAGAGTAATCCAAAGCCCAGTTAGGACAGGAAGGATGGAGCTAGAAGTCTGAACCACACCTAAGACAACTCAAGCACAGAAGTCTCAGATGCAATCAAAGGAAAATAGAGCCTGAACAGCTGGGCGGCAAGTCCTTAAACATTCTCCAGGTCTGGGAATAGTCAATGAATAAACAGAAAAATGTGTGTAGCAGAGTTCCATTTAGGCTCCTTCAAGTATCATGCATGGACAGTAGAAAACAAGAAGTTTTATGTAAGCCTCATGATTCACAAAAATATATGTACAGAGAAGGTCCTCAAAATAAAAAGAGAAAAAAAATTACACTAATACAACAACAAAAAAGAAACAACACAAATGTAAACAGCAAGGGAGAAAAAATCTTAACAAATGAACTAGAAAACAGTGAACAAAATCACAACAGCATTTCCCTATGATAATTACTTTAAGTGTAAATGGGTTAAAACCCCAATAAAAACCCCTAAGCAGAATGGTTAATGCAAGAAGGACCACTATGTGCTGTGTCCACAGAGACTCCCTGGAGTCAGTGACATGCAGGTGCCAGTGGCTTTACTCAGACACAACAGACTAAGTAAAAATTGCCACATGGGATAAAGAATAAAACTGGATGAAGATTAAAAGATCAATTCATAAGGAATAAATAACAATTATAAACATATAGACCCAACATCAGAACACCTAGACATATACAGCCATTATTAACAGAACTGAAAGAAGGAAAAAAACCAGCAATACAATAATGATAGGAAACTTCAATGACCCACTTTCAAACATGGATGGAACATATAGAGTGAAAATCAATAAGGAATCAGGACCTAAATAATACAATAGACAAAATGAATATAACAAACATATACAAATTATTTCACCCAACAACAAAATATATATTTTTCACAACCACACACAGAACATTCTCCAGAATAGATCAAAAGTTAGGTCATAAAACAAGTCTTAAGAAATTTAAGAGAATTGGGATCACACCAAGTACTTTTTTTCTATCACAATGCTCTGAGATTAGAAATCTAGAACAGAGTGAAAATTAGAAAATACACAAAGATGTGAAAATTGAACTTCTAGACAAAAGATGGGTCAAATGAAAATGAATACACAACATACCAAAAATTATGGGATGCAGCAAAAGCAATACCAAGAGGGGAATTTATAGTAATAAATGTCAATATTAAAATAAAGAGAGATCCCAAATAAATAATATAATTTTACTAATACATATTAAAGAACTGAAAAAAGCACACCCACATATACCAAATAAGCTGGAAGTATAAGAAGAAAGGAATGATAAAAATTAGAGCAGGAATAAATGAAATAGAGACCAGGAAAAGATTAAGGAGAAAACCACCAATAAAAGCAAGATTTGCTTGTTTTGAAAATGTAAGTAAATTGACAAACTGGACTAAGAAAAAGAGGGAAACAACTGAATAACGTCAGAAATAAAAGGCCTGGCATTGCAGCTGATGCCAAGCAGTAGGCAGCATTACACGAGGCCGTCAGGAAACCTGCACACCAACAACTTGGGGCCAACACTCAACCCAGGACACACCCGCTCTCGCCTCCTGCTCCCTCTGCTCTGGAACAGTCCCCAAGACTGTTAGGAGCTCATTCCTACACCTGGTGCAGGCCAACGGGAGACAGAAGAAGTTAGGCAGATGGGGACTGGACCATGGGGAGGAAGTGAGACCAGGAACCCAGCTGGGCGGAGCTGAGACACCCTGTCTGGGAGGGGAAGGGGGTGCGTGCCAGAGGCATGAACTTTGAGATATATTGGTATTGCTAAGACGACAGTGTGCAGATAACCAACCCTAAGGCATACAGACCAATGGAAAGGAAGTTGCTAAGGCAGAATTCTTTGAAAAGACCAATCAGGAGCTAGCAAGGCTGCCTCCACTCCTAAGTGAAAAGGTGCGCGCTTCCTTTCGCTCTCTCCCCCCAGGATGCAGTGGGCTCCTGACATTTGTCCCCGGGGCAGCCTGTCCCTGCGCCCCTGGCTTATGGCCTGTGGCCCCACACAGACTAAAAGGCTCTGATTAGCTGGACACTAACTGCTCGGACGGTCACAGGAAAGGGGGCTCCGGACCTCGGCTCCTGGCCCAGCCGCACCTTCCCCAGGACTGGCTTCTCCTGAAAACGTTGGTTCCTTAATCCCTTTTGTCCGGGACTTCATTCCGTGATTTCGCCAGACAGGAACTCAGACACCAACACCACATTTTGGTTTCAAGCTTCCATGTCACCTCCCCTGGAGAAGGTCCCAAAACGTCCTACTCAGTGCAACATCCTCCCAGCCCACTGACTGAGGAACCCACCCCACCCCACTCCATTCACCCCACCCCACTCCATTCACCTCCACCCCCACCCCCCCACCCCGACCCCATGTGGTTTTTCTGCCCAACGCTGATGGTCATGGGATGTACTTTCATTTTTGTCTTTATTCACAGAAATGTAAGTTCTATGGGGCAGGGATTGTTATCTCTTGTTCAACATTTCATTCTAGCACCCAGAAAAGGGACTAGACTGCATGTAGGTGTTGTTTGATAATTAATTGTGTGTGAATTAAGAAATAGGAGCATTGGAAACCTGTTGTGGGATCAAGATGCTGATCTTCATGAAACCGGGTTTTTCCCGCCGTTGGCAGGAAGTGACGTGCTGGCTGTGGGAACGGCTCGATTATAGATGAATGTGCTTGATTTGTAAGGGTTCATAGCCCAGAAAGCATGACTCAGTGAAAGCCAGAATCTCAGGGAAGACAATCCTGCGAGGGCTGAGTCACTCCTGCTCGATGAGAAGTCAGTGAGGCGAGGAGAGAGATGTGTCTGTGCTGGAAGCTGAGACCGGGCACAGCCTGGAGTGTAAGGAGGCGGAGACGTGCCAAGGGCGGGCGGGCGGGCGGGCGGGCGGGCGGGCGGGACGCCAGGCCCTGCCTGTGGGCAGCCTGCAGCGTGCCCTCAGCGCCGTGGCCAGGCAGGAGGCTGAGCCCTGCGCCGCAGGAAGGAGACCTGCCAAGTACTTTGAGGTGGAGGGGGAGGTGAGGTTCAGGAGCAAAAACAAACCCTCTCACTGGCGCCCAAGTCCTGGAAGAGCCCCTGAGGCGGCCCCCGGCCACGCAGGTGAGGGCTGAGCTCGGCCCGGACAGCCACCTCCCACCATTTAGCAGGCGGTCCTGCTTTGGGCTCCTCGATTGACGTGACCGTGGACCTGGTGCCCACAGGACAGGGACTGCTCCAGGCGACTTCCAGGGCCTGTGCAGGAGGAGGGTCCGGATCGCGCCCCGAGGCGGCAGGCGCGGTGCCCGGCACGTGCGGTTGCCTTAGCTCCATCTGGACACACCCTGGGCCATGCGGGTGCAGGCGCAGAGCTGCTGCCAGGGAGGTTCTCAGTGGGGCCTCAGGAAGGACAGGCAGCTGGCACTGTCATTCCTGATCACTGTTCACATGTGGCATGCATCTCTCACATCCACACGCACATGTGCACACACTGAAATGCATACGCACACCAAGTGCAGGCCCACACTTGAAAGGGAACATCACACTGGAACATCACACTGGAACATCACACTGGAACATCGCACTGGAACATCACACTGGAACATCACACTGGAACATCACACTGGAACATCGCACTGGAACATCACACTGGAACATCACACTGGAACATCACACTGGAACATCACACTGGAACATCACACTGGAACATCACACTGGAACAATGCACTGGAACATCACACTGGAACAACGCACTGGAACAACACACTGGAACATCACACTGGAACATCGCACTGGAACATTGCACTGGAGCATCACACTGGAACATCGCACTGGAACATCGCACTGGAACATCACACTGGAACATCACACTGGAACATCACACTGGAACATCACACTGGAACATCACACTGGAACAATGCACTGGAACATCACACTGGAACAACGCACTGGAACAACACACTGGAACAACAAACTGGAACATCGCACTGGAAGAGAGAGCCAAAGACAAGAGGTATTGCCATAGAATTCATTCAACGTCTAGCAATGATCCCAACAGCAACAATGAGAACTCAGCAGTGACGTGGCGCTTTGTGCATGCCACAGCTATTCATCCTAAGAGCCTCATACATGCTTACTTCACCGCTGCAATGTCTGGCGGCAGCTGCTCTGTCTGCTGCCGAGAGAGACCCTGGCCCAGGGGCGAGACCCCACACCGCACTGGGCCGACCCTCCTGGGCCTGTGTCGCCGGAATTGCTCTCCCCCCTCAGCACCCACACCAGGCGGCCTGGGCCAGTGAGGGCAGTGCCATCCACACCACCTCAGCCCCCACACCAGGGAAGTAACCAAAAGTAAGAATGAGGAAGATGCTTGGACCAGACCACGACCCACAACAAGGGTCCTTCACACTCTGTGCACTTTGGCCAGACAGGACAGCAGCGAAGTCTCAGACACTGTAGGCGTGGACTTTCTAAGGAAAATCTAATGACAAAACCGAGAACACGGTGATCTCTCTGTCGTTATATCATCCCTCCACCTTCTGTCCCTCCTACTGTGACAAGCATGACTTCGGATTCTGTGTTCATAGTTCCATCTATGTATTCCTGGAGAGTATAGATGTAAAGTAAAAATTTTAAAACGTATTATTTTAATCACTTCTAAATTTAGAAATGTAAATGTGTACATCACTTTAGCTGTTTTCAGTGTTTAAAAGGGATATTTTTAGGTAATCTTCTAAGGACCTTTTGTTGTTATTTGGGGCCATGTTTTCAATTTCTCTTGGACAGATACCGCAGGTGGATTTACTGGGTCTAACATTGTGAGAGATTGCCAGAGGGTGGCAATATTTAGAATGAGATTGTCAAATTTTACAAACAAGCCAACGAAGACTTTGACTGGGATTACATTGAAATTAACAATGTGGAGAGATTTGACATCTTAATACTATTGACTCATCTAACCCATGAATGTGGGATAGCTTTCTATTTCTAAGAGATCTTGAATATCTCCAATAATGTTTCATGTTTTCCAGGGTAAGGTTTTGCACAAGTCTTTAAAAATTATTTATAAATATTTGGTTTTAAATATTATTGTAAATAGTATTTTTTGAAACTTATTTCCTAATTACTTGTTACTAATATAGGAAAATATACTGATTTTTGTATGCTGATCTGGTATACTGATATTACAATATGTTTACTTATCAGTTGTAGTGATTTTTGCAGGGTAGATTCACGGAGATTTTCTCTTTACACAACCATATAATTGGTAAGTAAAGTTTTAATTTTTTCTTTCCAAACTTTATGATGCCTCTGGCTTGCCTTTGTGCACTAGCTAAACCCTCCTGAACAACGTAGAATATAAATACATATGTTTTTCACCTCGTTTCCAATCATAGAGGGAAAACATGCACTATTTTACCATTAATTATAAAATCACACTCAGATTTGGATATCACAGCTGTGCTGGCCATATAAAATGAATCAGGAAGTATTTTTCCCCTATTTTCTGAAAATGTAAGGTCAGTATAATTTCTTAAATGTTTAATAGAGTTTCTATAAAGTTATGTAGGCTTAGGTATTTCTTTGTGAAAATTTTTAAGTTGCATTCAATTTTTTAAATCAGTGGAGGTTTACTACTATTTTCTATTTCTTGTTCTAAATCACATATTTCAAGTAGTATTGGGGTGAACAAAAGTAGATTTCCATTTGTTCTTAAGGAAAAATATATAAGAATAAATAATAACACTCTGTTTCATGTTCTGATAACTAGAAACCTACTTTGTCCCACCCTGTATATGTTTTTTCAATTCCATGGTTTCTAACTCACAGTTCAGATCGGTAATATCTTCCCTTAGTTTTTAGTATGTTTTGCAGCTAATTCTAAATTCCTGTTTTATGCTTTAACATTTACACTTCTGATGTGATAACACTTGGCTCTGTTGACAGAATGGTCTCCATCAAACATTTGCTGTTGTTTGACATTCTTGTTTGTTTTGGCTTAGGGGCTCACCTCTCCCCTGGCTGTGTCCGCTACTCCACTGGGGCTGCAGAGCGGCCAAGGTTGGCCTGTCTGAGCCCCAAACAGTCCGGGATGGAACCGAGTGTGTCACGTGCTCCAATGTGCTTGGCTCTGGGAGGCCGTGGCAGCGCTATGACTGGTCAGAGGAGTCCTGGCTAAGGCGTCATGCTTTCCGCCAGCCCTGCTGCAACTGCTCTGCCCCAGAAGAGGAGACACAGCCCCTGGCGCCTGGGGGGCCGAGGGGAGCGCCCTCGTGAGTGAACGCAGAGCCACTGTCTCCTCATGGCCTCTCAGCACTGTCCTGCCGCTGCACCCGGGCCCCCATGCAGGAATGGGGTGCTGCCCTCAGGCCCCCAGGAAGGAGTGGGGCACTGCCTCGAACCCCCAGGAAGGAGTGGGGTGCTACCTCGAACCCCCAGGCAGAAATGGGGTGCTGCCCCCAGATCCCCCCGGCAGCGGCTGCTGAGAACAGGATGGACATCCACACGTCGGCGCCATGTCTCCTGCCTCTGTCCAGGCCTCTGTCCACAAACAAAGGCCAGCGCCTGCCGGCTGAGACTTTCCGGGTTTCCGTCCTGATTTTCAAGGTAAAAGTTGGCTGAGGAGCCAGGCTGGGCATGCGTTTATAAAATGGAGTCTGAGCAGAATTTGGATTTGGAACACATAAAGGAACTTCTTATCCTGGAAATATTCAAACACCACTGAGAGATGAACACGGAAGCAACAAGTGACATGTTAGAAAGATGGGTTTTGTCAGCAGATGCTGCCAGAACAACCTGGCAATGAAAATGACTTGGTGGGCTCTATAGGCCACTGGCTCTGCACCGTCATCCGGGTCCTTTCCGGAGAACATTCCAGAGCCCGAGCGGGAGAGCGTGCTTTCTTCCGAAGCCTGAGTTCCCAGGAGCCGCGTGGGCGGTGCAGAGGCCTCAGTGAGGCCCAGCGGGAGCTGCCGCCTGAGCGGGAAGAAAGCAGCGAGTGGGCAGCTGTCCTGACCTGGCAGGCAAAATGCCAACCCCACGGGCACCGACACCCCTGCCCCCATGCCGAAGGTCGTGTGTCTACGTGCACTTGCCGGACAGTGTGGGCACCCACGGACCTCGCGCCTCGCAGCTGAGTCCTGCCCTCACCCGTGTCCTGCCCTTCCCGCTGGCCCCAGTGCAAGCCCTTGGCATCCCTCCGGCAAAGCCCTGGACCTGGAATTCTAGATTTTCACACTTGCAAATCGCACTTTCCAAGTAAAAATGTTTCCCTTATCCCTTTGAGACTTTCATTATTTCAAATGGCCCAGTGCTCTGGTCGTTGTCTTGACCCTCCTCCGGCTGCGCCCGGGCCCTGGGCTCTGTCCCTCCTGCCCCGCCTGGCTCACCGCTCCTTCAGCGCCACCAAGAGCCGTCTGCCGGCAGTGCCACAGCCTCTGGCGGGCTGGCAGATTCCCACCAGCTCGGTCTGTAGGCAATGAGCAGGGGATGCCACCGGAGGAGTGTCCGGGCCTAGGGTGGTTCTTTCCAGCGCCATGCCTCAGAGACACTTCTGTCCGCACAGGTGCAGAAACCCCCGGGCTGCAGTGGAGAATCCCTCTACAACCGCAGCCAGATCCTTCCAGTCCCTTCGCACTTTCCTCCATCATCCCAGGACCCAGGCAGGGGTTCCCCCAAACCCGAGGGCTCACAGAAGGCTGTGTGGGAATCCAATGCTCAGCAAGCGCCCTCTGCTGGAGGGATTGGGGAGAACGGCCCATTGCTGTCCTCCCAGGACACCCCTTCTGGGCCACACGTAGTTCCAAGTAGCTAAGGCTGGATGATCCGTTTCTGTATCACATCTGTAACAACCACCTAAGTGAATAATTATTCTCACCAACCTGGTACTTATATTAGATCGGCAAACTTCAGTTCATTAGGCCCTACTATCATTGCTACAGAACAGGACTAAAAATCTTAAATGTAATTTATGAATTCACCAAATTCTCAACATATGAGCACCTGATATCCCATTTTTGTAGGTTACTGGCAGGAAAGACCAAATGGCATCAAGCAAAGATAAGAACTTGGTATTTGAAATGCTATTGCCATCCCTGAGTCTGAAAGGAGAATTGTAGGGGAGCTTGACTCCATTGTATGCTCTTGCCTCCTTCGTCAAATATTAATTGAGCATAATGGATTGGGTTGATTTTTTGGTTCCCTCCTCTGTTCCATTGGTCTATATGTCTGTTCTTGTGCCAGTACCAGGCAGTTTTGAGAACAGTGGCTTTGTAATACAGCTTGAAATCTGGTATTGAGATTCCTCCTATATTGCTCTTCTTTTTCAAGATTGCTACAGTTATTCAAGGTCATTTTTTATTCCAGATGAATTTTTGGAGAGTTTGTTCTAGGTCTGTGAAATATGCCGTTGGTATTTTAATGGGGATTGCATTGAATCTATAGATTGCTTTGGGTAGTATGGACATTCTAATGATGCTGATTCTTCCAATTCGTGAACATGGTATATCCTTCCATTTGTATATGTCTTCCTCTATCTTCTTCTTCTTTTTTCTTTTTTTAATGTCCTGTATCTTTCTCAGTATAGATTCTTTACCTCCTTGGTTAAGTTATTCCTAGGTATCTTAATTTTTTTGTTGTAAGGATAACAGAATTGTTTTTTTTTAATTTATTTTTATTTTTTTATTTAGTTTCTCTCTCCAAGTTAATTATTGGTATATAGATTTCTGAGTGTTAATTTTGTATCCTGGTACATTGCCAAATTCATTTATTAAGTCTAATAGTTTTTTGATGGAGTCTTTAGGATTTTCTATGTACAATATCATGTCATATGTGAATAATTACAGTTTTAATTCTTTACCAATTTGAATGCATTTTATTTCTTCTTTTCTTATCACTGTGGCTAGCCTTTGCAGTACTATGTTGAAAAGGAGTGGTGACAGTGAGCATCTCTGTCTTGTTCCTTTTCTTAGGGAAAATGGTTTTAGTTTTGCCCATTGAGTATGATGTTGGCTGTGGGTTTGTCATATATAGTAGCTTTTATTATGGTGGGTATCATTCTTCCATTCCCACTTTGCTGAGACATTCCCACTTTGCTGAGTTTTTTTTTTTTTTTTAATCAGGAAAGGGTGTTGGGCTTTGTCAAATGACTTTTCTGCATCAATTGATATGATCCTGTGGTTTTTGTCTCTCAATTTGTTTATGTGGTGCATCACATTTATTGCTTTGTGGATATTGTACCAGCCTTGCATTCCTGGAATAAGTGCCACTCGGTCATGGTGTATGATCTTTCTGATGTACTGCTGGATCAGATTTGCTAGGATTTTGTTGAGGATTTTAGCATCCATGTTTATTAGGAATATTCGCCTGTAATTCTCTTTCTCTGTAGTGTATTTATCTGGTTTTGGGATTAGGGTAATGCTGGCTTCATTGAAAGAGCTTGTAAGTGTTCATTCTTCTTGGAATTTTTGGAATAGTCTGAAAAAGATAGGTTTTAGTTCTTTAAATGTTGGGCAAAACTCCCCTGTTAAGCCATCGGGTCCAGGGCTTTTGTTTACTGGAAGTTTTTATTTTATTATTATTACTGTTTCAATTTCATCACTAGTTATCGGCCTATTCAGGTATTTTTATTCTTCCTGATTGAGTTTTGGAAGGTCGTGCTTTTCTAGGAATATGTGCATTTCTTTAAGGATGATCAAGTTGTTGGAATAGAGTTGCTCATAGTATTATTATTTTTTTTTTTTTACAATCCTTTGTATATATGTGGGGTCAGTTGTAAATTCATCTTTTTCATTTCTGGTTTTGTTTATTTGATGAACCTGGCTAGAGGTTTATCAATCTTTTTTATCCTTTCAAAGAACTAGCTCCTGGTTTCATTGCTCTTTTGAACTGCTATTTTGGTCTCTATGTCATTTATTTCCACTCTGATCTTCATTATTTCCTTCCTTCTGCTTACTCTGGGCTTTTCTTGATGATCTCTTTCTAATTCTTTAAGTTGCAGGGTTAGATAATTTATTACCATTTTTTTTGTTGTTGTTTTTTGAGGTAGGCCTGTAGAGCTATGAACTTCCCTCTCAGGACTATTTTCACTGTGTCCATAGATTATGGGTTGTTGTGTTTGTCATTTGCTTCCAGGATGCTTTTTATTTTTTCTTTGATCTCATTGGTAACCCAATCATCTACACTAATAAAAGGGAAAGATACATATTGATGTATCTTTGAGATACCCACCAGCCAATCAGGAGTGGATATGCAAATCAACACAACAAATATGGTGGGATAATTTGCATATGCAGACATCAAGCAGCCAGGGCGGGGCAGGATGCTTGTGTCATTGCCAGGGCAATGATGCTGGTGTTCCACACCGCCTCAGCTGCTCCAGGCCTCTGGGCGGCATGGGAAGGAAGAAAGGCAGCTCCAAACTGGAGCAAAGGCATGAAGGTAACTCTGGGCCTGGAGCAAAGGTGGAAAGATGGTTATGGCCAGAGCAGAGGTGATGCCGGCAGCAAGGGAAAGGAAGGCCTATTCTTGCATGAATCTTCATGCATCAGACATCTAGTTGTTTAATAGCATGCTATTTTTCCTCCAAGTGTTTGGTTTTTTTTTATCATTGTTTTTATTGTAGTTAAAATTTCTAATTTTATGCCATTGTGATCTGAGAAGGTGCTTAATATGACTTCTATCTTCTTGAATTTGAAGAGACTTTGCCTGTGTCCTAATATGTGGTCTATCTTTAAAAATGCCTCATGTGCCCTTGAGAAGAATGTATATTCTGTAGCTTTGGGGTGAAATGTTCTGAAGATGTCAATTAAGTCCATCTAATCTAGTGAATCATTTAGGAGCTACCTGTTGCTCCCCCATCCCAGCCCCTCCCCCATCCCAGCCCCTCCCCATGCCAGTCCCTCCCCATAACAACCCCTCCCCCATGCCAGCCCCTCCCCGATACCAGCCCTTCCCCATCCCAACCCCTCCCATACCAGCCCTTCCCCCATGCCAGCCCCTCCCATACCAGCCCCTCCCCATACCAGCCCCTCCCCCATACCAGCCCCTCTCCATAACAACCACTCCCCCATCCCAGCCCCTCCCCCATCCCAACCCCTCCCCCATACCAGCCCCTCCCCATAACAATCCCTCCCCCATGCCAGCCCCTCCATACCAGCCCCTCCCCATACCAGCCCCTCCCCCATACCAGCCCCTCCCCCATACCAACCCCCCCATGCCAGCCCCTCCCATACCAGCCCCTCCCCATACCAGCCCCTCCCCCATACCAGCCCCTCCCCATAACAATCCCTTCCCCATGCCAGCCCCTCCCATACCAGCCCCTCCCCATACCAGCCCCTCCCCCATACCAGCCCCTCCCCCATACCAACCCCCCCATGCCAGCCCCTCCCATACCAGCCCCTCCCCATACCAGCCCCTCCCCCATACCAGCCCCTCCCCATACCAGCCCCTCCCCCATACCAACCCCCCCATGCCAGCCCCTCCCCATACCAGCCCCTCCCCCATAACAGCCCCTCCCCCATGCCAGCCCCTCCCCATGCCAGCCCCTCTCCATCCCACCCCCTCCCCCATCCCAGCCTTTCTCCCATCCCAGCCCCTCCCCATGCCAGCCCCTCCCCCCATGCCAGCCCTTCCCCATGCCAGCCCCTGCTGAGTGGGTGGCGCTGAGGGCAGCTCAGACAGCAGGGGCGGTGAGGCGGTCACTCAGTGACATCTGCCCACACTGCACTCACTGGAAGGCGGGTATCCAGGTGCAGGCCTGCCCGGCTCTGCTTCGGGGGTGGGGGCAGCCCGTGTTTCCAGCAGCTTCCGGGGCTGCCCGGGACCATGGCTTAGTGCTTGTCAATGGTGTCAACGTGTTTGATGTAATGTTTTAAATTGTTATGGTGTTACTATTTTAAATTAGTTCTTATTGGAGACGGGCTACAGTTACAAACTTGTATACATTACGAATGTGTTTTCAAAAAGTAAGGATTTTTTCAAGAATGCATATATTTCATGATAGTGTTACTCTTTGTATCAGGAGAATGATGTATTAAAGGATGTTCAAAAAAACCCAATCTGTCTTGTGAATGATGAGTAGGCACATGGCAATGAAAGACCGTAATGTTACTTCCAGCTCTGTGAGAGGAAAATGATTAATTCCGGGCGCGTCCACACCAGCTACAATGATTCCAGCAGAGCCTTTCACTTGCCATTCAAAAACAAAAAGGAAAACCTGCAGCACAGCGTGCTCTCCTCAAACAGAAGTAGACTGTGACCACTTTGGAAAACAAGGAACTGAACAATTTTAAGGATTTCCCACTCTTATTTTTACCTTCTTTTATGTACAGTCATTGCACCATAACAGTCTTTGAAACTATATTCTTAGAATCTAACGCTGGCAGACATGGTGAGATTGGGAAACAGCGGTTTAGGTTCTGTGTGTGCACGTCCTCCCCTCTCTGGCCTTTGTGGAGGGCGGCCTTCCGAGGAAGCTGAATCCCTGGCGTGGCAGTGCACACTGCTCTCCTGTCTCGGCTCGCTTTCCATTTTAACTCGTGTGCGGCCCTCTTTCCATCTGCTCGAGCTGCCGTACTGAAATGCCACAGACTGGGTGGCATGGAAACAAGACATTTATTTCTCAGGCTCCGGACGCTGGACTCCAAGGCCAGGTGCCCATCCGGTGGGCGAGCGCCGCCCTTCAGGTGGGAGAGATCTCGTGTGACCTCGCTTCAAAGTGGAGGGGGAAGTCTGGCGACTTTCTTATAAGGACACTAATCCTACTCAGGAAGGCCCCACCCTCTAACTTACTGGAATTCACCAGGAAGTTGGATTTTTTGAAATGAATAAAATAGTCCCTTTGTCTTGGTTATCTCATTAGCCTACAACAGGCTTGGGCACATTGATCATGCAGGATTTTGTTTTTTGTGAAGGTAGTTAGACCGGGCAGTTACAAAGGGGCTGAGAGGAGATCTTCATTATATCCTACTAGGGGCCCAGTGCACGAATTCATGCACCTTGAAATAAACTGTGGGCGAGAGGCTGCGGTGGGCACAGGGGCGGGTCTCGATTCATCCTCCGTGCCCCCGCCCAGCCCTTCCAGCGGGGCCCTCGGTCCCCTCTCTTCCTGCAGCCCGGCTCCTGCCGCCACCACTCCCACAGCTGATGGCGCCTGCCCTGCTCGCACTTGCTGAGGGCGCTGAGTGATTGGGGCCAGTGCGAGCAGTAGGTGTGAGTTGGGGCTGGCATTGTCAGTGGATTTGAGAGACAGCTGCTGCCCTCACACCCCCAGGAGCAGGGCGAGGTGGAGAAGCCCTCGGGGTGATCAGGGCTGATGGCCGCCGCAGCTCGCACCGCTGATGGCACTGAGTTAACAGGACCCGCGTCAGGCACTGGCAGCAGGTGTGAGTGCCCTCAGGACTGAGGCACATGGGAGCAAAGAGATTTCAGTAACCACCAGAGTCTCACCCTGATGACAGCGACCAGCATCCTGCCTTGGTCTGGCTCCCCTGCTCCCCTGCTCCACCATCCTGCCATGGCTTAGACCCACCAAGTTCCCCACACACCCCTGGTGGTCAGCGCACATCATAGTGACTGGTTGTTCGGTGTTTCGCCATTCAATTTAATTGCATATTAGAATTTTATATATATAGATACTGATCTTATATGTTTATCTCCTGTGAGGATGAGCTAGAAAAATATGATATTTCTCTTTATGTAATATTAGATAACTTAGTTTTCTGAGAATTATTAGAATGAAAAATTCAGAGCTTGTTTATGTGGTGCCCAGGAGGGTCAAATGCAGGATCATCCATACTAATAAAAGGGTAATACGCTAATTAGAATGGGTTGACCAGACATCTTCTGGATGTCTTCTGAGGCAGAAGCAGTTAGGGGCAATCAGGCTGGCCTGGGAGCAAACAGTTAGGGGCATGATTAGGCCAGCGTGGGGGAGCAAGCAGTTGGGGGGTGATCAGGCCTTCAGAGGAGGGCAGTTGGGGGTAATCAGGCTGGCCGGGAGTGGTCAGCAGGAAATTAGGCTGGCAAGCAGAGGCAGTTAGGGGCAATCAGGCAGGCAGAGGCAGTAAGGGATGATCAGGCAGAAAGGCAGGTGAGTGGTTAGGAGCCACCAGTCCCAGATTGTGGAAAGAATGGGCCTAAACCAGCAGTCAGACATCCCCCAAGGGGTCCCAGATTGGAGAGGGTTCAGGCCAGGTTTAGGGACATCCCTCTTCGTGCATGAATTTTGTGCACTGGGCCTCTAGTTCTAAAATAATTAAACATTTCAGAAACTTATTGTATAAGAATATAAATGTGACTCTTTGTATGTACCAAATTACAAAGCTATCAATATATTTCTCAGTTTTCTTTGTTGGAATTGCTATACTTAGTTTTGTAATGCAGAGCAAGAATCATTTACGTGTACAACAAAAGGGGAAAATAACCCTCCAGACTTAAATGTCATTACTGTCGGCACGAAGAGATGAATTGGACAGCGTGCATCTGACAAAGCCCAATCCTGGGATGTGTGAGCTGTATGTGTGCCACCATTCAGTCAGGCCCCAGCAATGCATTTGGGATTCAGGCGCTCTCAGCCCTCTGCTGTGCAGTCTCCTCGGGGCTAAAGGGGAAGTCATTGCAGCACCCGTGGCCAACCTTGAGTGTCAGATGAGATCAAAGGTACTTTAGAATTAAATGGAAGATGAACATACTCTGAGGGTCACATCCTCTTCAGTTCATCGGCTAGATTTCCTTTATGCAGAAATTAGTAACCACGTCAGATTATGGAAACAGAAAAATTAATCTGTGTTCGAACAAATTAGTGATTCTCCAAAATTGACTATCTTCTTTCTGTGTTATAAGAAACCCAGGTGGCCGAAACGGTTTGGCTCAGTGGTAGAGCGTCGGTCTGCGGACTGAAAGGTCCCGGGTTCGATTCCGGTCAAGGGCATGTACACTTGTTGCAGGCATATCCCCGGTAGGGGGTATGCAAGAGGCAGCTGGTCAATGTTCCTCTCTCATCAACATTTCTAGCTCTCTATCTCTCTCCCTTCCTCTCTGTAAAATATCAATAAAATATATTAAAAAAAAAAAAAAAAGAAACCCAGGTGTCTTAGGACTGTGCTCACAGTGAGAAGGTTTTCTGTCAATGTTCTAGATTGAGCATTATGTTTAAAATTGTGCTGTCTCTGAGCAGATGTCAAATATTAGACCTTGGATTTCACCTTATAGAGAAGTGATAAAGTTGGGCCATATTTTCCTTGTAGCCTTGAAACAAAAACGAATCATAACCGTTTTCCATTTTTTACAGAGGTCACATGGACTGAGGTAAATTGCTTAGGACTGATGCTTTCATGTGACCCTAGAACACATTTGAGCACTTGAAGATGATCAAAGTAATGTCAATCCTCACTGTACAAATTGATTTTCACATGTTGGTACATAAACTAGTTACTCTATTATCACTCTTTTTTTATATTACTATTAGAGGCCCAGTGCACAAATTTGCGCATGGAGGGAGGGGTCTCTCAGCTTGGGCGGCTGGCCAGGGGAAGGGACTTCAGGAGCTTGGCTGGTGAGGACCCCTCCAAATTAGGGGCTGATTAGAGGGGCCAGCCAGCCAGGGGGAGGGACCACAGGAGGTTAGCCATCCATCCCCCCCAATTGGGGTCCACTAGCCAACAAAGGATGGGGGGGAGCCTAGCCAGCTCACAAAGGGTTGGCAGGCTGGAGGGAGGTACCACAGGAGGTTGGCCAGCCAGGCCTTCCCCCGTCCCTTGCTCATGGCCAATGTTGGGGCCAGCTGGGGGGAGGGACCACAGGAAGTTGGTCAGCCAGCCATGAGAGGTTGGCTATGGGAGCACACTGACTACCAGGGGAAGCTCCTGCATTGAGTGTCTGCTCCCTGGTGGTGAGTGTGCATCATAGCAGCTGGTTGATTGGTCATTTGGTCATCTGGTCATTTGGACTCTTAGGCTTTTATATAGAGAGAGTATTAATGTTGCTTACAAAAGCTTTCAGAAGATGGTCTCAGCTGGATCTATACATGACAAATATCCATAGATTTCAATGATACTCCTGTGCCTCTTCTGGCCTCCTGGGTTTGCTGTTGCTTTTTCATTCATAATAGCTCTTTTAAAATGTCTCACTGGAAGATCACCAAGGCTTGGTCTGTGGATTTTTGCTAATCTTTCTCCAACACTCTCGGTCTGTGTAGATGAGATGATGTGGACACTTTTTTTTTTTTTTTAAAGTTATTTTGTTGATATTTTACAGAGAGGAAGGGAGAGAGATAGAGAGCTAGAAACATCGGTGAGAGAGAAACATCGACCAACTGCCTCTTGCACAGCCACTACTGGGGATATGCCCACAACCAATGTACATGCCCTTGACTGGAATCGAACCGGGACCTTTCAGTCTGCTGACCGACACTCTACCACTGAGCTAAACCGGTTTTGGCTGATGTGGACACTTTTATATCAATGTCTCTCTGCTGGCATTCCATCCCACATCTAGTAAATTCCTTCTGTATCTTAGTATGTTGATACTTCCTCATTATCTCACACTCAAAATGCTTGAGGTGAACCTATTCGTGTCTCCTCACAACCTGCTGTCTCCTGTGTCTCTGCTTGTCCCAGCCCTTTGCACATGGAATATCGCATACATTTTAGTATTCTAATCATCTAGCTAAGTCTTTACTCACATTTTGATTAAAAGGTGCTTTGGGCTCTGCCAAACATGGGACTGCCTCTTTATCTGGGCCAGGTTATGTGACGGTTTCCTTAATGAGATGAAAAATTCAGTAGCCCACACAGCAGAGCACATGCCCTTTAATCCCAATTGTGTCCTCGTCTATGAATGCCTGGCCTTACGCTGCCCCCAGCCCCCAGCCTCTGCCTGAGGGCAGTTCAGGCCATAGAGTTAGAACAGCTTCTTCAGTGACAGGGCAGGCCAGAGGAGGCCTGAGATGTCTTGCTGTGACTCTGCCTAGAGTGGAATATTACAGTGACATTCGCGTTAACTTGTTTTGCATTGTAGAGATGAAAGATGCCCTCCCCTATTCTGGGGACTCACACAGCCAGAGATAAAGGCAGGCTAGCTGAACAAAGGGGTGAGGGGCCGTTGCTCATTCATCCGAGAGACTCACAGGGAAAAGCCTCAGAGATGTCTGGTTCTTTTCATAAGGAAAAGACAATCCTTATTATCTATAAACTAGTGGCCCAGTGCACAAAATTCATGCATGGGTGTATCCCTCAGCCTGGCCTGCACCATCTCCAATCTGGGACCCCTCAAAGGATGTCCTACTGCCAGTTTACAGGGATTCTGCCTAAACTGGCAGTCAAGCATCCCTCTCTCTGGCTCCTAACTGTTCACCTGTATGCCTGCCTGATTGCCCCTAACCACTCTGCCTGCCAACCTGCTGGCCCCCAAATGCACCTCGCCAGCCTGATCACCCCAACTGCCCCCCTTGCTGGTCTGCTCACCCCCAACTGCCTGCTCCCCACCAGCCTGACCACCCACAACTGCCCTCCCCTCTTGGCCTCTACCTTGGCCCTGCCACCATGGCTTTGTCCAGAAGAATGTCTGAAAGGCCTCCCAGTCTAATTATTATGTTACCCTTTCATTAGTATAGATAGAGGCCTGGTGCATGGGTGGGGGCTGGCTGGTTTTCCCTGAAGGGTGTCCCGGATCAGGGTGGGCGTTGCCTTGGGGAGTGGGATGGCCTGGGAGAGGGGCCTGTAGTGGTTTTTAGGCCTGCCACACCCCCATGGGGTGAGGGTCTCCACTGGGGTGCCTGGCCAGCCTGGGTGAGGGGCTGAGGGCCGTTTTCAGGTTGGCCACACCCCCTTAAGGGTGGGGTCCCTGCTGGGTTGCCTGGGTGAGGGGCTAATGACTGTTTGCAGGATGGCCAAGCCCTCCAGTGGGGACCCTCACGCCATGGGGGTGTGGCCAGCTTGGGTAAGGGGCTGAGGGCCAGTTTTAGGCTGGCCATGCCCCCTGGTGACCCAAGATCCCAGCTCCTCTCTTTTTTCTTTTTTCAGTGCCTCCTAGAGCAGAAGCCAGGGCCAGCTTGAAGCAGGTATTTGGGATTTATTTATCTTCTATAATTGAAACTTTGTAGCCTTGAGAGGAGGCCAGGGCCAGCTAGAAGCCCGGGTTCCTCCATCACCAGGGGCAACCCAAGCCTCCTGCTCACTCCAGCTCTGTAGCCATCACCATCTTTGTTGGGTTAATTTGCATACTTGCTCCTGATTGGCTGGTGGGCGTAGCAGAGGTATGGTCAATTTACACCTTTCTCTTTTATCAGTGTAGGTATCATTTATTCCCATGTTAAAAAATTTTTAACTGGCCAGTGTCTGAAGTTTCAGACCTCTTTAGAATATTTTCCAAAATGTCTTTGGTTACATGTGTTTCCCCACCTGCCCACTCTGATTGCTCCTGCGTCTGGAATCTTGCCGCTCCAAACCTTCTCACTGCTCCCTCTACATTCACGTTTTTCAGTCGTACTTTAATGGCACCACTTCTGCCATCAAAGCCTTCATTGCCTGCCATCCTCCTACGTCTTAGATGGCTAGGCTGAGCCCTCTCCATCATGACCCCATCCTTGAAATCTTACTTGTATTTTCCTAAACTCTCAGCTAACTCTTACCAAAGTAGCCAATTATCTTTCCCTTCTAGAACATTGCCCATGATTTTGCTTCACATGGATTTCCTGCCGCCATTCTTCACAGTACCAGAGTCCACCTTTCAGGACTCACCCTCCATGCTGCCTCCCCCCAAGGACCACACACACCCTCCCTCCCAAATGCCATTGTCCTATGTCTCATTGCACCCCATAAAGTGAAGTGCTTCCACTATCCTTTAAGCTGTGGGACAATAGGAAACCTTCTTTAAATTTTCTGACATGATGAACACAGCGTGTTTGTTTGCAGGCTAATACTTCTTTATTAGTTCATCAGAATTTTTAAAAATTACAAATAGTTCTCATGAATAGAAAATAACAGCACATTTTTCCTTCTGTGTTTACTATATATAACTTTATAACTAACACAAAAACAGCAAGAGGAAAGGGAGTTGTTTATAACCTGTAATAAGGTATCTTTAAAAAATATTTTTTTATTGACTTCAGAGAGAAAGGGAGAGGGAAAGAGAGATAGAAATATTAATGATGAGAGAATCATTGATCGGCTGCCTCCTGCATGTCCCACACTGGGGATCGAACCCACAACCTGGACATGTGCCCTGACCGGGAATCAAACCATGACCTCCAGGTTAATAGGTCAAAGCTCAACCCCTGAGCCATGCTGGCTGGACATAAGATACCTTTTTAATGAAAAGCGTATGTAATGAAGATATTTATGTTCTCCCCTGTAACCCACCTTGTTTTGATCTCTGAGTGGTATTAATTCAAAGACAGTCACAAACAGTACGATGGCATAATTCTCCCCCTATGTTTCCCACCTTGTCTCCCTCCCTGTGAAGCATATTTCACACCTTTGCTGTGAGCTGACCAGGATGGTTTGCCCTTGCTTTGACCATCACTGTGGGAAGGAGCTACCTGTATTTGACCAGGGTCCTAAATGTGAAATATTTAGAGTTCCCTTTACTGTCAACCATAAAAGATTTTGAACTTTTATTATGAACTTTTATTTTATTTTATGGAATAACCCTATATAATAAAAGCCTAATATGACAAGTGTCCAACTGTTCATTTGACCATTCGACCAGTTGCTATGACACGTACTGTCCACCAGGAGGCAGACACTCTGACCAGTAGGTTAGCTTGCTGCTGGGGTCCAGCCTATCGGGACCTGGCGAGATGGGCTGTACATGCCCTCGAGCCCTCCCGCGCTCACTCCCCAGCCCTGGTCATGCCCGGGTTGGCCCCTCAGCCTGGCCTGTGCCCTCTCGCAATCCAGGACCCCTCGGGGAATGTCAGAGAGCCAGTTTTGGCCTGATCCCCACAGGCCAAGCTGAGGGACCCCATAAATCTGTGCATGGGGCCTCTAGTAAAAAATAAACACCAATAACTTTTTTAAAAGTAAACACCTAAAATAACAACCTCAATCTAAATCATACCCACAATCACTGTATCTTTATTTTATAGATCAGCCATGAGGTGTTCTAAGTCGGTCAAATAAAGGCAATGACAGAAAATATGAATGTGACCAAATAAAGGTGCAATACCCATTATCCGACTGTAAAGGGCACCCACACTTTCAAGATTAAGTGGGAAGACTAGCAGTGTGCTAGTATTGAGGCTCACAGTCCATTTCTGAACTGATGTGATTCATGAGACTTTATGGCAACTGTTTACAAAGCAAGTGTGTGATTTTATGAGAGAAGTAATGGCTGGAAGGGTGGATGCTAGCATTCCTGCTGCAGCTAGTAGAATATCTTTGATGTTGTATGTACCATGAGAATATTTGCAAGAATGCTTGATATATTGTGTTTCATTTAAGTGACTTTATGTCAAAAGACTCCACATTTCCAGATTAGTTGTGTCCTATGTGGCAGAGGCCATTAAATGCCAGCTATGTGCGGGTTCCAGGGGGCAGCGTAAGCACACACTGTCTGTTCAGGAGGGGCCTCCTTCGCCCCTGCCACGGGGCACTGTCCGGTGCCCGCCCCGGTGCGGCCTACCCCGGCTTCTGAAAGGAGATCGGGACCTGCATTGAGAATCAGGAATATGCCTTTCAGGAAGAAAGCCAGATGGTTCCCGTGTGCCCCAGATTTGAGGATTCTGATTAACAGCTAGTGATTAACAGCAGGAGTCATTAGAAGCCCACCTGCTCGACTGGAGTCCCATTTCCTCGATAAGCATGTCACTTATGGAGCGTCCGCCCGCTCCGCGCTGCAGCTCCGTGGCCACTGCGCTCGGCGAAGCAGAGGCAGGGCTCGCTGTTTCTCTAAGGAGAAGGGACAGAGTTCGCCGAGCTTTGTGAAGCAGGCGGCCCCGATGGGCGTCAATCAGTAAGATTCTCGGCTAAGCTGAATGTACCGTATTCTTCAATCTGGATTTTCAAATCTGGTGGCATTCAGGAAGTAGAAGCTCTTCTCTGAATGAGGATGACGGCTGAGGCCCACAGAGCTGGGGGAGGGGAACTAAAGGAGGGTCTGCACTGTCAGAACTCTGTTTCATAAAAGGAAAGGTCCGACAGGCGAGGAGACTATTCCTGGGCTCCATCTGCCTTCCCTGCTTCCAGCTCCGAGCTTCTGGCAGCCGTTCTCCAGATAATGTGCTTTTTCTTCTTTAGCGGCTGCTGGTCCCAGCACTGGGACGCAGCAGTGATGGATTGGACCTTGCGTTCACCCTTCAAAGAAAACAGACACACATCCTGAGAATTTTAACTTTACCATAATGACAGAGCTACTATTTTTCTCAGAAATCCTGCTCTATCTCCCTTAGTTTATTTTCCCCTTCACATTTTCCCCTCTGTTATCTTTCCGCCAAGGTTTGCAAAGAGTCAGGAGCTGTCCACCTAGTCCAGCGAGGAGTACGTGAATGACGGCTTTCTGTCCTGAGCCCCATGATCAGAGGCCACTGTCAGGATGGTGCCGGTTGAGGATGGTGCTGGTTGAGGGTGGTGCCGGGTGAAGGTGATGTCGGGTAAGGATGGTGCCAGGTGAGGGTGGTGCTGGGTGAGGGTGATGCCGGGTCAGGATGGTAGCGGGTCAGGATGGTGCCAGGTGAGCATGGTGCTGGGTGAAGGTGATGCCAGGTCAGGATGGTGGAGGGTGAGGGTGGTGGAGGGTGAGGGTGATGCCGGGTCAGGATATTGCCGGGTCAGGATGGTGCCCGGTGAGGGTGGTGCTGGGTGAGGGTGATGCCTGGTGAGTGTGAAGCCGGGTGAGGGTGATGCCAGTGAGGATGATGCTGAGACACAGAGCCAAGACTAGGAAGCAAAGAGTTGACTTCATAGAGGGACTGTGCCAGGAACTGAGCAAGACCAAGTGGAATACTGGCAGGTGAGAGGTGAGCTTCTTTACAAGAGCAGGAAAGGGGCTGGAAGTTGGTGACCTGCCAGGGAACAGTCAGTCATTTCACAGGAGGAGAGGATTTCATAGGAGGAGGGGGTATCAGAGGGGGAGGGGATATCACAGTTGAAAGGGATATCAAAAAGGAGGGGATATCACAGGAGGAGGTGATATCACCGGAGGAGGGGATATCAAAGTTGGAGGGGGATATCACCGGAGGAGGGGATATCAAAGTTGGAGGGGGATATCACAGGAGGAGGGGAGCTCACAGGTGAAGGGGATATCAGAAGAGGAGGGGATATCACAGGAGGAGGGGATATCACCAGAGGAGGAATATCACAGGAGTAGGCGACATCACAGTGTAGGGGATATCACAGGTGGAGGGGATATCACAGCAGGATGGGATATCACACCAGGAGGGGATATCATAGGTGAAGGGTATATCACAGGAGGAGGGTATATCCCAGGACGAGGTGATATCACAGGTGGAGGTGATATCACAGGATGAGGGGATATCACAGTAGGAGTGGATATCATAGGTGTAGGTGATATTACAGGTGGAGAGGATATCACAGGTGGAGGGGATATCACAGGAGGAGTGAATATCACAGGAGGAGGGGATATCACAGGAGGAGGGGATATCACAGGTGGAGGGAACTTCATGCACACATTAAGCCTTACTGGGTCTTTTCTTCGTGAACAAACCAGAGCAGGAGTTCCCGACAGGTCCCAGAGGAAGCCTGGCGCATGTCGCCTGCAGCCTGGAAGGCCACCCGATAAGGCGTTTTTAAAAATATTTTATCCTAGCTCTATACATGCTATTGATTTAGAGAGAGAGGGAGGAAGAGAGAGAAACATGGATCCATTGCCTCCCAAACTCGCCCCAACCAGGGACTGCAGCCTTAACCTATGGTATGTGCCTGACCGGGAATTGAACCTGCAACCTTTAGGTGCAGGGGATGATGCTACAACTAACTGAGTCCCACAGGCCAGGACAGAGCTTTCCATTTTCACCCGAGGATAAAGTTGAGCCCCATAGCGTGTGGGCATTGGAGTGAGAGATCTGGTTCCCTCTTTTGAAAGCAGGGCTGGCTGCCTTGTGCGGTGGGTGAGATGCAGCAGGAGGGAGGGAAACTGCGGGGACACAACTGCACCGGGGAAGGCGCTGTGCTCCGGGGCGTGGGGTCCGGGTGTCAGGGAAATTGTCTGATAATCTGTGCAGAGGGCTTTGAATTCCCCCAACAATTGAACTTGCCATGTGGGAGGAGGGAGGGGTCAGTGATGATCAAGATTGGGGAATAGACAGGTGCATTGACTCGTTCATTGGATGGCACTTACCAGAGGGAGGAAGGTTGAAAGTGCAGTTTTGATGATTGTAAATCTGCAAAGTTGTAATTCAGTGAGTTCCAGGAAAGGGTAAATTTGAGTGCCACCTGTGCATGGCTTGTAGCCAAAGCCCCGAGACCCCATGGTGGCTGCGCTGGACAGTGCGCTAGACGGAGCAGGAGGCGGCAGCACTGAGAAGTCCATGTCTGGGGTGGAGGAGCCTCCAGGGAGGAGAGGTGAATGAAGACCCAGCATCTTGGATCCTTTGAGGCAAAGAAAGTGTGTTTCTAGAAAGCACTGTGACTTCTGTCAGATGCCACTGAAAGGCCAAACTGCGGTGACTGGCCCCCTCCGGGACCCTGAGCAGCCTGGCAGAGCTTTGTCGTCGCGGCAGGAGAGGGGTGGGAAGTTCGGAAGGGAGGGGACGCTAACAGGCCAAACTCTCCTGGGAGCTCCGCAGGAACCAGGGACAGGGGAGGGCGTGGCCAGAGGAAGGAGCTTCCTGTGACCCCCCATTGAGCCCGCTGCACGCCACGTGGCCAATGCCGCGGGAGGAAGAGCACTTGCTGGTGCAGGAGAGAAAATCGTGATCACAGAAGCAATGCTCATAAGAAGCTTCAGAGGGCGGGGGCTCAGGAGGCTGGCGGAGAGCCTGGCCCGCACGGGAGCCGCACTGGCGTTCGGCGGGAGCCGGCTTCTCTGGCCGCGGACAGGCAGGTCGGCCGCAGAACGAGACCGGTCAGTAACCAAGGGCAGGGGGCAGGGAAGGTAGAGCTTACGACCAGAAAGTGCCCACGTAATCTCTCTGTTTCTTGCATGATATCCACGTTGACGGTATTGTAACCACAAATGCGGGCAGGCCGCCTGCTGGCCTTGTCCAGGGAGATGTGCTGCTTCTCCTGGTCCCGTGGCGCGCCGCTTCCGCAGACTGACCCGCTGGCACCACTGACACCGCAGCCACGTCCGTCTCCAGGGCCTGCTGGCAGCGGCGCCTCCTCTCGGAGCAGCCTCCGCGTGAGGCATGTGCTGGGCTCGGGGACGTGGAGCGTGTGTCAGTCCGTGACAGTGGCTGCTCCCGGGAGGAGACTGTCTGCTCTGGCTGAAGGCAGACGGCGGGAGAGAGGGCAGGAGCCCCGGGGCCGAGCCAGGCCGCACCCAGAACCCCACAGGCCCGCCTGGGAGCGTCCCTGGGCCGCTGTCTCCGGCCTCTCCCCGGAGGACAGGCGATGGCCGGATCCGAACGCGGAGCCGCTGTGCCGCCGCCTCCCCGCCTCAGCCTGCCACTGCTGCCTGCTTTTTACTCGCCACACCAGCGATTAAAGTTTTAAATAAAGTCCTTTAAATTCTACAAACACATAGATATTTCCTTTATTTTTTAAAACAAAAAGACCAAAGAACTCGCAGGTGAGCGAGGGCCTCAGCGGGCTGGCGAGTGGCGGGAGCTCACCCCGGAGGCCGCGGCTCCCTGCCTGTCTCCTCTCCGCCTGGCGCTTCGGGCCACCGGTCAGCAGATGCCCGGCTTTTCTCGTTTCAGGGCGGGGAGACCTCGGCCGTCCAGGGTTCGGGGAGCGGGGAGCCATGGGAGCGGCGCGGTGTGAGCAGGAGGGGGGCAGGAAGCACAGCTTCCCCAGGAGCGGCGCCGCCTCCGGCTCGGCAGGGCTCCTGGTCCTCCGTCCAGGACAGGCACTCGGCTTCCACGGAGCCTGCGTGGGAAGGTCCCGCCCGACCAGCGGAGCCTCTCTGGAGCAGGGGCTCTGTCTTTCCCGGCTCCTAAGTCCCGGCAGATGCACCCAGAGCTTCCAAACTTTCCCACGAGTAAGCCATCGGGGTGGGGACTGTCACAGGCCGGTGGGCACAAGCCCAAAACATCCTGCCCGTCACTGCAGCAAGAGCCTGGCGGGGCCTGAGGGGAGCTCGGGGCTGACCCGCCTCCGCAGCTCTGCCTGCAGCCTGCAGCCTCCCCACTGTGACTCTGCCTGCAGTGTCCCCGTCCTGTGGCTGTGCCTGCAGTGTCCCCGTCCCGTGGCTCTGCCTGCAGTGTCCCCGTCCCATGGCTGTGCCTGCAGTGTCCCCGTCCCATGGGTGTGCCTGCAGTGTCCCCGTCCCGTGGCTGTACCTGCAGTGTCCCCGTCCCGTGGCTGTGCCTGCAGTGTCCCCGTCCCGTGGCTGTGCCTGCAGTGTCCCCGTCCCGTGGCTGTGCCTGCAGTGTCCCCGTCCCGTGGCTGTACCTGCAGTGTCCCCGTCCCGTGGCTGTGCCTGCAGTGTCCCCGTCCCGTGGCTGTGCCTGCAGTGTCCCCGTCCCGTGGCTGTGCCTGCAGTGTCCCCGACCTGTGGCTCTGGTGTGTCCTGGCTGTGGCTCTGCCTCTGACCCGGTGACGCTCCAGCCGCCTCTGGCCTGGAAGCCCCATGCTTGGGGGCGGGCATGATCACCTTTGGAGGTTTTGACCAAACCCTTACCTTTCACCCTGTTGTTAGATGGGGGTTGGGGGGGGAGGTGATGAAAGGAATGTCGTTTTTAAGGTTTTTGGCTTTTTCATACATTGTTTTTATTCTATCAATCAGCAGAAATAATTAAAAATAGGAAAAGTTGTGAAATTCAATGAAAAGAGAAAAGTTGACGCCATTTGGAAATTAACTCTTTTTTTTTAAATTTTCTTATTTTTTTAAATATTTTTTATTGATATTTTACAGAGAGGAAGGGAGAGAGATAGAGAGCCAGAAATGTCGATGAGAGAGAAACATCGACCAGCCGCCTCTTGCACACCCCCTACCGGGGATGTGCCCGCAACCAATGTACATGCCCTTGGCCGGAATCGAACCCGGGACCTTTCAGTCCGCAGACGGACGCTCTACCACTGAGCCAAACCAACCTCGGCTGGAAATTAACTCTTTTCTGGAACTTATAATAAGCACAGGCATTGGGGTCGGGAAAGTCTCTTTCAGTGATTGTTTAAATCTGCGCTTTTGCAGGTCCTATTTCAGAATGCTTTCACCAATCTGACCCCTGCTGCGCGCGGATGTGGTCGGGCCTGCTGTCCCTGTGAGCAGAGCGGGCGGCGGGCCCGGTCCTGGAGCGGCGGGCTCCCAGCCGGCCAGCCTGGACCCAGGCGGCTCAGCTTCCCCAGCCTCGGGGGCGTTGACTCCGAAGCCCCTCCGCCCCGCCCGGAGCAGCTGCAGACTCTGGCCCTGCAGCCCGGGAGGAAGGCTCCTAGGCCGGGCTTCCTCACCAGCCGGCGAGCCGGCTTGCAGCGCCCTCTCCCAGGGCCCACCCCGGCCGGCGCGCCGCTGCCCCCTCTGGCAGGTGGCACTCCCTCGGTCCCCAGATGCAGGTGGCCACTGGACCCCAGGTTCCGGGAGCAGCCATTCCTTCCCTGGGTCTAAGGCGCCCGCAGATGACCTCGGAGGCGCTGGGGAGGGTCAGCATGCCCGTCCTCTGCCTGCTGCCACCGGAAAGGCCAGCCCAGAAAGCCCCTGGCCCAGTCCGTCCTCGTCCTCGAAGGCCTGGACCCAGGAGATAAACGCGGACTCTGGGAAACTGCGGATAGCAACCCGTGGGTGCTGTCAGGGCACACCCACTGCCCCCCCCCCAGCGGCCAGCAGGGCACACCCACTGCCCCCCCCACAGCGGCCAGCAGGGCACACCCACTGTCCCCACCCCACAGCGGCCAGCAGGGCACACCCACTGTCCCCACCCCACAGCGGCCAGCAGGGCACACCCACTGCCCCCCCCCCAGCGGCCAGCAGGGCACACCCACTGCCCCCACCCCACAGCGGCCAGCAGGGCACACCCACTGCCCCCCCCCTCAGCGGCCAGCAGGGCACACCCACTGTCCCCACCCCACAGCGGCCAGCAGGGCACACCCACTGTCCCCACCCCACAGCGGCCAGCAGGACAGACCCACTGCCCCCACCCCACAGCGGCCAGCAGGGCACACCCACTGTCCCCACCCCACAGCGGCCAGCAGGCACACCCACTGTCCCCACCCCTCAGCGGCCAGCAGGCACACCCACTGCCCCCCCCCAGCGGCCAGCAGGACACACCCACTGCCCCCCCCCACAGCGGCCAGCAGGCACACCCACTGCCCCCCCCCCAGCGGCCAGCAGGACACACCCACTGCCCCCCCCCAGCGGCCAGCAGGACACACCCACTGCCCCCCCCCCAGCGGCCAGCAGGCACACCCACTGCCCCCCCCTCAGCGGCCAGCAGGACACACCCACTGCCCCCCCCCACAGCGGCCAGCAGGACACACCCACTGCCCCCCCCCCACAGCGGCCAGCAGGACACACCCACTGCACCCACCCCACAGCGGCCAGCAGGCACACCCACTGCCCCCCCCCCCCTCAGCAGCCAGCAGGGCAGACCCACTGCCCCCCCCCCCTCAGCGGCCAGCAGGGCAGACCCACTGCCCCCCCCACAGCGGCCAGCAGGTGCAGGGCCTGGCCGTCAGCCTGAGCGGGCGGGGCGGGCCCAGTAGACAGCGGGCCGTGATGCCAGGGCGACCCCCTGTGTGCACGCGCTGGGGGCCTTCGTGCGTCCGCTCCAGCCGCAGGGGCTGTGCCAGTGGCACCCGCCGCCCCGAGCAGAAGCGGAAGTGGAGTCAGTCCAAGCGCCCGTGGCCTGAGGGGGGACTGGGGAGGCGCTGACTCCAGCATCTGCGGGAAACGTCCAGGATGGAAACACTGCTGACCGATCACCTGACTCGGAGGGCCTGTGATTATAATTTTAATCCATCCTAATATCTGTCCAATTAAGTCAGCTATGCTTTGGGCTGAAAGCCAGCGTTCACATTAGGGAACAGTGCTGTTCCAAGCGTCTGCCTGGAAATGGCAGCCCAGCGCTTCATTTATTTGGGTGAAAGGAAGCAACACAGAGGGACCGATGCGGAGGGTGCATGAGTTGGCAGCCCAGCCTTCCCCTCAAAAGGCGATGCTGCGGGTCACTGGCCCTTCTCTGGACCCACGAGCCTTCTGAAGGCGAGGCCTGTCCGGTCGGGGGTCGTTGGTTCATTCATGGAGCAAATGTGTGCTATGAGCTCCCTGTGCTCCTGCCAGTGCCGCCCGGGAGGCGGCCGCCGGGGTTTGTGCTGCGGGAACCGGGCCTGTGCAGCAGGCAGAGCCCCGTGACTGCAGGCAGGTCGGAAAGTCAGCAAAAGCGCAGCTCAGCTCAGTGAGGCGGCCCCATCCTGCCACAGGCCGCTCTGCTCCGGCGGTGCCTCCCGCTGCCACGTCGCAATCTCGCCCTCCAGCCTCCGGGGGATGGGACCCATCCCCACGGCGCCTCTCCAGGGCTCCTTTCCCCGGCAGGAGGGGCTCCTGCACGTGCTGCCTCTCTCCGGCGCTGCCTCTCCGGTTGGTCCTCTTCCGGCACCGTTAACATCCCCCCGCCCGTCCGCTATCCCTCCGTCTGGCTCATTCATCCACTCCTCTACCTGCCACCTGTCTCTGCCTCTCCCGGACGATCTCCACACTCCTTCCAACAGGTGCCCTGTGGTGGCTCACACATAAAGTTATGATAGTTTGAAGTCAGACTGAGAAAGCTCGTGACACTGGTCAGGTCGCCAGGCACGTGGCCCCGGCCCCGGCCACCTGGAACATCCACAACAGAAGTTCACATAGTAAGATGGAATGTCTTTCATTGTATAACCAAAGAAACAAGCAAACATACAAAACTCCCCTTACCCCATCGGTTCCTTTCCGGTACCTTCATGTCCAAAATTCTGACAACAATTTCCTGCAGTTCTTTTTTGGCCACTTCCTGCCTCGCATTCACCTTTAAAACACTCCCGGCAGCTGTGCTCTCGTCAACAGGCCTCCCGCACCCTCTGCTTTTCCCCGGACGCTCCTTCTGTGAACCATTTCCTTCACTTTCATGCCTGCGTTCAGAATGACCGGCTCACCGCTCAGGTTCCTCAATTTATGGTTTCTCCATCTCTGCTGCCAGCTCCCTCGCCTCCCTCTGACCCAGTACAATGCTGTCCCCTCTTCTTCCCCCTCCTCCGGCCATCTCGCCCAGCCATGTGGCTTCATGTCTATCTATATATAAAAGCCTAAGCCACTGATGCCACTGAATGACCCCAATGCCCTGAACAACTGGTTAACCAGTCACTATGATGCTCACTGACCACCAGGGGGCAGAGTCTCAATGCAGGTGCTTCAGTGCACTCCCACAGGGGAGTACGCTCAGCCAGAGCCAGGCTCACCGCTGGCAAGTGCAGCTGCAGTGGCAGGAGCCTCTCCCGACTCCACAGCAGTGCAACTGAGCAGCGGCAGCAGCGCAGTGGGCCGGGATGAGTGTGAGTGGCACAGCACCCTGCCCCCACTCGGGATCCTCCCTGGCTGGCTGCCTGCCACTTGACACTCTGCTACATCCCTTGGGGGATGTCCCACTGCCGCTTGAGGCCCGATCCCAGCAGTGGGAGATCCTCTAAGGGGTCCCGGATTATGAGAGGGCACAGGTCAGACTGTGAGACCACCCCTTCCTGCCCCCAGGCACAAATCCAAGCCAGGCCTTTAGTGTGCGAATAAAACAATTACATTCTCAGTGTGGCCTTCTTGTCTTAGCATTTGCATGTGAATTATTTACTGACATGTTCAACTTAATGAATCGAAAGTTAAATTATTTCCCATTTCATAAAAATCTCACAAGCCAAAACCGGTTTGGCTCAGTGGATAGAGCGTCGGCCTGCGGACGGAAGGGTCCTGGGCTTGATTCCGGTTAAGGGCATGTATCTTGGTTGTGGGCACATCCCCAGTGGGGGGTGTGCAGAGGGCATCTGATCAATGTTTCTCTCTCATTGATGCTTACTGGCTCTCTGTCCCTGTCCCTTTCTAGTTTAGGTTGAGCTCATTAGAAGTAGTATCATGTCTATAATTAAAAGTAGTTGCAGCAATTATTTTCATTCAAAAATTTGAATTGGTTTTGTTCCCATGCTCAAAAAAAATCCAGGTGAAATTTTACCCCTGCTAAGCCATTATTAAACCTGTGACTTTGGGCAGGTCTGAATTCTATCTCTATTTTCATATCTAGCTTCCATTTCTGACACGAGTTGACGTGACTGACAGTAGTTAGGTCCCTAAGAGCAAACGGAGCTGGTGTTTACAAAGTCACAATCACAGAGGTCAAAGGGGACCCACGACGTCCCACGCCAGGCAGGACGATAAAGGTCCATAGCCTCCACCTGCATCACATTTCACAGGTTTTGTAAGCTGTCTTATTTTTCCTTATCACCATCCTCAGATTCCACTTCCTGTTCCCCGGCTCCTCTGAGGGGATTCCTGCCGTCCTTAGGGTGAGTGACACTCACACCTGGCTCTGCGTCCTCACATGAACAGCAGCCAGCATGCCAGCATCGCCCCTGACTCCTCAAACCAATGGCTGTTGTTTTGTAAAGTAACTATTGCTCTCTTCCCAGCTCTCGGGTCTTTGAGCAATCGTCTTCACCCGGAGCCAGGAACCTCGGCCGTGTTTATTTTATTTTATTTTATTTGGGGGGAGGAAGGGGGGTGCCTTTGTGTGGCCGCCAAAGCACCCTTTGGTTAATTCGCCGGCAGGAAGTGGGCTGTGTTGGCTGGTTTACAAATGAGCCGCTCAGAACCTTACTGATTCCAGCCTCACTTCCCATTCTTCAGGAAGACACTGCCATTGTTAGACATCCCCTTACAACTTGCAGTTTCTCTGTCACCTGCTTAGGAGCCGGGACGTGTCAGGGTGCTGCTGTCGGCACGGCGCGAGGGTGTCCGCCGCGGAGCTGCGAGTGGAGGGCAGAGGCAGGGCTGTCCGCAGCTGGCCCCGCCTCGGAGCCACCCGCACGGCCACTCGATTCTCACCCGACAGGGCCAGCGCGCCTCCACAGACAGGACACGCCACGGTCCCCGCCAGGAGTGGCCCAACAGGCGGTCGGGGCATCAGGGCCACTGGCAGCCACAAATACTCAAATACTTTGCAAAATGTTAACTCTTTAAAGGTGGGATATAGGAAAAACTAATGAGCTAATATTTGAGGAAAAAAAATGTTTTTAAATGTAAAATTTCCTCATTTCCTCCCTCCCTGTGTTTACCTTTCTCAGGTAATTACTGTAGCTCAAAGGGACTCATTGCTTTCTAACCTGATTCAATTATCATTTACAAAAGCAAAATGATAGTGAATTTTAGGACATTTCACACCATTAAAGCATTTTCACTGAACAATTGCTGTTAAATTTATAAAGTGTCTTGATCACTTCGTTTCAAGTGTCTTCGCCTGTTTTTCTTGCTTCATACGTTATTCAGTCAGAGATGCAGGGTGATTGCTGACATTGGGGGCCCAGAGGCCGCCGGACGGAGGCAGTCATTCTGTGACAATCCGCACACACCTCCCAGGCGTGTGCCGGGCTCCCTGCCGGCAGGCCGGTCCCTTCACCCTGACTGCTCCTTCCGGTGGGCTCTCCCAGGCCCCCGCTGCCCCCGCTGGCGCCCTGCCCACACCTGCGAGCCCCAGCCAAGCGCTCTGAGCCTGCGTGCAGGGGCGCGGGCCTGGTGGCCGTGGGGGAGCCGCAGCCGTGGGGATAAAAAGGGAGGCAGACTCTACAGCGGCGCGTTCTGGTCCTCACTCCCCTCCTTCCCTGGCTTGTTTTCCTTTCTCCCTCTGTCACCTGTCACTGTCGGCACTGTGCTCAGGGCTGCTGCTGGGACAGGGTGACAGTGTAGCCGGTGAGTTTGATGCCTTGGACTTGGACAGGTTAAACGTTTTACACCAAAGCCCAGGGTTATTTTTTAACTTCATTCACTAAAGCTGAGGTATAAACAATCAGAGGTCAGAGGTGATTTCTGAGCTGAGCTCACACAAAGCGTATAACGTCCACATGAAACGTAATAAGGTGGGAAGAGAAGATTTTGCATAAATACAAACCAGCGGGCTGGCCTTGTGCCAAGACTCAGGAAGGGCGGCTCGGTGGAGCAGCCGGGCCGCCATCCCTCCACCGCGGGGAGAGGGGAGGCAGGGCGGTGCTGGGGCCGCCGTCCCCCCACCGCGGGGAGAGGGGAGGCAGGGCGGACGACGCTCGCGGGGGAGGATAACTAACTCCCTTAAACTGAAAAAGTCCAGGTAGAGTTCCTACCCAATATTCAAACCATGTCTTCAGTGTCGAAGCACATTTGAAAATTAGTTGAAATGCTTGGATTGATTTTACTTGATAAATCATGTTTAATTTGTTAAACTTTAAGTGCCAGCATAAAAGTACCCCAAACTACAAGTCGTGTGACACACAGGTAACGGCTCTGTGGTCTCGGTGATGCTTACGAACTGCAGCATTAGTTTGTATGAAATGGTCAACAGTTCATCATTTTGTGCATTTTGTATTCAATTCTTTCCAAATTGCCCAGAATGTCACAATTTCAGGCTCAATAGCCATTTCCTCACCATGTAAAGCTAAATCTCCTTTGTTTTGCTAAAAATTAGTGAGTGATTTGTTGTATTTCTTAAATGGAAATATTTCAATCATGCATTCATTGTTGTCAGCTTTATTGTCACGAAGAAGCCAGGGTTCATGTCCGGCACCACCCAGACTCCCCGCGAGTCTTCGTCCGCCACTCACGCCCAGGAATGTCCGCACAGAACCATGTCTTTCCCCTGCAGGGAGGTCGGGGGGAGGGTTCGCTCCCCTTCCCACCAGCGGGTCCTACGGCGAAGGCTTTGCTGGCTCTCCTGGGTGAGCAGCCGCCTGCCGCCTGGCCTTCACCCATCTCTCCTCTCCCGGGACGCGCCCTCGGGACCCGTGAAACCCGCTGTTTGGCAAGGTCCGGGAAGGGAGGCAGCGTGGCCTTTGCTGTGAGGCGGAGTGGAATCCTGACTCGCTGGGTACGGGCAGGAAAAGCCCTCACCCTCTCTCACACCATCGAAGGCTCGGACTATGGCGAGGCAGGCTGGCATTGGGGTGGCGATGTGAACTGAAAATGGTGTGCCATCGCCTCCCCACTCCCTCCCCGGAGGGGCTGCAGGTCGGTCCATGGCGCCGGCTGAATGAGTGAGGAAATCAGGCTGGCTTCCAGAGCGGCGGTTCTGCCTTCACAGGGCCCAGGCGGATTCAGTCAAGGATGCCCATGCCCACGGAGACGCCACCCACCACACCGCCTGCGCTCTGTGTGCCTCCTGGGTCTTTCTCCATCAGCTCTGAGGTCCGGTGCCCTGTGGCGCCCGCTCCTCTCCCGCGGCGTCCTCGGCTGTGTGGCTGCTCCTCTCCGGCGGCATTCTCAGCTGTGGGGTCGCCTGTGCAGGGCGAGGCGCTTTCCTCGGGCAGGAGTCAGGCGGGATCTGAGTGTTAAGCTTGATCCTCTCTTGACACCGTGCTTGCTTACTTCAGGGGCTGGGGGGTCACAGGTCACTTTTGCAGAGCCAGAGACATGTGTGTCTATTCCTCTCCTGTCCCTCTCACTGCCTGCCCTCCCTCCCTCCAGCCCAGTCTTCCTTCCTCCCCGCCATCCTATATAATAAAGCCCTAATATGCAAATAGACCAAATAATGGAATGACAGGTCACTGTGATGTGCACTGACCCCCAGGGGGCAGACAGTCAATGCAGGAGCTGCCCCCTGGTGGTCAGTGAGTGCTGCTCAGCCAGAAGCTGGACTCATGGCTGGCAAGCACAGCAGTGGTGGCGGGAGTCTCTCCTGCCATAGCAGTGCCAAGGAACAGAAAGCCAAGCAGTAAGGAGCAGTGAGCAGGCAGGTGGTAAGGAGCTAGGGGTCCTGGACTGCGAGAGGGATGTCCACTCTAGGGGAGCAGGCCTAAGCTGGCAGATGGACATCCCTCAAGGGGTGCAGGCTGGACTGAGAGACCCCCCTGAGTGCACAAATTTTGTGCACTGGGCCTCTAGTTCTCCTATAATTCTGTTTGTCTCTCTTTCTTCATCCTTTGAGATGCCTGAAGTTTGACTTCCAAAAACTGAGAAGAAACTATCTCATATATGTCATATATACATATACACAGTTTATTTATTTATGTATCTATTTATCTGCACCTGAAGGTATTTTTCCATTGATTTTTAGGGAGAGTGGAAGAGAGCATCAAAGACAGAGAGAAACATTGATGTGAGAGAACACATTGATTGATTGCCTCCTGCACCTGCCAACCAGGGCCCAGCCGGAGGAGCCTGTAACTGAGGAAGGTGCCCCCAGACCAGGATCAAACCCGGGATCCTGTGGTCCAGGCCGACACTCTATCCACTGAGCCAAACGGGCTAGGGCCATACATACGGTAGTTTATACATACATGTAGTTTGGAGTAGTTTTAACGGACTATGTGTACATATTATACCCTAAGAAGAAATTCCATATAAAATGCAAGATACCCAATTTGAATTTCAGATAAACAACAGATCATTCTTTAATGTATGTTCCCAATACTGGGATATACTTACACTAAAAATCATCTGAAATTCAAATTGAACTGTGAGTCCTATATTTTATTGACTGAATCTGCAATTTTAACTGAAGTAATTTTTACAGGCCTGACTGATAAATGTGTTTTTTTCCAGTCAAAGAATGTTAAAAATCATTTTATAATTTTGAAAGTGAAAACTTTGTTGTCCACCAAGAGACATGGATAACATTTACATCAAGAAAATTAGAAATCGCCAAATTTAACTTGACAAAATTCTTATTGATGTACATGTACTAGTCACCAGGAAATTACCTGTTTTCACTGTTATAATAATTGAGTATTATAATAAGTAGCCTAGTGTTATCCATTATAACTTACATCTCTTATATTTTATTGGAATTAAAAACATATTTACTAACAAATAGGTGAGTAGCTACCTTATATTAAATTAATATACTGAATTATTGTAAAACATTTAGAGATTCTGTTGATTTCCTGGAGCAACTGATAATACAAAAGAAAAACCAAATGCAAGAAGTTTGCAATGAGAAGCAGAGGCTGAATCTAGCGCCTGAGTGGGAAAAGCATGCTTTCCCCCTTTCCATAAAGGTGCGTCCCATGATAGGATTTCACCGGCACGCCAACACGAACGCCTTCTTACAGAGACGCCGTCGGTGAAGGGATGCGCGTCATAAAGAAAGGTGGTGTTGTGTCACTGTGCCTCCTCAATGCAAAAAAACAACAAAATACAAACCAAAAAGCACGCTCAGGCTCCAAGCCTCCTCTCCTCAGGCCCGGCTACGATGACCCCTAGTGGTGAAGCCAGGCAAGTGAACACCGGGCACAGACACCCAGACAGGCGGGAGGAGCCGGAACCTGGCATACAGACACCCCCTGGCATCACTCCGGCCTCTGCAGTCAACCCCTGTGAACTGAAAAATCTTTGACTTAGTACAGCCAGGACGTGAAACTTGCTAAACTAGAAAAAAATTAGGTTAAATTACATTTATACCCAGTCCTATGCTTTAAACTCTGACTTCTTAGCCAGCCAGGTACTGATTCTGGCTTTTGAGTTAACGTGAACTTAAGCATCCCCAGTCTGAGAATGCAGGGTACTTCAGAAATGACCTGATTCAAACTCTTCTCTGCAGAAGCAGAATATCTGGAGCAAAGAGGTTGCCCAGCCGGGGTTTCCTGACACATAGCATCTCGGTGCGATTCCCAGTGTCCGCCCTGGCTCCTGCTGAGGCCACAGTGCTCCTAGGTGAGGGCCAGGCCAGCTCTCTGGCTGTGAAGCCAGGACTCTTTCCTGAGGGAAGATGTTGGTCTTATTCTCTGCAGAATATATTCCTGAACTAAGAGGCAGGAGATAAGGTCCTGCATTCTTATTAATGCTATGGTTCAGCTAAATACATGTATCAATGACAAATAAAACTTGGATAATTTGAAAAAGTGAATTTAGTAACCTTAAGGCAGTATGTTATAATAACAAAGACCAAGAAATATCACTATATAATACTCTGAAAATATAGATTTCACTTGTACAGGAAACATTTTACACTAAATTTTACTGACTGATAAATAAAAAGTATGGAATTTTAGCTAGAGCTCATAAATACTTAAATGGTTATGATATAGTAATAGATATTTTTAAGTTTAAAAATTTGATGGCACCATAGAGAGGATTCAAAAACTAATATCTGAAAAACCCCAGAAACTTTGAGATTCATTTCATGGTGTTTATAACAATTTATGTATTATTTTGTTTAAAATAGCAGATTTCAAATGTATCTTTCTGCTCCTGGTCAGTATCCCAAATCATGAACTTTTATGTTTTTAATTTCACTTTTAAGCATATATATATATTTTTTATTGATATTTTACAGAGAGGAAGGGAGAGAGATAGAGAGCTAGAAATGTCAATGAGAGAGAAACATCGACCAGCTGCCTCCTGCACACCCCCAACTGGGGATGTGCCCGCAACCAAGGTTGCCCTTGACCGGAATCGAACCCGGGACCTTTCAGTTCGCAGACCGACACTCTACCACTGAGCCAAACCGGTTTCGGCTTTAATTTCACTTTTAAATGGAAATATTTGGATGACTCTGCTGATAATAAAAGAGTAACATGCAAATTAACCATCACTCCACTCCACAAACCACACCAACAAGCTAATCAGAGCAAGTATGCAAATAAACCAAGATGACTATAGCCACAGAGAGCAGGAGGGAGGCATTTCCTCAGCAACGGAGGAAGCCAAGCTTTCCACCTGCCCTTGCCGGCCTAGGCCTCCACTCCAGGCTACAAAGTTTCAATGATAGAAGGTAAACAAATCCAAACAGAAACGATAGCTGCCACTGAGCAAGCAGGAGGCTTGGTTCTGCTCCAGGCTACAAAGTTTCAATTGTAGAAGATAAATAAATTCCAGATACCAGGGCCTCCACTTGGGTCGCCAGGGGGCATGGCTGGCCTGCAAACCACCACAGGCTGCCCCGTGACCCAAGGGAACCCCCACCCTGATCCGGGACACCCTTCACGGCAAACCATCTGGGCCCCCACCCATCCTTTTATTAGATAGGATAGAGGCAACAGGCCTCTATCCTATCTAATAAAAGAGTAATATGCAAATTGACCATCACTCCAACACACAATATGGCTGTCCCCATGTGGTCAAAGATCCTGCCCCCATGTGGACACAAGATGGCCACCACAAGATGGCCAGCAGGGGAGGACAGTTGGGAGGGAGCAGGCCTAATAGGGAGATCAGTTGAAGGCGATCAAGCCTGCAGGGGAGGGCAGTTAGAGGTGACCAGGCCAGCAGAGGAGGGAAGTTGGGGGCAAACAGGCTAGCAGGGGAGCAGTTAGACATCAATCAGGCTGACATGGGAATGGTTAGGGGGTGATCAGGCTGGCAGGCAGAAGTAGTTAGGGGCAATCAGGAAGGCAGGCAGGCAAGCAGTTGGGAGCCAGCAGTCCTGGATTATGAGAGGGATGTCCAGCTGCCTGTTTAGGCCTGAACCCACTGGGCAGTCAGAAGTCCCTCAGGGGGTCCCAGATTGGAGAGGGTTCAGGCTGGGCTGAAGGACAACCCCCAACACCTCAGTGAGGTGTTTCTATGAATTTTGGATTAACTTTTAAGAGTCCTCAGGGTTCTATGAAGTTTGCTGTCAACGTGATAAAGGAAAATTAGGCAGCATCCCATGTAAACAATACCCAGCACACTTCATTGTCTTATTTTCTGAAGGAAAAGAGGAGTCTGAGTAATACTCTTTAAAAGTAGAAAATAAATGTTATCTTTAAAATAACGGCACTAAGAATTTTTAAAAGTAACTAACGTGGGTGAACACAGATGTAGCTTTGATGGGGATAAATTAAAGTTTCAAAAGCACAATCAGGTGTGAACTCCTGCCCGGGCCTTGCTGTGTCGGCACGGGGCCGCCAGGGCTTCTGTGGTCCCCGTGGTCCCCCGGAAAGGGCGAGGGACCCTCAGCCAGCCGGCCCCCGCCCCGGCCCACTCGGGCCTCGACGGCAGCCTCACTCCAAGCACAGGGAGATGCCTGCTGGTGAGGAAACCGTGGAGATTTTTTCTAATTCATCTTTAAGACTCTAACTTGGGCCACAACCGGTTTGGCTCAGTGGAAAGAGCGTCAGCCTATGGACTGAAAGGTCCCGGGTTCGATTCCGGTCAAGGGCATGCACATTGGTTGCAGGCTCACCTCCAGTGGAGGGTGTGCAGGAGGCAGCAGATCGATGTTTCTCTCTCATCGATGTTTCTAACTCTCTATCCCTCTCTCTTCCTCTCTGTAAAAAATCAATAAAATATGTTAAAAAAAAAGACTCTAACTTGGCTCAGTTTAGTCTTACGGAGAATAGTCACCTGTTTTACTGAAAAGGTTAATGACACCAGGGTCAAGTTATGATTTGCTGAATTGACTTCCTCTCTGATCACACTGCTTACACCTGGTGATGCAGACAGAAATCCTGTAAATCTCAGCTCATTTAACATGGCCATGGCTACTTTTTCGGAAATAAATTCTCTGTCTCCAGGTTTCCTGAGGCTGATTGCGTTGTACTTTACAGTGAGGGAGCCTTACATCCGACCTTGTGATCCACAAGCACACCGCTGTCCCAGCAAGCCGACCAGACAGTCACTGACATCACAACTAATGGGTGATAGGAAGGGCTTCCCGGGGACTTTACAGTGTGCGCGGATATGAAGTTCCTTAATAAGCAGCAGCACAGGCACAATTCTACCCTTCCCGCCGTGGGGATGGAAGCCAAGGCGGCTAACCCTCTGCAGGACGAGGCGCTCAGGACGCCGCCTGTCACCCGCGTCGCTGCTCTCCGGGAACCACAGCCACCGGACACCGAGTCCCCTACACGGTGGCTCTTATGCGAAGAAAAAGGGCTTCCAACTTAGGCGTTCGGCTTCTCATTAGTTCACATTCCAACTCAGGGCTTCTAATTTAATATAAAATATTCACTTCTCTATCATACACTTTATTGGCTTTTATAAATGCCAATCTAATTTCCTCCTGTTTTCACTTCCTTTTCTTTGCTGCTGAACTGAAGAGAAGCACGTTGAACATACGATGGAACTCTTCAAAGGGACTGGTTGTATTTTGATCACAATGTGAGGCTGTGGTCCTCCGGCTCTTGCTTCTGCTAAGAAATGAAGCCTCCTCCTCGCTGTCGATGCCGGTGGAGCTCCGGCACGTGCTGCTCTCCAGCCCGGCTGAGAGAAATGCCCGCGCAGTGTCTCCACGCTGAGCCTTTCTTTCTCCTAACGTCCTTTGTTAACCAGCCCGGTGAGTCTGCCTGGCCGTGCTGCATGCATGGCGAGCTATAGTCACACGCCATCGTAATCCCCATGTAACTTAGTATTTAAACATTTGCCGAATGTGCCCAACATCATAGCTCCTTCAGTCTTCACAGCGACCTACAGAGCATGACAGCCCATTTCCCGGAGGAAGGAATGACATTTAGGGATTAGCTGACCTTTCTGCGGCTGGGAGAGGCCTCAGGGACTCCCGGCCCCTCTCCTCGCCCGGCCACCTGTGTCCTTGCTCGTCCTAGGTCGCCTGCACGGAGGTGCTGACCCAGGACCAGCTGACCATCTGGACCGTCCACCCAGGGACTGGCATGACCTGGTCCCAGCACAGTGAGAGGCCCCCAGAGGGCTGTTCCCGGTGCCTCCTGGCGTGTCTACGCAGTCTCTCACTGCGCACTCTCTCAGGAGGCAGCGGCTGGCTGCCAAATGCCTGCCTCCCAGCCTCCTGAGCTGCTGTATCTCCCCTGAACAGTTTGAATTAAAAGAGGAGATGGAGGCTCATGAAGAACTCAAAGCAGAGGACTTGAGAAAGTTCCTTCTGGCCTATCCATGCTGAGTCCACGCCGAGGCTGCTTGGAGACAGTGAGCGGCGCACCGTGGAGGAGCTGCAGAGGGGACGAGTGCGTGCACGGCGCCCGCCGGGGGCAGCGGGGCGCCCAGGCCGTGGCCAGGCCCGCCCAGCCCTGTGCTGAGCGGGCGCACCAGGCTGGGTGGAAACGTGGACCCAGGTTGAAACACAGGTCCAGGTCAAAACAGGTAAGTTCTACCTGCTGCTGCGCTTCGGTAATTTCCACATCTCCAGTCTTAAACTCCATCCCTCCTCCACAGCACTCCTCCAGGCCTGTGGCAGCCTCCGTTCTGGGCTGGCGTGAGGGCGCTCTGACTGACAGCTTCTGCGCCGGAAAACTCCCTTGCTGAAGGCGGCCGCACCTTGCACCCACTTCCAGTCAAGTCTCCTTCCCCCCCCCCCCCACTAGGGAAAGGGGTCAAGCTTGGTTGGGATACGTTGAGTTTAGGGGAGAGGAATGACATGAATTCTAGACCATGGGATCGAGCTTAAGACTGGAGATGTGGAAATTACCAAAGCACAGCAACGGGTAGAACTTACCCGAGGGCGAGGGAGCCAGAGAAGAGCAGTGACCTCACCTCGAAGAGCCGGGGGAGGCCTGGGGCGGGGGCACCCTGGGAACAGGTCCCAAGCGAGATGCAGAGCCCGCAGAGGGCACGGATAGGGCCCCAACCTGATGGGTGAGGCTGCTGCCCCCCGTCCTCTCTCCTCTCACGTGTGGGTCCACAGGCTGCGGCTCCCTCAGACCTCCGGCCCCACGATGGAGGCGCTGGAGCCACTTCTGTTCACTCACTTTGCAAAACCTTTCTCTGTGTTTTCCCCGCCAGCTCTTCGTTTATGTTGATGGTAACTTCAAGTTGATGGGAATAAATTTAAAGCCCAAGACTTCATTCTCTGTGTTGGACCCTAAGCAAGCGGATGTGGTGGGTGGAACCATCTCCTGCCCAGTGCCTGGCCTGCACAGCCGGTGTCCAGGGGGCAATGGCGGACAAGGAAATGAGCAGAAAGTCAAGCATGCCAGTGACACTCAGAGCTGAAGGTGCAGAGCGTGAGTCCAGGCCGGACATCAGTGACGGTACCTTTGTCAAGGGAGGCTGCTTCCCCCCGTGTGTGGGGCCGGTCCCGGGGAGCAGGGAGCCAGCGTTCCTGACAAGACCCCGGGAGCGCCCCTCACTTGCAGACTCCAGGTGCCTGTCCATTGGGCACAGCCCCTGCTCCACGCGGGCCCGAGAGACGCCACAGCTCTGGCTGTTCCCAGATGCTCCCACTTTCCAATGCCGAAAGCTCTGGTGGCGCCAGCAGGGGACGAGGCCCAGTGGATGTGGTGGAGGAAGAACGTTTAAGTGACTTCCAAGCTGTGGCCTCACTCCCAAGATTCTGTTCTTACAAAAGCTGGTCCGGTGACAATTGTAATGTTATCTCCCTCCAAAATCAAGTCGTCACAATCCCTCCACTTGCTGACCTGCCACTCACCTGGAACTCTGCGTCACCATTCCCTTTGCAAGTTGTGAGAAGAAAGGTGGGAGCTCACGGAGCAGAGCCCAGAGCTGGGAGGAGAGAGCCCATTGGCCTCTTCAGGAGCTGGATGTCTACCTGTACCTGCCTGTGCTGGCACCCACCGAAGCTCACACCACTGAGACCAAGAATAGGCCCTTGCCAATTCTGTCCTGAAAGACAAGACAGACTCAGAACCCGGAGGTGGATGACAAAGGCAGGGGTTGCCTGTGCACAGGTACCAGCCGAGTCGGGAGGGAGGTGGGGTGGCATCAGGCTGACTGGACTAGCACTGATGGAAGGTCTGCAAAGACAATAGATATGACCGGAAGTGAATCTCGGGCGCCCTTTCCCGAGTTGGCAAATACACACCAAAGGGGTCCTGAGTCATTGGTCTTCTCCCTAGAATCCTGTAGGACAAGCACATCACACTCACAGGCAGACCGGGGCAAAATAAACAAGGGGGAAGTGTGTGTGGCCACAAACAAACAAAAGCTCAATTTCCACAGAAGTGTAGGTTTATTTCATTGAGACGTGCTGAATGCAAAGGGCTGAAACAAATGAGTCATTGTTCACATAAAATAACAGAACATTTTAATAAAAATTAATATTTTTCTTGAACATTAACTTACCAGACACTGAATAACTGCACAAATTAATAAGCATATGCAAATAAACCTATTTATCTTATTGTCTGAAAGTGAAATATTTCCTGTTGCGCTCACCAAACAAGTCAGTCCAAGATCAATAATGTGCCCATCAGCTGCTAAAATATTCACTGCTAGTATTAGTGGAGAGAAATGGTGTGTAAGGGAAATGAATGCAAGATGATGATAGTCATGAGTCATTAGCGAATGTTATAGTTTGTTATTAATAATTATATATAACAGGATATTATAAAAATTAAGTTATGAAATAAAAAATATATTTCTTTATTGATTTCAGAGAGGAAGAGAGAAGGAGAGATAGAAACATCGATGATAAGAGAATCATTGATGGCTGCCTCCTACGTACCCCTTGCTGGGGATTGAGCCCACAATCCTGGCAGGTGCCCTTGGCTGTAATCGAACCCGGGTCCCTTCAGTCCACAGGCTAACGCTTTATCCACTGAGCCAAGCCGGCTAGAGCTAGTTATGAATTTTTTATTAAATGTTTCTTACACCCAGGGGGGCCGTGTGTCCTGGGTGAGCCGTGTGCCCTGGGTGAGCCGTGTCCCAAGGGGCTGTGTGCCACCGGGTGAGCTGTGTGTCCCAAGGGGCGGTGTGCCACCGGGTGAGCCGGGTTCCCCAGGGGGCTGTGTGCCCCGGGAGAGCCGTGTGCCCAGGGGAAGGGGTGGGACCCAGGGTGGGGGGCGGTTTGAACCAGAGGAGGAGCGGATTCTATTCGTGTGGTCCTGCGATAGTCACCATAAAACAAGCAGACTGCCAAATGAGGAGTGGATTCTATTCATGTGGTCCTGAGATAGTCACCATAAAACAAGCAGACTGTCAAATGACAGCGGGGAGGGGAAGGAGACCTGGGGGGAGATAAGAGAACAACCGAAGGACTGGTATGCATGCATATAAGTACAACGAACACAGAACTCTGGGGAGGGAGGGCATGTATGGGAGGTGTGTGTGGGGGCAATGGTAAGCTATGTACACATATAATACCTTAATAAAATTTTTTTAAAACGAAACAAACAAACAAACAAACAAACAAACAAACAAAAAAACCCGTTTCTTACATACCGTTATATTGGCTGGGCTGCAAAAATATTCGTTGTGGGCCGAGTGCGGCCTGTGATCAGAGGTGGACATGTGTGCTGCAGGGGGCGTGGCAGGCCCGCAGTGGCGCAGGGCCTCTGGCCTGTGCACCTGTGCTCTCTCCGGACTGTCCACAGCTCGCTCTCCGGGCCAGCAGCGCATTCGCGTGGTCCAGGCACAGCTTTTGTGTCTGCTCGGCGTTGCACAGGGACCTGGAGCTGCTGGGGGTTCTGGCCCCCTGGGGGTCTCCACTCTCTTCAAGACAGCCCCTGAGAACGCCGCCTCCTCCAGGACCTGGGAGCCACTCCTTCCTCTGCATCTTGCAAGTAATTACCGGAGTCCTTACCACGTGGCATGCTCTCTCTTGGAATTTTATTTCTGTTAGTGTTTCTAGAACCTTGAACATTTATTGACACTTTCATTGCTCACTAAATGCAGACAAATGAATTTAATAATATTTGTAAAAAACTACCATTATTAGTCTCCACTAATGTGAGATTATTTCTTGAATTTAGGATTCCCTACTTTCATTTCCTTCAGGGAGCTCAGAGGGGCTTCACTGCGGCCGACAGCCAGGCCCTCTGTCCGCCTCACCTGTCCCCGCCGCTGCGCAGCTCCGGAGCCACTGGATCCCCACCCCCTTCCTCCCAACTGGATCCCCACCCCCTTCCTCCCAGCTGGATCCCCACCCCCTTCCTCCCAACTGGATCCCCACCCCCTTCCTCCCAACTGGATCCCCACCCCCTTCCTCCCAACTGGATCCCCACCCCCTTCCTCCCAACTGGATCCCCACCCCCTTCCTCCCAACTGGATCCCCACCCCCTTCCTCCCAACTGGATCCCCACCCCCTTCCTCCCAACTGGATCCCCACCCCCTTCCTCCCAACTGGATCCCCACCCCCTTCCTCCCAACTGGATCCCCACCCCCTTCCTCCCAGCGCCTCGCTCTGGCTGCCCGAGAGGCACGGGGGCCCGGCCTCAAACACGCACCTGCCCACCCTCTCCCACCACAGCTCCAGCGGCCCTTACCTGCCGGGCTGGGCTGCGGGCTGCCGCTCCAGGCCTCTCCCCGCTGCGGTCCAGGCCTGTTGGCCGCCCCTGAAGGAGGACTTCCCACCTGGACAGCGGCTCCCCCGCCCCCGCGGCAGCCCTTCCCAAGACCCTAGGGGACCCCCCTCGGCACCAGCCCCTCCCCGCACAGCCCCCCGCCCCTCCCCTGCCTCTGCTCTGCTCGCCCCTCCAGCTCGCCCCGCCCCTTCCTGGGGAGCAGGAGGACCTCTCCGATCTCAGGGCGCAGGTGTGTTCGCCCGGTCGGCCGGACGCCCCAGAAAGCGAGCATTTTCTCCTCTCTGGTTCCAGCCCCCGCCCCAGCCCGGTGCCAGCCCTGGAGCCCGGGGCCGGGCGTGGCGACGTTGGAGGGGATTCCGGGGACAAGGGCCACAGGCTCGATCCTTAGACGCCACAGAAGTTTGGACGCTACGTCTCGCCTATCCAGCACCCCAAACTCATCCCACCTTCTGGCCGCAGGACGGGGACGCGGCGGCTCCAGGACCAGGCAGCGCCAATCCCCTGAGGTCCCAGGCAGGATGGGCGCCGCTTCCAGGGGCCAGGCGCCGGGCGGGGTGGGGTGGAGGTCGGCTCCGGAGCACCGCCTCCCGGGCCCCCTCCCCGCCCCGCGGCCTCCCAGGCGCGGGCGGTGCAGCCCCCCAGCAGCTCCTTAGACGCGCGCGCTCGGCGTGGGCGCCCTACTGTGCCTGTGCCTGTGCCTGTGCCTGTGCGCGCGCACAGATGTGTGTGTGTGTTCAGATGTGTGTGTTCAGATGTGTGTGCGCGGCCCAGATGTGTGTGTTCAGATGTGTGTGTGTTCAGATGTGTGTGCGCGCGCACAGATGTGTGTGTGTGTTCAGATGTGTGTGTTCAGATGTGTGTGCGCGGCCCAGATGTGTGTGTTCAGATGTGTGTGTGTTCAGATGTGTGTGCGCGCGCACAGATGTGTGTGTTTGTGTTCAGATGTGTGTGCGCGCGCACAGATGTGTGTGTGTGTGTTCAGATGTGTGTGCGCGCGCACAGATGTGTGTGTGTGCTCAGATGTGTGTGCGCGCGCACAGATGTGTGTGCTCAGATGTGTGTGCGCGCGCACAGATGTGTGTGTGTGTGTGTGTGTGTTCAGATGTGTGTGTTCAGATGTGTGTGCGCGCGCGCCCGCGCCGGGCTGCGCGAGCTGCCCGCAGACGCGCGTGTCTGTGTGTGTGAGCGGTGCGCGCTCGCGGGCGTGCAGCTGCGCGTGTGCCGGCGCGGGGCGGTGTGCGCGCGCGCCCCCGCCGCCGGCGCCGCGGACCCGCGGGAAGACAGGGGCGGAGCTATGCAGATGGAGAAGGTTCCGGGGGCCGCGCCGCGGCGGCCCTTCCGCAGGAGCCCAGCCGGCGGCGGCGGCGCCGGGCGCACGCGGGGCGGGCGCGGGCGGGCGGGACGCGGCGGGGGCCGGGCCGGGCGCTCGGCGGCGGCGGTGACCGCGGGCCGCCGCTGACCCGCCTGCGTGGCTCGGCTGCCGAGCGCGGCCCAGCCCGGCGGCGGCCGAGGGAACCCGCGGACTCTGCCCGCCGGACTCCGGACGGGAAGCGAGGGGAAGGGGCCGCGCCGGAGCTCGCGCCCCTGGAGCGCGGTCCACTATGGTCCTCCTCGCCCTGGGCGCTGGGAGGCGGCTGGACGCCCTGCGTCCCTCGGGGGCGGTTTTCCTGCAGACCTTGCTCTGGATTGTCTGTGCTGCCGTCTGCGGAGCGGAGCAGTATTTCAATGTGGAGGTAAGGACCGGTGGCCGCCCTCCCCGGCCGGGCCCTCCGGACACGCTCAGTCCCCGGGTCCCGGCTGCCCGGGCCGCCGGTCTGCACGCGTCCCCTCCGGCAGCCGGACCCGCGGCGCTGTTCCATCTCGGAGATGGATTCTCACCGGCCGAGCCCGTTATCCCCGCGGCACAAAGGATGCTTTGAGCGGCGCGTCCCGCTGCCACCGGGAGAGGCTGTCGCGGCTCCGGAGGCAGCTCAGCCCCCGGTCAGGGCGAGCCAGCCGCCCGGCAGCCGGACCCGGGACCTCGCTGGCATCCCCGCGGCCGGGCATTGTTCCGGGAAGGAACCTTTCCGGTCCGGGCTAACAAAGGAGGGCAGCCGCGGCCGCCAGGGCAGGGGCGCTCGCTCTGTGTGGCCGCGCTGCTCGGTGACAGAACGCTTGACCTGACGGGCGTTTTCCATTTGGAGTTAATGCCGGGCGGGCGGGCTGAGACACGGAGGACGTGGCATGGCCCTTTTTGTGTCCTCCTCCCCTCCCCCGCCCTGAACATCAACGTGGCCCAACGGGATAGTTCTGAGGTGTGTTTTTAATTTGATTTCACACTCCTCTGGCAAAACAAGGAGGTTGTAGACCGTCCTGGGTTTTGCCTGGTCAGCTCTGGAAACAGACAGACACAAAGCCGAAGGGAAGTTGGGGGCAAGGAGGTAGACCTCTGCCAAAGTGGCCTGCTGGCACCGCTGGCACCGCAGCCGCTGGTAGCTGTCCGCCTGGGCTCCGGGGCTCTCGGTGCCCACACGGAGGAGCAGCAGGAGGGCCCACAGAGCAGCTCCGGGCCAGTGGTCTCTGTCTTCTGACATCTCAGAAGACCCTACAGCTCACAGCCACTTCCTGGGCGTGTGTTTGCACACCGCGGGACCTGTTGCACAGTGAACAGCTTCCCTGAACAGACTGACGTGCAAAATGCCCGCGTCCGGGTACGAGGGCTCGTGCGCCGTGACTTCCTCTGTGTCTCTGGAAACGGTGCTCAGGGCTGGGCAGGGAGTGGGTGGTAGAGAAATAGTATTTGAAAAAGCAGCAACTATTATCGAATGAGTGAGAGAAGTTTACAGATATTATGCAAAAACCCCAACTTGAAAACCAAGGAGGTTTAACCCTTAGAAAAATACAACTTTGTTTTTCTGAATCGGAAGAGAGATGGAAAGTGCTGAGTGTCAGACTGTTGGTGAGGGCAGATTGGGATTTAGGGGATTACATGCCAGGTGGAGCTCCTGGCAGGATTTGAATGGGGAGGCTGTGCAGTGAGCGGAGGACGGAGTGGTGCCCAGGCTGCGGGAGGAGGCGCGGGCTGTGGGCGCCGTCCCTCAGGGCCGGGCGGGGAGGCGGGGCGGCAGGGTCTGTGGCGGGCGGCCTGCGGCGTGGCTCGCAGACACCCTTGGGGGCAGCACCTGGTTTTCAGGGTGAGTAACCCCCTGTGAGGCTCACCATTCATTTGACTGTATCTCTTCATAGTTGGAATCCCTCAGTCAGTGCAGACATTATCATGCAAGAAAAAGTTATGCTTTTACAAAAATATTTTAAGATTTCCATTATATTTTCTCTTTTTTCAAGATATATGGAGGAATGGTTTTAATGTAAACAAATAGGTATTTTCCCATTTTTAGAGCTTTTAAGTTATTCCATCCGTATTTATTGTACCATGCAAAGATTTAATTATTGAAAGGTTAGAAGCAAGTGTCTTGAGACCTTACAGCTCTGGCAGTGGCGACTGGCGGTGATCTGGAGATCGCCCCCGGTGGTGTGTGTCCCAGCGGTGTCCTCACAGCGTGGGCCTGGCGTCCCGGGGAGGACAGTGAAGGGAACCGAACCGCTCCCCTGCCGTCCTGGTCCCCGGGGGGCTGGCGGGCGGAGGGCTCCACGGGGCGGGCTCCCTCTGCCCGGCGCGTATGGGAAGCTTCCTGCGGCCGGACAGCCTGATGGGAGCGGCCCTGTCTTCTCCAGAGCTGCAGGGTGGCGCTCCTGCTCCAGGGCCAGGCGGGGCCCGGCATCCTGTGGGTGACATCAAGGGGCTGCATGCACGGGTGGTGTCCTCAGCGTGGAGCTCTGAGCACCGCGTCCGGCAGCACCGCGTCCGGGAGCTCCGTGTCCGGGAGCTCCGCGTCCGGGAGCAGCTCCGTGTCCGGGAGCAGCTCCGTGTCCGGGAGCTCCGTGTCCGGGAGCTCCGTGTCCGGGAGCACCGCGTCCGGGAGCTCCGTGTCCGGGAGCTCCGTGTCCGGGAGCACCGCGTCCGGGAGCTCCGTGTCCGGGAGCTCCGTATCCGGGAGCACTATATCCGGGAGCTCCGTGTCCGGGAGCTCCGTATCCGGGAGCACTATATCCGGGAGCTCCGTGTCCGGGAGCTCCGTGTCCGGGAGCACTGTGTCTGGGAGCTCCGTGTCCGGGAGCTCCGTGTCCGGGAGCTCCGTGTCCGGGAGCACCGCGTCCGGGAGCTCCGTATCCGGGAGCACTATATCCGGGAGCTCCGTGTCCGGGAGCTCCGTATCCGGGAGCACTATATCCGGGAGCTCCGTGTCCGGGAGCTCCGTGTCCGGGAGCACCGTGTCTGGGAGTTCCGTGTCCGGGAGCACTGTGTCCGGGAGCACCGTGTCCGGGAGCACCTCGCCCTGGGAGCACCGCATCCGGGAGCACCGTGTCCGGGAGCTCCATGTCCGGGAGCACCGTGTCCGGGAGCACCGTGTCCGGGAGCACCGTGTCCGGGAGCTCCATGTCCGGGAGCACCGTGTCCGGGAGCACCGTGTCCGGGAGCACCGTGTCCGGGAGCTCCGTGTCCGGGAGCTCCATGTCCGGGAGCACCTCATCCGGGAGCTCCGTGTCCGGGAGCACCTCATCCGGGAGCTTCATGTCCGGGAGCACCGTGTCCGGGAGCACCGTGTCCGGGAGCTCCCAGGCTGCAGATGGGGGAAGCTCTGGGAGACGCCTCCCTGCTGGCCTCTGAGATTGCAGTGCTCTCTCCTGGCCAGCACCCCCAGGCAGAGCGTCCTAAGATTGGGTGTAAAGTCTCTATTGTTCTCCTGGAGGTGGGCAGTGTGGAGGGTTCACGCTAACCCTTTCCCGTCTGGTTTCTAAGAGCAGACATTGGAGATTGCAGTCTCAGAGTGGAGGTGTGCGGCACGGCGTGGAGAGGAACAGTGCACACTGTTCGGTCGTTTTGTTTTTAAGAAGCAAAAAAGGATGCGTGCAGCTGAGGTCCCAGGGCAGGCAGCTCTCCCCTCGGCACGGAGCCGGCACCGGCGCCATCTTCCCGGGCGCGCTCAGAGGTCGGCCTGTGTCGGGTCCACGCCGGTGGGCCGCCGACCGAGGACTTGGCGGGGCACCGGAGGTGTCGCTGGCGTGACCAGGGCGGCGCTGCGGGTCACGGGGCGGCAGGGGTGGGCGCAGAGTCGGATGCAGGCTCCGGAAGGCCGTTTGTCCGGCACACCTTCCTTGTCCTCGTGGACCCTGCCTCCGGGCTTTGTTCTGGCCTGTGCACCGCGAGCGTTCTTGCGGTGAGATTTGAAGAGTTCATGATGCTACTAACTTTCAACAGCTTGACAGTTTACCAAATGTAAAATGAGTGAGCAACATTCTTATCGTTTTTAAAACAATAGCACACATTTCCAATGAGGAGATATTTGAAGCCAATTTAATGTAAAATTAAAACATAATTGCCTGGTGCACTTATCAAGGTATAGGAAGATGAGTATTTTATTGTGACAAAAACCTTAATAGAGGAAAAAGGATTTTGTTGTTTTGAACTAAAGAGAGAAGAGAGATTCTGGATTTCAAAAGGGTATTTGGTGACGAGCGCTGGGAACAGGTGCGGCTCTCCTGCGCTCCCGGCAGCCGCTCCTGGACCCGCCTCAGGGCCACTCCTGCCGCCGTTGGTCCGGCCGGGCCATCCTGCTGGGCGGCTCTGCCGCGGGGGCCGGCAGTGAGGCAGGAGCGCTGTGTGCAGATTCACGTGTCGTGGGTTGGCCACTTGATTCGTGTCCGCTGCCGCCTCCTCATGTCAGCGATCAGAGTTACTTGGGCGTGGAAGGATGCTGTCCCTGCGGCTGGTGGCCTCCTGGGGCAGGGACACTCTCAGTGCACCCACCGTGCCGGGGCCCGGCCGGCCATGTCCACGGCCACGGCCACGCGGGCTCCGGCTGCACCGGCTCCCCGGCCTCCACATGTCAGAGGCCGGCATGGCCAGGAGGCCGGGTCCTCCGCCTCCCGCGGCCCCGCGGGTCCCGCTCGGCCTCCCGGACATTCCGAGCCTCCGGCCAGGTCACCCGGTGCGGGGCGTGCGGGAGGCCCTGGTCGGCCCAGGCCAGCCAGGCGGGCTGCCTCCTGCCCGCGCGGAGCGGGGCCCACAGCCAAGAGCCAGCCCCGCCCGCCCGGCTGCGCCCGGCTCCCTCAGCCTCTCCTGGCAGAGATTAGGGCTGGGCTAATAACGGCTTTTCTCTTTCTTCTGAATCTCTGGAGTCAGGTTGAAAACAACAAATCTAAAGTTTCTCCTTTCTCTTGCTCATGCTCTCTCAGGTTACTAACAAGGACATTGCAATGCCCTTACTTATTGGTTTAGTTCTTCGCTCAAGTTGGATTGACCAATTATCTTATATACATTTTTTCACAGCCTACTCCAAGTGTTACCTTTTCACAATATTTGATAAATGACCAATTGCAATGATTTCAGAACCAAAAAGGGGCCATTAAACATTTGAATAATTAGTTAACTTTATTCAGTGTCAGATGAGTAAAATTTCTGTTTTTGCTCCTTCAGGAATTTCTGATCCTTCAGTATGTAAATTTCAAATTGAGAAAGTAATTTTTCATGTTACTTCCCATCACAGTATGTTTATGTGTCTGTGAATGAGGTAGTCATTGCATTTCTTACTGTGTGGGGAGTAAGAGCACAATTCTGGCACCACACTGCTGGCTTCTACTCTCAGCCCTTCAGCTGACAGTACATTAAGTCAGCAACGGACAACCCAATCTCTGTGGGCCTCAGTCTGCACATCTACGAAATGGATCCTCACAGTATCTACCTCCTAAGGTTGCTTTTATGATTCAATGACTATATCACATTAAATAGATGGGTGGATGGACAGAGAGATACATAGATGCATAAAAAAATAAATGATAGATAGATAACATGCCTTCACATGATTAAACACAATACTTTTTCATTATCATTAATAAAAAAATAAATGTTGATTCAAAGGTAACTGCATGAGATTATTTAATTACACAAAAGTCTATCAGGTGAGGACATGCCACCTGGTTTAGGAAGATTTTCTTTTCATGCTTTTTTTTTATTTTTGAAAAGTGTAATCTCCTGGCAGCCAACCAAGCCGGCACCAGTACATTTTCTTCCCATGGGTTTTTCTTAGACAGTTTGGATCAGCAACGTGGTTTTCACATTTTGTCTTGTCATCTGCTACTATCATAGAATGTTAAGTTCAGCTCACACCTTCTTTTGCAAGCTTGAGTTTGCTGAAATCTGTTCGTGTTCCCTAAAACCGTGGAAGAGAAATAGGCCTTTATGAGGTGAAGGCTTGTTTATTTTAACTGGCTCGAGGCCCACATGCCTCCGATCCACAGAGTAGGGTTCCATGTGTTACTTAGAGCTCTGGATTAGACCCCAAATCCAGAACATAAGAGTCTTTATTTTCAATTGGTGGAGGAAGGAGGGGCTGAGCAAACAGGTATTAATGTCTTTTCTTATGTGGAGAAGTGAGGGGTTAAGAGCACAATTTGACAATGAATCTGTTTGAAAACACGACACACTTGACCATGTTCCCTTGGGGTAGACGGTACTGGGCAGTGTGGCGTCTGGGTCGGACCCAGGACAGAGTGGGCCTAACCTCGGTTCTGGACTCACGTAGCTTTGATCTTGGGCAGTCATTTCGTCACTGCTTCTGTCTGTAAACTCGAGTACTCAGCTAAGCCGTCCCGGTGGCCATTCCGAATTTGAAATTCTGTTCTATTTGGCCTCTGGGCTGTAATTTACATAGTGAGAGGGGGAAATACACCCATTGGCTCTGTGAGTTTTGGGGCAACTGGATCACAGAGGTGGGTGTTGGGATGTATTTCTGAAATGCACGTAGTGACGTACAGACCATTTGGCTTCCAGCTAAGGTTTGTCACCATCCATGGTGATACGGGGGCTTCGTGGTGGAAATAATCCTGGCCTTCTGAGGAGTCAAAACACCGACAGCAAATTATATGTAATTTTAAAATCAGTTTTTGGCTGAGGTAGGCAACTTAAAAATTTAATGTTAAAAACATGGTTTGATATTAGTTTGAAAAATATACACCATTTCCAAATGGAACTTCAATCATATAAAGGCAAATTGGAATGAGAGCAAAACCTGATTTTGGTGTGTGTGTGTGGGGGGGGGGGAGGCAGGGTGGGATACGGAGGGTCTTGAAATTCAAATCTGTCTGCCTGCCTGTCTCCATCCGCCAGCGAAACGTGGCGCTTCACGGAGACGCAGGCTTGTCCCGATGTCCCTGCTGCCCTTGTGGAGAGGGATGTGGGCACATGGCGTTCGGAGGGTTATTTCTGTTCTTTACAACACTTTTGATTTTGAATGTGAAAAATCAGATTGCATTTGTTTTATAAAATGTGCAGCTGATGTGAACAGCAGAAATACTTCATGCTGCAAGGATGAAATGCTAAGTAACAATATGTGGGAAGCCTACTTTTCTTTTGCCTTTTTCCTGGGACAGTTATTTATAGATTTTCCTGAAACCATATGTGGCCGCCCCCACCCCCGCCGGCAGTTAGCTCTGAATGGGCGCTCTCTGTCGGCGTGCCTCACCGCCGCCCTTTGGCACGCGCATCCTTGGGTTTGGATCCGAGGACTGTCTCCACGAGCCACATACCGGGAGCCTGGCCAAGCGTCTCAGAGCCGCGCCACCTTCCATGAAGTCAGCGGTGTGCAGCAGTGTGCATGGCACTCGGTGTGCAGCAGGAAATTTAAAAAAACAATTTATTGATTTGGGAGAGAAACATCAATCTGTTGCGAATCTTGTATGTGCCCTGACCGGGGATTGAACCCGCACCTTGGCATGTGGGGACCACAGTGCTCTCACCACCTGTGCCACCTAACCGGGGCAAGGATTTCTAAGACATACAGTGCCTGACTATTTAGTCAGGGGCACTGACCTCTTTCCCCTTAAATTGTCAGGTAGAAAATGACAGCAGCCAACACAACCATAGCCATAAGTGTGAATGTATCAAAATTACACCTACTTTTTTTGTGTGGTAGACAAAAAATATATTTTTTGATGTGCTGCAATATTTTAGTAGTTACCTTGTGCCCCTTTGATGAGAAATCCTGCAGTAGGTGACCTGAGGTGTAGAATATAAAGGAAGGCTAGGGGGCGCTGGTGAGCTGTGCACGCTGCCAGGGAAGTGGAAGGACCTGGTTCAAAGTCAAGGACATGGGGGCAATCAGAGTCTTGAAGTGAATCCTAGCCAATCACAAAGCTTAAGAAAATCAGGGGCCGCTGGCTCATGATTGAAGACGAGAGCTGGGCTTCCGGAGAGCCACTCCACAGCTCTGATTGCATATGTGAGGAACTGGGAGGAAATTAGCATTTCTTGGGCACGACTCTGTGAGGAAGACTAGGCCGCCCGCCGTGCCCCCGCCTTGGGGTGGTCAGCGCCATACTCTATAGTGACAAGTCTCTGAGTTTTTATTTCAGCTACAAGGACGATGCGGTCACTGGGTGGGAGGTAGTACAGGTAGGCGACATTTAACTGGTCCTGCCTTTTAGACTGTGTACAGCAAACATCCCATTTCCACAGCGATTCGACTAACGTTATATCCTTCATGTTTACTGTATGACTTTATTGAATAAATATTTTTTTTTAACAAAAGCAGATTTTAAAACATAGGCTTTACCTGTTTCTCTTCTTAAAAATATGTAAGAAATGAGCCACAAAAATGGGGAGCAGAGTTTTTCTTCTTTAACAGGAACCTTGCTGATTGTTATGATTCGATGAAGGTCAGGGCCTGAGAAGAGGCCGTGACAGGGCAGTGGGGGCCGTGACAGGGCAGTGGGGGCCGTGGCAGGGCAGTGGGGGCCGTGGCAGGGCAGTGGGGGCCGTGGCAGGGCAGTGGGGGCCGTGGCAGGGCAGTGGGGGCCGTGGCAGGGCAGTGGGGGCCGTGGCAGGGCAGTGAGAATCTGCCCGCCTTAAGATGCTGTCACCCCCACAGCCCCACCCTGTCCTGTTAGTGCTTTTAAACTACGGGTAGGTGGTCCGGGGAGCAGGGTGAGAGAGTGAGCCACATCCTTGGACACACACTCTTAGGAGAGATGGTGTCGGAGTGAGGTTCACTGACAGGCACCCCTCACCCTCTGCAGGAGCGGGGTGGCAGGGCAGGTCCTTTGTCCTCCGTTAAGGGGCACCACCCCTTCCAGGGAAGCTGGTGTGGGCTGGAACGTGTTCTCCTTCCCCCGACTGCACGCTCCCGAGGAGCTGCCAGGGGCATGCTGCCTGCACTCAGAGCCCGTGAGGTGTCCGCGGGCACGCTTCCCACGGGAATGTTCCACACTGGATCTCCACCATGTGTTAACAGATCCCATGTGTTACCAGATCCCATTGCTGGAGGGATTATCCTTGAGCTTGTGTGAAGCTCTGACGTCCCTGCCTCGTTGGTCTTCACGCCATTGCCCGCGGCTCCTGCTCACCGTCCTGCTGCCTCTCCGCTGGGCTCAGTCCGCCGCAGACAAGGCTCAGAGAGTGGGTGCTGTCACCTGCAGTCCCGCCCCACCCTGCCTTCATTGGGAATAAAGCAGACTCATTACTCCCAGAACCCAATGTGTGCCCAGTGGTTCCATGAAATTGAGGTCGAAACCACGGAAACCCCCTCCGAGTACAGAAAACACTCGTGTGGAGGACGGGGCTGTGGATATCGCCACAGCTCGGTCCTAGAGCCGGGACAGCCCTGCCCAGGCTCAGTGGCATCTGTGTTTGCTCCATGGAGATCCCAACAGCTTCCTCTGCAGCCACCGCTGGCTCTGACCATGGATTGTGACCTCTGTGAGTGGCACAGTGGGATGGTGACAGCACCTCCTGGAGGCAGACGGGGGCCTCCTCCAGGGATGACAGCTGGACAGAAACGTTACATGCCGGCACCGCTGTCTGTTAGGGTCCAAACAACCCTCGAAATGGGAGCACCTGGAATTGACCTCGACCGCCAGCTTGGTGCCGGAAGAGACCATGGTAATCAGCAGCCATGTGCTGCGTGCCTCAGTGCCCAGCCCTGCTTTCTCTGGTTCGAGCCGAGAGGTGAGGGGTGGAGACCTCTGGGAGCTGCTCCGCGTCACCGATGGGGCTGCACAGCCCAGGCTCCCCGGAGTCCAGGTGAGGTCAAAGTCCGGGTTCCAGGAGCAGAGTGCTCGCTCCGCCGCTGTCTTCCTGTGGCGCGTGGGAAGAGGGGGAGGGGAGGGCACTGCTCGGTGACCTTGCTGTTACCTGCACGGCTTGTCTGGCGCTGTGGGGTCAGCTGTTGATTCTGAATCAACTGTTGGCTGATCAAGATAGATTAGTGATGTTGCACTCACTAGAAAAATTGATAATCCCGGTGAAGTTACATAGGATATTAAATCTTGAATTACATAGACTGTTGAATTACATATACTATTATGTCATCTTGAATTACACGTTATCCACTCACAAGTATCACTCCTTCATTTAAAAACTGAGACATGGAAGATATTTAAAAAGACTCAGGTTGAATTTTTAAGACATCAAAACTACAGTATGTGAGATTTAAGATGCACTGGAAATTTAAGCAGATTTCACATGACTAAAGAAAAAAGAGTGAACTTGAAGTCAGCAATGGAAGTTATTCAGAGTGAAACAGGAAAAGGGGACTTTTAAAGAGTGAACAAATCATCAGTGATGCCTGGGGTGGCTTCAGGTGGCCAATGGTGTGCAGCCGGAGTCCTGCCAGGAGGTGCAGGGCGAGAATTTGAAGGTAAAATGAACAAAGCTTTTCCCAGTTTGGTGGAAAATACATAAACTCATGTATCCATGAAGCTCAATGGTTCTCAAGCACAAGATTCATAAGTAAAATGACACCATAATCAGATTGGTCAGCTGAAGGATAAGGAGAAAATATTCAGAGAGAGAGAGAGAAAGAGAGAGAGAGAGAGAGAGACTTTACATACAGAGGATTAAAAACCCCCGACAGACTTCTTGTCAGAAATAATGCAAACAAGAAGACACTTGAGGAACATTTTGAAAATGCCAAAAGAAAAAAATAACTGTCAACTTGGTATTTTATACTCAGTGAAATTATCTTTCAAAAAGAAGGAAAAGGCTCACAGAAGCTGAAAGCTTTCATGCCCAGTCACAGGCAGGGCATGAAATGTTAAATGCGAAACCTGGAGACAGTCGAGGCCCACCACCAGTACACAGCATCCCCAGCAGCGTCAGCTTTGTCAGGGTACATGGCACAGCCTGAACAAATCTCAGAATCACTGCAGGGGTGGAGCCAGGCCATAGGGGCATGTCCTTGAGATTCCATATCTATGAAGCGAGAGGCCCAGTGCCTCGGCCTGGCCTGTGGGATCAGGCCAAAACCAGCTCTCCGACGTCCCCGAGGGGTTCCAGATTTCGAGAGGATGCAGGCCAGGCTGAGGGACGCTGGATGTTGGCCAGCTGGGGAGAGACAGAGGGAGGACTCCTGGGCTTGTCCTACTAATCTCACTCAGTCTCGATTGGCCAAACCCCAGCAGCGCGCTCACCCACCAGTCAGAGCATCTGCCCCCCGTGGTCAGTGCATGTCATAGCGACTGGTCAACCAATTGACTATCTATCTCCTGGTTGTCCGAGCATGTTATAGCAGCGAGCAGTTGAGTGACCTTAGCATATCATTAGCATCTTACACTTTCACTTGTTGAATAGACAACCAGAGGACTGGACACAGCATATTAAGCTTTCATTATATAGGACTAGAGGCCCAGTGCATGAAAATTCATGCACTGTAGGGGTGTCATTGAGCCTGGCCTGCCTCCTCTTACAGTCTGAGAGCTCTCAGGGGTGGGAGGTGACCTGGTGACCAGGGGAAGGTGACAAGCCTTGGGCGGCCCTGGGCAACTGGGGGTCTGAGGGCAGGTCCAACCATGTACCTGCCACCACCACCACCACCCCCTTCCCCTGTCTGGGCTGAAAGGACTGGGGGACTCCAATGGGGCTGAGGGGACTGGGTGCTTCCATCTTGTGGCTATGGGTGCTGCCATCTTTGTGATGGTATGATGGTGAATTTGCATATTGCCTCTTCCTGAACAGTGCATCCGCCACGTGTCCATGCATGTATCCTGCACTGCCCTCTCCTGAGCCTGGGCCTCGGCCTCCCTGTCACAGGCCTCCGGTGCTCAGACTCCGCCCCTTTCCAGCCTCTGCTCCCTGGGACGCAGCCTGGCTTTCCTGCGCAGGCCCGAAGTGACTGCCATACAGAGTGTGCTCTGTGGTTTACACCCACGTCTATGGAGAGTACTACATTTAAATCTCGGGAGCTTTCTGAATACCTATTTAGAAATTAATTTAAAAATAATGATAATTATCTTAATTTAGATAACATGTTTATGAAAAAATAAGTATTATTAAAAACATTACAAAGAAGACATTGGGGAGAAACCAAGATGGCGGCATAGGTAAACGCCTAACTGCAGCCGCACTCAACAATTTCAAAAAATAGAACTAAAACATAACGTGGACACTATCCAGAACCACAGGAAAGGTGACGACTTGAAATTCTACAACTAGAAGGAAAGAGAAAACCAGAAGAAAAACCAGAGGAGCTCTAAAAGCCTAAGGTACGGAGACACGGTGTGCACATGGGGAGAGGATGGAACCGGAGAGGAGGGGAAGCTGAGTGCCTGGCTGGCATTCCCTAGCGGGAAGGAGATAAAAGCTCCGGACTGTTCTGAACCCCAACTTTGACTGCACTGAATTCCAGTTCTGGGCGAGACCCTGGGGTCCAGGCTCACACAGAGGGAATCTGGGCTGTAGGGCAGAAGCTCAGCGGAGCGGCAAAAGGCAGAACCCCCGAGTTGCGCATATTGCAGGCAGAGGACAGACAGTTGATTAAGCAACTGGATTGCCCTAGCGGGAAGGAGACATAAGCTCTGGACTGGTCTTAACCCCACTTCCAACTACACTGAACCCCAGTTGCAGGCTCGTTGGGGGAGAGACTAGACTGTCTGGTAGTGGGTGAAACTCTAGGGTGCCTTTCTCTCAGAGGTGCTTGCAGTGAATACCAAAGGACATTGAGGTACACTGAGACTCAGGAACCTCAGAGGGCAGGGCTAACCGGAAACCAAGGCTGTAGGCTCCACCCTGAAACTCTGCCCCATCCAAGCTGAACACAGAGGCTTTTGTAGGTTTCCAAGTGCAATAAGGCTGTCTCCTGGCATAGACACAGCTGACCCTCCCAACCTACCAACTCAGGGAAGCAGCGAAAATGCCAAGACGAGGAAACAGATCACAAAGGAAATAAATGGAGGACAAAAAGCGATTGGATATAGAGTTCAAAGCCACAATTATAAGGTTGTTCAAGAATCTCCTAGAAAAGGCCGATAAAATAAAGGAGACCTATGAGGATATGAAAAGGGATCAGCTAGAAATAATAAAGGATCAATAAGAAATAATAAAGGATCAACTAGAAATAAAGAATACATTCTCTGAAATAAAAAAATATTATACAGAGTTCTAAAAACAGAATGGAAGATTGCAAGAATCAAGTCAAAGATTTGGAACACAAAGAGCCAGAGGACACTCCTCCGCAGAAGCAAGAAGACAAGAGAATATAGAAAGTTGAAGATAGTGTAAGAAACCTCTGAGACAACTTCAAGCGAACCAACATCAGAATTATGGGCATCCCAGAAGATGACAGAGAGCAAGATACCGAAAACATATTGAAAGAAATAGTGACAGAAAACTTCCCCCACCTGGTGAAAGAAAATAGACTTACAAGTCCAGGAAGCACACAGAACCCCAAACAAAAGGAATCCAAAGAGGACCACACCAAGACACATCATAATTAAAATTCCAAGAGCAAAAGACAAAGAGAGAATATTAAAAGCAGCAAGACAAAAGCAGGAGTTACCTATAAAGGAGCACCCATATGACTGTCAGCTGATTTCTCAACAGAAACCATGCAGGCCAGACGGGAATGGCAAGAAATATTCAAGGTGATGAATAACAAGAACCTACAGCCAAAAATACTCTATCCAGCAAAGCTATCACTCAGAATCAAAGGCCAGATAAAGAGCTTCACAAATAAATTTAAGCTAAAGGAGTTCATCACCGCCAAGCCAGAATTATATGAATTGCTAAAAGGGGTCTTTAGGAAGAGGAAGAAAATAAAGATAAAAATTATGAACATCAAATACGTAACTATCAACAAGTGAATCTAAAAACCAAGGGAAGTAAAAATCATGATGAACAATATTAACTGGTGAATATAATGAAATCAGAGGTATGGAAGGGGAGTGGACTGATTATTCTCAGGGAAATGGGGAGTAGGATGGGTGGGAAGAGACTGAACATAAACTCCACCTATGGATGAGGACAGTGGGGGGTGGGGAAAGGGCAGAGGGTGGGATGGGAACTTGGTGGAGGAGAGCAATGGAGGGTGGAAAATGAGGAACATTTGTAATAATACGAACAATAAAGATTTATTAAAAAAAAAAAAGAAGAAGAAGACATTGGCCTAACTAGTTTTTCTCAGTGGTTAGAGCATTGGTCCTGGGGCCAAGGGTCTTGGGTTGGACTCCCAGTCAAGGGAATATGTCTCATTTGCCGGTTTGATCCACAGCCCTCGCATGCGGGAGGCAGCTAGTCCATTTGTCTCTCTCACATCAACTTTTTTTCTTTTTCTCTCCCACCTCCTCCCTCTCTTCTATTCTCTCTTAAGATCAATGGAAAAATGTCCTTGGGCGAGGATTTTAAAAAAAAAGACATTGTTTTACATTTTTCAAATATTTTAAATGTCAGACTTAAAAAAAGATAGCTCAATTCTTATATTTGTTTCTGCATTCACACTTGAATATTATAAACCATAGAGCCTCTGTCAGTTGCAAGCAAATGAGAGAGAGTTCAACATTGGTATGTCATAGCAGCTTAACCTAGTGATGCTCAGAGGGCTCTGGACCCGCAGGTTCCTAGACCAGACTGTGAGAAGCAGGGTTCTAGCAGCCACACTGTTTCAACATTTTCTCCTAAAAATACCAAGGCCCCTCCCCGAGTCCTCCTCCAGCTCCTGCCTTCATTTCTGCCCCCTTCTGCCTCCCGTGGGCTCAGCAGACAGCTGGCCTCCGCCGTCCTCACCCAGCAGGGAGCCTTCTCTGCGCTTCTTCAAGGCTCCGGCACAGTCCTGGTCACAGGCGCTTGCCCTCCTCCCAGCAGATGCTGGCGCTGCTCGGGACAAGCAGCCGCTCTTGGCGTTCCGGTGGGACATCCACTAACGCCGCGTTCGCCGACTCCACGCAGGACGCTCAGCCAGGCATCAACTTCTCGGGTCTCCATGCCTCTCAGCTTTTTGTTTGTTTTTAATATGTTTTTATTGATTTTGGAGAAGAAGGGACAGGGAGAGAGAGATAGAACATCAGGATCGGCTGCGTCCTGCACGCCCCACACTGAGGATGGAGCCCCCCACACTGAGGATGGAGCCCGCCACACAGCGTGGGAATCTACCCCGACCTCCTGGTGCGTAGGCTGATACTCATCACTGAGCCACGCCAGCCAGGTGGTTTTAAAAAATGATTTATTGATTTTTAGAGAGAGAGGATGGGAGAGAAAGATAGAAGCACCATCCATCAGCTGCTGCCTGCACCCCCTACTGGGGATGGAGCGGGAAGCACTGGTGTGCGCCCTGCGGATCAAGCTGGTGCCTCTTGGGTCCGGGTCTCGCTCCACGGCTGCGCACACAGGCCGGTGCGCCTCTCCCTCTTGGTCTTCTGGGGCCCCGGGGCCCAGTGCGTCCGCCGGGAGAGAAGTGAAGGGATGGATGAAGACTCGTTCTCTGCCTGGAGTGTATGGTTACACCTGGCACCCCGTGTTAGAGGACACTGATGTGGGCGCCACCCACCAGTGGTAGAGGGCCGCGCGAGGGGCTCACACCGGCTCTGTGACCACGACGTCCCTCGGGGACAGCGTCCAGGCGGCCGGGCTGCGGAGGGAGCTGCGGGGGTCGAGAGGGCGTTCCCGTCGCCGGCAGGGCGGGCGGTGGTTTCTGGTTTGCTCTTTGCTTCACTTACTCTGTGAAGAGCATTTAACTTATCATCAAAAGCTGCATCATCTTCAGTGAGCTAGTGAGTAGCGTGGCCTTTGGGGTTTTCTAGGTGCCCCCGCGTGCTCCATCTGTAAATACCCGTTTTCTGTTCCTTCACGGAGGCCACATCCACATGGACATCGGGCTGGGAAGGAAGACTTGTTCATTGGTCACTTCCTCAGGGGCGGGCGTCAGAACGCCTCGGGAAAATGGCCTTCCTCAAGTTCAATAGCTTCACCTGAAGTTCTGACTGTTCATAAGCGGCAAGGCCCGGGTTTGCAGGAGGAAGCAAGGCCGCTCTCCCGAATGTCACTGGGTCTCCTCACGCCCTCCACGCCCCTGGGCACGTGGGTGATGGAAGCGTTGAGATGCTGTCCACCTTGCACCAGGAGCGTATAAAACCCTGCGAGTGAGGAGTCACCGAATGCTTTCCATTTCTTCTAAGTCATTTCTCTTTAAATCTGATCTTGGGCAGCGGTGGCAAGCACAGCACGGGGGGTCTGGGAGGGGCTGGCTCGGGTGTGACGCTGGGTGGTGTCTCTGGCCCCACCTGCTCTGGGCACCAGCAGGCAGGGACGGGGAGGACAGGGGCTCTCCTGTCTGTGGTGGGAAGCACAGGCGGCCAGCGAGGCCCTGAGAACAGACAGCCCCCCCCCCCCCCCCCCCCGGTATTTCAGGGAAAGTGCGTCAGCAGGGATGGCGGAAAGCGCGCCTGCGGATGAGGACCACCATCTGCCCAAGCCTGTAGGTTTCATTCTTTTTAAATGGTTTTCTTCTTGTTACTTGAGTTACTCCCAGAAATTTTCTAGACACACACACATCCCACCCCCCCCACCCCCCTATCTCTATCTTACTCAAAATTCACTTCTTCCTTCCGTGGAAACACATTTCTTAAAATGTTCTATACATTCCTTACACTAGGTTCTGGAGAACTTTTCATGTAGAAAATAGGGCATATACGACAGCCTTACACTGCCATGGCAACTTATGACTTACGCGGGGATTTGTTTAACCGCAGCCTAATTGCTGACCCCGGAGTTCCCAAGGCTGTTTCTATGACAAACAGTGATGCCGCTTGCTCGCTCCAGCATGTGTGCGCCTACTGACGATGTTTCTGGAAGTGGGAGCGCTGGATTGAGGGCTGTTTTTAGTTGTAATTCCAGGGAGGCTGCCAAATCACTGCCCCCAAACGTGTCGTTTGTGTGCCGGAGTGTGGGGGGCTCCGCACCCTCCCGGTGCTTTAATGTTGTCTGACACGGCGAGGGAAACACTGATTTCATACAGATTCCAAGGAATGTCAATAAGTGGCATGCTCACAATATTTTAATGCATTTGTGTCGCTTTATTGCAAGAACTTCCCTTTCCTGTCTTTATTTTGTTTTCTCTTTCTTACTGACTTATAATAGTTTTATTATGTGTTAACTAAATCGACCCATTTTTTATCATGCATAATAAAATGACTTATTGATGTATTTTGATTTGGCTAATTCTTTTTTCTCAGATTAGTCATTTACGGTTTCAATTTTCTATAATGCTTTCAAAAATCCCCCAAAATTTAAAAACTGTTTCTAAAATCATTTGTTTATTTCTCTCTTCCTATTTTAACTTAAAACTTTGGCTTATATAAAATGCTTCCAGGACAGCCACTGGCATTGGAATCCACTTAGGAGGAGGGACAGGGGTGTGCACAGAGGAGGAGGGACAGGGGTGTGCACAGAGGGGAGGGACAGGGGTGTGCACAGAGGAGGAGGGGTGGGTGTGCACAGAGGAGGAGGGACAGGGGTGTGCACAGAGGAGGAGGGATGGGTGTGCACAGAGGAGGAGGGATGGGTGTGCACAGAGGAGGACGGACAGGGGTGTGCACAGAGGAGGAGGGACAGGGGTGTGCACAGAGGGGAGGGATGGGTGTGCACAGAGGAGGAGGGATGGGTGTGCACAGAGGGGAGGGACAGGGGTGTGCACAGAGGAGGAGGGACAGGGGTGTGCACAGAGGGGAGGGATGGGTGTGCACAGAGGAGGAGGGGTGGGTGTGCACAGAGGGGAGGGATGGGTGTGCACAGAGGAGGAGGGATGGGTGTGCACAGAGGAGGAGGGACAGGGGTGTGCACAGAGGAGGAGGGATGGGTGTGCACAGAGGGGAGGGACAGGGGTGTGCACAGAGGGGAGGGATGGGTGTGCACAGAGGAGGAGGGACAGGGGTGTGCACAGAGGAGGAGGGACAGGGGTGTGCACAGAGGGGAGGGATGGGTGTGCACAGAGGGGAGGGGTGGGTGTGCACAGAGGAGGAGGGATGGGTGTGCACAGAGGAGGAGGGACAGGGGTGTGCACAGAGGAGGAGGGACAGGGGTGTGCACAGAGGGGAGGGGTGGGTGTGCACAGAGGAGGAGGGACAGGGGTGTGCACAGAGGAGGAGGGATGGGTGTGCACAGAGGGGAGGGACAGGGGTGTGCACAGAGGGGAGGGATGGGTGTGCACAGAGGGGAGGGGTGGGTGTGCACAGAGGAGGAGGGATGGGTGTGCACAGAGGAGGAGGGACAGGGGTGTGCACAGAGGAGGAGGGATGGGTGTGCACAGAGGGGAGGGGTGGGTGTGCACAGAGGAGGAGGGACAGGGGTGTGCACAGAGGAGGAGGGATGGGTGTGCACAGAGGGGAGGGACAGGGGTGTGCACAGAGGGGAGGGATGGGTGTGCACAGAGGGGAGGGGTGGGTGTGCACAGAGGAGGAGGGACAGGGGTGTGCACAGAGGAGGAGGGATGGGTGTGCACAGAGGGGAGGGATGGGTGTGCACAGAGGGGAGGGGTGGGTGTGCACAGAGGAGGAGGGACAGGGGTGTGCACAGAGGAGGAGGGACAGGGGTGTGCACAGAGGAGGAGGGATGGGTGTGCACAGAGGGGAGGGATGGGTGTGCACAGAGGAGGAGGGACAGGGGTGTGCACAGAGGGGAGGGATGGGTGTGCACAGAGGAGGAGGGATGGGTGTGCACAGAGGGGAGGGGTGGGTGTGCACAGAGGAGGAGGGATGGGTGTGCACAGAGGAGGAGGGATGGGTGTGCACAGAGGGGAGGGACAGGGGTGTGCACAGAGGGGAGGGATGGGTGTGCACAGAGGAGGAGGGATGGGTGTGCACAGAGGAGGAGGGACGGGTGTGCACAGAGGAGGAGGGACAGGGGTGTGCACAGAGGGGAGGGATGGGTGTGCACAGAGGAGGAGGGATGGGTGTGCACAGAGGAGGAGGGACAGGGGTGTGCACAGAGGGGAGGGATGGGTGTGCACAGAGGAGGAGGGATGGGTGTGCACAGAGGGGAGGGGTGGGTGTGCACAGAGGAGGAGGGATGGGTGTGCACAGAGGAGGAGGGATGGGTGTGCACAGAGGGGAGGGACAGGGGTGTGCACAGAGGGGAGGGATGGGTGTGCACAGAGGAGGAGGGATGGGTGTGCACAGAGGAGGAGGGACGGGTGTGCACAGAGGAGGAGGGACAGGGGTGTGCACAGAGGGGAGGGATGGGTGTGCACAGAGGAGGAGGGATGGGTGTGCACAGAGGAGGAGGGACAGGGGTGTGCACAGAGGGGAGGGATGGGTGTGCACAGAGGAGGAGGGATGGGTGTGCACAGAGGGGAGGGGTGGGTGTGCACAGAGGAGGAGGGATGGGTGTGCACAGAGGAGGAGGGATGGGTGTGCACAGAGGGGAGGGACAGGGGTGTGCACAGAGGGGAGGGATGGGTGTGCACAGAGGAGGAGGGATGGGTGTGCACAGAGGAGGAGGGACGGGTGTGCACAGAGGAGGAGGGACAGGGGTGTGCACAGAGGAGGAGGGACAGGGGTGTGCACAGAGGAGGAGGGACAGGGGTGTGCACAGAGGAGGAGGGACAGGGGTGTGCACAGAGGAGGAGGGATGGGTGTGCACAGAGGGGAGGGATGGGTGTGCACAGAGGAGGAGGGACAGGGGTGTGCACAGAGGGGAGGGATGGGTGTGCACAGAGGAGGAGGGATGGGTGTGCACAGAGGAGGAGGGATGGGTGTGCACAGAGGAGGAGGGATGGGTGTGCACAGAGGGGAGGGACAGGGGTGTGCACAGAGGGGAGGGATGGGTGTGCACAGAGGAGGAGGGATGGGTGTGCACAGAGGAGGAGGGACGGGTGTGCACAGAGGAGGAGGGATGGGTGTGCACAGAGGAGGAGGGACGGGTGTGCACAGAGGAGGAGGGATGGGTGTGCACAGAGGGGAGGGATGGGTGTGCACAGAGGAGGAGGGATGGGTGTGCACAGAGGGGAGGGATGGGTGTGCACAGAGGGGAGGAGGGGTGGGTGTGCACAGAGGGGAGGGATGGGTGTGCACAGAGGGGAGGGATGGGTGTGCACAGAGGGGAGGGATGGGTGTGCACAGAGGGGAGGGATGGGTGTGCACAGAGGAGGAGGGATGGGTGTGCACAGAGGGGAGGGACAGGGGTGTGCACAGAGGGGAGGGATGGGTGTGCACAGAGGAGGAGGGATGGGTGTGCACAGAGGAGGAGGGACGGGTGTGCACAGAGGAGGAGGGATGGGTGTGCACAGAGGAGGAGGGACGGGTGTGCACAGAGGAGGAGGGATGGGTGTGCACAGAGGGGAGGGATGGGTGTGCACAGAGGAGGAGGGATGGGTGTGCACAGAGGGGAGGGATGGGTGTGCACAGAGGGGAGGAGGGGTGGGTGTGCACAGAGGGGAGGGATGGGTGTGCACAGAGGGGAGGGATGGGCGTGCACAGAGGAGGAGGGATGGGTGTGCACAGGGGAGGAGGGATGAGTGTGCACAGGGGAGAGTCTCAGACAGTAGGACCGGTGTTTTCTGAGGCGGGTTGTCTGCCTGGAGGCTAAGGGATCCAGGCAGTTGCTGGGCGGACACTCAAGATTTGACTCTGGAGGTGGCCAATGAGCAACTTTTTTTCTCCTGGAAAATTCTTCGCCTGATTTTATTGGAGATGCTCCTGTCCCTAATTCTTCCTCCCATCCTCCCGCTCAGTGCTCTGCGGGGCGGCGCCTGGGCTCCGGCTGGGGCTTCCTTCGCACCAGGAACCACAGAAGGTTTGGGGGCTCCGTGGGGAGGAGACGTGCGGGGATCGGCGTCCGGTGCCGCTCCGCACGGCGCTGCCCGAGCTCCGGGCGGGCCTCTCGCCGCCGTTGCCCCGACGCCTAGAGAAACAGTCCCAGGGGACGCCACCCGATCTGGATGTCCGATTCGTTATCGATGTGTTTCCTCAGAGCCCGTGACTGGGGAAAGAGGACAGGAAATACTAGGATGCTGCCAAACGCCTTCTAACCGCGGGCAGCAGGCAAGGGCTGTCCACTGCCACTGACTCGGTCTGCAGCGTCAGCACACGCGGCCTCGCTGACAGGCCGCCGCCGTGCGGACAGACCGAGCTGCCCAGGCAGGCGCCGGCATGTGTGCATGGCCTGAAAGAGCATGCCCAGTGATTTGGGAAATAAACCCGCTTTTCATAAGCATCTTCAGATTTCCATCTCATTTTTAAGTTTGTAGCAAACAAGTCAGAGTGGCATTCAGAGGAGACGCGCTCTTCCTGCTTCCAGGACGCGGACGGCAGAGCCACGGCTCCGGCCGGTGGCTGGCCTTGAGCAGCGCTGCAGTCACGGAGCAGAGGAGGGGGGGCTCACGCCCACGCGGCGGAGCCAGGCTTCCCGCAGCCCGCACGCCCCGCACGCCCCCGTGCTCCGGAGGGCGCTTTCTCCGGAGCTCCGGGCTGGAGCCCTCGCCCCGTCAGCCTGGTGTAAGGGGGAGGGAGGTGTTGTTTGTGGACGAGGCAGAGTGAAGGGTTTATTAAAGGTAATGCCTAGTACCAGGCAGAAGTGAAGCTGCCAGGGGTGCCTCCTTCCCGGGGACCCCCCCTCCCCCTCTCCTGCCTGCAGACAGCCCCCAGAAAACAGCCTCTGTATCTCATTCCGTCCCTGCCATGAGGTCGGTGCTGCTGACGGGGCCGTGCCACTGGCTGGGGGCAGTCACCCGGTCTCCGCTCAGGAGGGGCAAGCCCCGCTGGGCGGCCGCTCGTGGTCAGAGGACCGCCCAGGGCCCCCGGCCGGCACCTGCCCAGGCCGCTGGTTCCAGCCCAGGTGGGTGGACGCACGGGCATGAGGCCACTGACTGATGCTCCTCCCCCGTCTTCCCCCCTCTGGAGCCAGCGAACAGCACGTCCTGGGTCAGGGTAAGACAGACAAATGCAAGCAGCAGCCTTTCTCCATCCTAGGGTGCTGAGGGTCACATTCACACTCGCCACCCCCTCCCTGTCCCCGTGTCTGAGCCAGTGACTTCCCATTGCGGTCGCGTTGGCCTGGCCTCTCGTCTCCGTGGCGTGCGTGGCCGCTCTGGGGGTCAGCCTCCCCGGCGGGCTGGGGTCCTGAGGGGGCTCCTGCCTGCTCCAAGCGCACAGCAGTGAGGGTCAGGCCCCGGGGCGGCCTCGGGTCCCGGGCATTGTGAGGCAGGGGCCTGTGGGGCTGGGGTCCCTCGGCGCCCGGCAGCGGAAGGAGGGTGGGGTCCGCTCCGCTCCTGGCCTCCCCCCGGCTTGTTCCCCAGGGGCCGCAGGGTGCGCTTTAGCTGAGGGTCCGGAGTTGGCAGGACGTCCCTGTCTGCCTCTCGGGGTCGCAGGACCAGCGGGGAGGAGGCTCCTGGGCAGAGAGGCGGGACGGGGCGGCCTGTGCAGACGGCGGGGCGGCCCAGGGCCGGGGCCAGGCCGGTCCCCAGAGCTCCCGGGCCTTCTCTCCTTGGAGCCTGTCCTGCTCTGCCGCCCGACGCTGTGGCTTTAAAAGTTTAAGCTCAGCTGAGACCGGTCTGGCTCAGTGGATAGAGCATCGGCCTGTGGACTGAGAGGTCTCAGGTTCGATTCCGGTCAAGGGCACGTATCTTGGTTGCAGGCACATTCTCAGCAGGGGGTGTGCAAGAGGCAGCTGGTCGATGATTCTCTCTCATCGATGTTTCTAGCTCTCTATCCCTCTCCCTTCCTCTCTGTAAAAAAATCAATAAAATATATATATATTTTAAAAAGTTTAAGCTTAAAAAGAAGAAAACATTGGGTCTTGTTGAGCAAATTTCAACCTAGACACAGTGTTAGAAATGAGCAGAGACGATTCTGCCTGTAAGCTGTCCGTGTTCTCAGAGCCCGGAGGCCTAGGTGGGCTCAGTGGTTAGAGCGCCGGCCGTGGCCTGAAGGGTCAGGGGTGGGTCCGGTCAGGGGCACCTATCTCGGTGGCAGGCTCCGTCCTGGCCAGGTGGGGTGAGTGTGGAGGCAACCAGTCCATGTGCCTCTCTCACATGATGTTTCTCTTTCGGTGTCTCTCCCCCACCCTCCCACTCTTTCTAGAAAACAAATCAATGGAGAAATACCCTTGGGGGGAGAATTAACAAAAATAAATAAATAAAATAAATCCAGCAGATCCCTCTAAAGTGAGATATGACCAGGCATTGGAAGGCAGTTGATTTTCTGACCGTGTGCTCCCACGGGTGTGAATGAGGTGACCGGCTGCATCCCCCCCCAGCCCCCCTGCTCTCAGGCTCCGCTTCCCGGCTGAGCGTGCTGAGGTCGCCTGCCTGCCGTGGGCATGCGTGTGCGGCTGAGTATTTTCCCAGCACACGGCACCCCGTTTCTTTTCTTTAAAAAATATATATATTTTATTGATTTTTTACAGAGAGGAAGAGAGAGGAATAGAGAGTTCGAAACATTGATGAGAGAGAATCATCAATCAGCTGCCTCTTGCACACCCCCTACTGGGGATGTGCCCGTAACCAAGGTACATGCCCTTGACTGGAATCGAACCCGGGACCTTTCAGTCCGAAGGCTGACGCTCTATCCACTGAGCCACACCGGTTTCGGCACGGCACCCCATTTCTTACTGTCACTGCTGTGCCTGGAGCTGTGGGTCTTGGACTGCGGACAGTCCGCGTCCTGGGCTCCTTGTCCGGGGGGAGCACAGGGAGTGCAAAGTGGGTCCAGGCTCCCGTGCCTCAGAGCTGCCAGCGGGCGGTGGGGACTTTAGGCGCAGTCTTCTGGCAGGGGGGACTGGGCCTGGGCAGGGACAGGGCAGGGACTGGGCAGGGACTGGGCCTGGGCAGGGATAGGGACAGGGCAGGGACAGGGCAGGGACAGGGCAGGGAAGGGACAGGGCAAGGATTGGGCAGGGACAGGGCAGGGCAGGGACAGGGACAGGGCAGGGACTGGGCAGGGACAGGGCAGGGGAGGGGCTGGGCAGGGGGGCTGGGCAGGGGCAGGGACTGGGCAGGGACAGGGCAGGGACAGGGACTGGGAACTGGGCAGGGATAGGGACAGGGCAGGGGGGGACTAGGCAGGGACAGGGCATGGGAGGGGCTGGGCCTGGCCAGTGTGCGCTTCTATTTCTCCCCTAAACGGAAGTCTGGCTCATGGGCCCGAGTCTCTGCTTCACGTCTCATCCCTGTCACCTTGGCACTCCCAGGGGCTACGTGTTCTGTCTCCCAGGCTGCACCTGGCGGGGTGAGCCCTCCCTGCCCTACCCTGGTGTGGGGCAGGGACAGAAATGTGCGGCCCCAGAGCCCCTGGATGTGTAGTGTGTCTGCCTGTCCTATGTTGGACCTCATGCAGCCTCCCACCTCCACCTGGCCCAGCACTGCTGAGGGGACTCGGCCCCTGTCGCCTCTGTGCGCCTTTCCCTCCTCCTTCCCCTCCTCCTCCCCCTCCTCCTTCCCCTCCTCCCCCTCCTCCCCTCCACCTCTACCCCCGCCTTCCAGGCGCCTTGGGGTGTGCGGTCTCAGGGAAGTCTCTGAGGAGAGGCCATTGGCTCCGAGGCCACAGGTGCCCCCCCCCCACCTGCTCTGCCCGCCGGCCTGGAGGGGATGCGGCTGCACAGGCGGGTCCCCAGGGTGTTGCTCAGGGAGTTTCCCCCTGAGCTTCGGAGACCTGCTCTCTGGGTTTAGGCACAGCAACCCGTGTGGCCTTAGGGATGGAAGATGGGGTCGGGGTGTGAAGCATGCCTGCCAACTCCGAGGAGACACGTGAGCCCGTGCGGCGGCAGCATGTGCCCTCTGGGGGCGAGCCGCGCCCGGAGCGGCAGGCTGGCTCCCAAGTCCTTCACGCCAGGTCCCCGCGCCTGGCACCTCGTAAGGCGGATGGGACTGCACACTGAGCCTTTGGAAGGAGGAATAGAGCCTTACGTGGACTTCCTCCCCATCATTGCTGACAGTAAAAATATTAAATCCAGCCCAAACACATACACACACAGACACATGCACATATATGTACTCATGCATGTACACACATGCACACACAGGGCTTATTCACCAGCTCATGAGCCTTTCGGTATAGACCTCTGCTCCAGATGTTGACTGCGGGGGTGTCACGCGAGCCGGGCGCAGTGTGTGTGGGAGCACACGTGTGCACACGGCTGTGACCGTGAGGTTCCGCCGTCCGTGCAGCGCTGGGAGTTACAGGAGCTCCAGCTCGAAGCCGGTCGAGAGGAGCGTTCCTGTGCCAGGGCCGCGCTGCTCGCTGACTCCGGCCGGGGTGGATCCGGCCTGTTTCTGAAGTGTTCTAGCAGGATCTTCAGACTCTGGCTCTTCCTGTCCGCCTGCTCATTAGAGTAGAGCGTGCCGTGGAGAGGGCCCCACACAGCTGCTGGCCCAGCGCGGGCGGGCGGGCGGGCGGCGTTGGCAGTCACGCCGGTGCTCCCCGGGAAGAGCGGGGAGCCGGGCCGGGCCGGGCTGGCCTGGATTCAAGACCCAGCTTCACTTCTGCGTGCAGGCTCGGGCCAGATGCAGAGGTCTGCTTTTCCAGAAAGGGTTACCTGTGTGGTAGGCCTTTCCCCTGGGTTCTGAGGGGTAAGCGTGATTTAAAAAGACACAGCATACACTCAGAAGTATTTCCGGTCTATCTTTGCTATTAGTTCTTCAAGTTCAAAGGAAGTGGGTGATGGTCACTTTTAGAAAGTAACGCATCAGAACTTACACTCGCTGTTCTTGTTGAGATGACAGTGCTGCTAGCGGAGGGCAGTGACTGGGGGGTTTGCCGCAGTCTTTTCGCTGGTCATGGGGCCCCCTGCACGGCGTCCCCTCGCTCTCCGCTCCTGCACATGTGCGTGTCACGCCCAGGAGTGGGAGCTGCTGTCCCTGGAGTTAAACCAGTAGTCACGTGTAGATCAAACCAACGGAGGCGTAGAGGCCCTGTTAACAGCTAATTCACAAACGCAGTTTCTTCATAACCAAAAAGTGTTCCTGACCCTGACCTGTGCGTGTCTGATGGAGGTGCAGAACGCCAGGCCGGCTCCCGGAGGCCAGGGGAGGAGGTGAGGGCCTGTCTGGGTAGACTGGGGCATCTTTTATGTCCAGTAGAGTTACTTTTCCAGTCATGTGCTTTCTGATAAGTTCTTAACTTTTGCTTTTTCAACAACTGTTTTCCTTACCGACACCTGGGGACATGACAACCAGTATGATTTCGACCCGCTTTGAGGAGGGTGGTGGTGCCCCCGGTCCCGGGGGGCGGGGGGAGCGGGGAAGCGGCCTGCGGGCCGGGGGCTGGGCGGACGGGGCGAGCACCTTCTACTGTCCAGACCCCCCCCCCCCCCCCGGCTGCACCTCCACTCAGAGCTAAAGCGGTCCCGCTGGGCACTGACATGGAACACGAGTAGCAGGTAAACTGAAAGAGGGTGAAGGGTTTTAGCTGACTTCTAATTTGCAAATGTAACTTCTTATTAAATGTTAGTTTTTACAAAGCGGATAATATTTCTTCCTTAATGACTTGATGCTGCTCTCAAGGTTCTATTTTCAGGAGGCCGTGTACAGGGTGCACCTATTTTCTATTTTCTTATTGTTTTTTTTATAAAAAATTATTGGTCGGTTTTAGAGAGAGCGAAGGGGAGAGAGAAACATAGACTTGTTCCACTTATCCATGTGCCATTGGTTGCTCTTTTATGTGTGCTGACCAGGGATCGAACCCAAAACCTTGGTGTACCAGGATGGCACTCTGAGCACCTGAGTACTTAGATGGAGATTGCCAAGAAGTAACAAAGTTGGTCTGTGTTCTGGGACCTTGGCTACTATCCTTTGTCCTCCCTCTCCGATTGCCCGGTCCTGCGGGAGCGCGGAGGGCCGAGGGCTGTGCGGTGACGTGTGCCTGTCTCCGCTCGCTCAAGAGCAGCCGGACTGAGACTGGAGCCCTTTCACGGATGCTTCCTGAGCTGCTCAGCCGCGCTTCCTTTCCCTGCCAGCAGGACGCACGGGAGCAGCTCAGACTGGCTTGGTGATGATCACACAGAAACACCTGGCCCCACGCGGCAGCCCGCGGGACACGCAAACGCGCCCCGCACCCCAGCTCTGGCGGGGACACCGGGAGCTGCTCAGCGCACACTTGCTCCGTCCCCGCGTGGCCCTCGTGTGTTCTGTGCGGCGGTGGGCGGCGGCCCCGGGGCACCTGGCCCTGCTGTGTCGGACTGGGGAGCGGGAGACGGAGGCCCACACGGAGAGAAACTTCGAGGGACACTCAAACTCGGACACTGGGGAGCGGGATACGGAGGCCCACATGGAGAGAATCGCCGGGCAGCCTTGGCGGAAGCAGCAAGGGGGCTGGACCGGCCATTGGCTTCTCCGAACACGTGGCCCGAGACCGGCTTCTACAGATGGGCAGGAGCTGTCTGTGGAAATCTGAGGAGGGTGAAGCCCCAGGTCCCTGGAGGAGGCACAGGGGGCGGAGGGGAGGGCGGGCTGGAGCCCAGAGGCCTGCGGGGGAGGGAGTGCGGGCAGGCCAGGCCCCGCTGGCTCCGGCTGGCCCGGCGGCAGGGAAAGCCCGGGGTGCGGGATGCAGGGATGGTTTGCCCTGGAGGTGGAGAAGGAGCTCAGTGAGTGAGGCGGGTGTGGGTGAGCCCCTGTCTGCTCCTGTGGGACCCCTGGTGGGGGAGGGAGGGGACCCAGGCTGGCGAAGGCCCTGGCACTGACCCTGAAGAGAAGAGGGACGTGCAGGATGTGACATCCACAGGCATTTGCTGAAAGACTTTTGCCCACAAATGCGTTAGGGCCTGTGGTTCCTTGGTCCACTCCCAAGCCGCCCGCTGGCTGGCCAGGCACCCAGGCGGGGCGGGCCCACCTGAGTCGGCCTCGCCCACTCACAGCTGAGTGACAGTCACAGTCCTGAGGCCAGGAGCCTTCTGGACCAGCTCAGAGGGACCGCGCTGGACTGGGACGGCGAGCGGAAGGCATTGTGGGATGACAGCACTCAGCGTGGAACCCTTGGCTGTGCTCTAAGAGAGCTGGGCACACACACACACACACACACACACAGGAGTCCGAGTGCTCGGGAGTGGCAGGGGGAGGGCTGAGCAGGGCCCCGTGCGGGGCGGGAGGAAGCCCCTATGCAGACCGGCAAGGGCTCCACCAGCTCCGGGACCCTGGTACTGAATGGCGTTGTGTTGGCAGAGAATGTGCTGGGGGAACAGGAGAAGGGGCTGCGTGGCCAGGGGCGAGGGGTGGGGTGCTGCCTAGAGGGGGAGCTCCGAGGCCCTCGGAAGGACGCCTGCCCGCACCCCGGCGCCCTGCCTGCCACGAGGCTGTGAGAAGACGACCTGGGGGCCGGCGTGGGCGAGGAGGCGGTGCTCGGTGGCCTGTGTGCGTGTTGAAAAGCCGTGGAGAAAGCGCTGGAGGCGGGGGTGTTGGTGGCGGTGGCTGCGTGTGAGGCGCACTGTGCACGCACTCACCCCGTTACCGGGTGGAGAGCCTGGGGAGGAGCTGGGGGGGGGGGCATGGACAGTAAGGACGTGATTGTAAGTGTTTATCTCCAGGTGAGACGGGAAGGGGGGACCCCATGGCCTGGGACTTGCTGACTTCCATGGAGGGAGACACAGGCCTTGGGGACCGCGTCTCTGCATTGCAGGGTCCGCAGCCGGGACGTGAATGGAGGGAAACCGTGCCTGTGAGCCGGGACTCACCGAGCCGCCGGCAGAGGGGCGGAGGAAGCAGCCGTGACCCTCTGCAGGAGGGTGTGGGGCGTGGATGGGACAGGGCCGGGTGTGACCGGGCTGCAGGAGGGTGTGGGGCGTGGATGGGACAGGGCCGGGTGTGACCGGGCTGCAGGGGGGTGTGGGGCGTGGATGGGGACAGGGCCGGGTGTGACCGGGCTGCAGGGAGGTGTGGGGCGTGGATGGGGACAGGGCCGGGTGTGACCGGGCTGCAGGAGGGTGTGGGGTGTGGATGGGACAGGGCCGGGTGTGACCGGGCTGCAGGAGGGTGTGGGGCGTGGATGGGGACAGGGCCGGGTGTGACCGGGCTGCAGGAGGGTGTGGGGCGTGGATGGGGACAGGGCCGGGTGTGACCGGGCTGCAGGGAGGTGTGGGGCGTGGATGGGGACAGGGCCGGGTGTGACCGGGCTGCAGGAGGGTGTGGGGTGTGGATGGGACAGGGCCGGGTGTGACCGGGCTGCAGGAGGGTGTGGGGCGTGGATGGGACAGGGCCGGGTGTGACCGGGCTGCAGGAGGGTGTGGGGTGTGGATGGGGACAGGGCCGGGTGTGACCGGGCTGCAGGAGGGGTGTGTGGGGGGGGCGCGGATGGGACAGGGCCGGGCCGGGCCCAGCGGCAGAGCGAGGCCACGACACGCAGTGCTGCTCCAGCGGAGCCGGAAGTAGACTGGGGAGGCCTCGTCGTCAGAGAAAATAAAACACAAAACCAGCGACAGCACAGTTGCCGGCTCAGGAGGAGGGGCCACGGGGTCCGTGGCTTTCCGAGCGTGGACACAAGCTGCTGGCGGGAGAGCAGCCGGCCAGGGAGCCCTGACCTCCATGGAGGGAGACACAGGCCTTGGGGACCGCGTCTCTGCATTGCAGGGTCCGCAGCCGGGACGTGAATGGAGGGAAACCGTGGCTGTGAGCCGGGACTCACCGAGCCGCCGGCAGAGGGGTGGAGGAAGCAGCCGTGACCCTCTGCAGGAGGGTGTGGGGCGTGGATGGGACAGGGCCGGGTGTGACAGGCGCCAGGCCCGCCTCGCATGGGCGCCCTCAGATGCAGCACACGTCCGCCCACTCCGTCCACCGCGCTCTGCCCGCCCACGCTCCGCCCGCCCGCTCCGTCCTCCAGCTCCGTCCTCCCGCTCCGTCCTCCCGCTCTGTCCTCCTGCTCAGTCCTCCCGCTCCATCCTCCCGCTCCGTCCTCCCGCTCCGTCCTCCCGCTCTGTCCTCCTGCTCAGTCCTCCCGCTCCATCCTCCCGCTCCGTCCTCCCGCTCCGTCCACCGCGCTCTGTCCTCCCGCTCAGTCCACCGCGCTCCGTCCTCCCGCTCCGTCCTCCCGCTCAGTCCACCGCGCTCTGTCCTCCCGCTCCGTCCTCCCGCTCCGTCCTCCCGCTCCGTCCTCCCACTCAGTCCGCCCACTCCGTCCTCCCACTCCGGCCTCCCGCGCTCCGTCTGCCCGCTCAGTCCACCGCGCTCGTCCGCCCGCGCTTTGTCCTCACACCTCCTTCTTCTGGTGGTTGTGCGGAAGGAGCACAGGATGGGTCATCACGCCCTCTGGGGGCTCCCAGGCCAGGACCTAACTTCATCCTGAGGCTGGTGTCCTCACTGCAGAGGGACCCGGCCCTGCCTGCGCCTCCCCTCGCTCCGGGGGTGTGCTGTCCCTGTAGCTGTCCTGTCTGCTGTCCCATCTGCTGTTCCTGTAGCTGTCCCATCAGCTGTCCTGTCTGCTGTCCAATCAGCTGTCTGCTGTCCTGTCTGCTGTCCAATCAGCTGTCCCGTCTGCTGTCCTGTCTGCTATCCCGTCTGCTGTCCTGTCTGCTTTCCCGTCTGCTTTCCTGTCTGCTGTCCCGTCTGCTGTCCCGTCTGCTGTCCCATCTGCTGTCCCGTCTGCTGTCCTGTCTGCTGTCCCGTCTGCTGTCCTGTCTGCTGTCCCATCTGCTGTCCCGTCAGCTGTCCAATCAGCTGTCCCTGTAGCTGTCCCATCTGCTGTCCCATCTGCTGTCCCGTCAGCTGTCCAATCAGCTGTCCCTGTAGCTGTCCCGTCTGCTGTCCCGTCTGCTGTCCCATCTGCTGTCCCATCTGCTGTCCCATCTGCTGTCCCGTCTGCTGTCCCATCTGCTGTCCCATCTGCTGTCCCGTCTCCTGTCCCGTCTGCTGTCCTGTCTGCTGTCCCATCTGCTGTCTTGTCTGCTGTCCAGTCTGCTGTCCTGTCTGCTGTCCCTGTCTGCGTCCCAGGAGACCTGCCATCTCTGTCTCCGCCTCGGCCTCAGCGTGTGGCCTTTAGTACAAGGAGCAGCAGCAGCCGTGTCCCAGGACTGACCCCTGCGTGGGCGCTGTCAGGGGAACGGCTGCACATATGCTCAGGAAGCCATTTCCAAAGGTGAGCAGTCATCTCCCAGGAAAATGGGTTTCCTCGGTCAACAGAGCAGCCGGAGGGAGCTGGGCAAACGGGTTGGGGGCCCCGGCTGCCTCCCCGTGACGGGCGGCCTGGCCTGGCCTCTAACAGGCGTGTGTGTGTGTGTGTGTGTGTGTGTGTGCGCGTGCGCGCGCGCTTTGGGACGTGGGCTGGGTAAGGCACTGATGTCCGGCCCCCAGGGAAGGGCCATGGCCCCAGGTGGGGCTGTGACCTGTGGCTCGGGCCTCGGTCCTGCTTCGTTCTGACCGCGGCCTTGGTGCCTGGGTTTGGGTCCCGGGCTCACCACACGCCGTGACGTGCACGCTGGAACCCCGTGGGCATTTCCACAGCCAGAGCCAGTGCTCCTCATCCTCGTCGCTCCAGCATCCGGGTGGGAGCAGGCAGGTCCCGGGTGCAGATGCCTTTGTGCTCCCAGGGGTGGTCCCAAGCATCTGGAAGCATCTCCAGTGCCCAGAGCCTCGGCCGTTTCTGAGGCAGAACCGGACCCCGCGCCCCTGCGGGCTGCGGGCAGGGCCACGGGCTTCCCGCTTCTCACCACCTCCCGCCCGGGCGGCAGCCGCCGCGGTCGTCCCAGCACTGACGTGGTGAGGTGCCCGCTCCCAGGACCTGACACACCCCTGACTATGGGGTGCCCCGCATCCTGCCCAGGTGCCAGCTCAAATCCCAGGTCCTGGTCCTGGGGCGCAGGGAGCCGGGGTCAGGAGAAAGGATGGGACAGCGGGCCGTGGGCACCAGGCCCTCGTCCGCTCAGGGACGGTGGACACTGAAGGCCCGGAGGAGGAGCAGACGGCGGGGGTCGGGGATGACGGTCCTTTCCGGACCTGGCCCCCCAGGGTGCTTACACGTGGCCGGCTCGTGCCGGGTTTGGGCGCATGTAACCGAGTGTGGCTTTGGGGCCAGAAGAGCGGTTAGCTGTGCATGGTGTTGGCCTGATGCCGGTGCGTCCCCGTCGGCCCGTCCACACGAAGGTGCCCAGTGCCCCTGGGATCCAGGGCCGCCTGGGGCGCTGGGGAAGGCCACCTTCAAGCAGCGCCAGCTCTGGTCAGCCGCGTGAGTGCCTCGGCGCAGGGGATGCGCCCGCTTTGTGTGGGTTCTCCGCGGAACGGAGGCCTGTTCGGGGGGAGCAGGCGGGCTGCCCCCAGCTGGGCCTGCGGGGGCGGGGAGGCGTGCAGAGCTGCCTGCCCATCGCGGCCTCAGCCGGCCACGAACCATTCCGTCCATCTCCGTCGGGCCGCGGGCCGCGGAGCATGCTCCTGGCCTGCAGCGCAGCGCCTGCTGGCCCCGGGCTCCGGTGCCGAGGGCTCCATGAGAGGCGGTGAGCGTGGGCTCTCAGGGGAACCACGGCCCTGCCTGGCCACAGCACCAGCGCGGATCCCGGAGAGAAAAGGACAGTTGTTCGGGCCCTCTCTCTGCAAGACACTGGGAATCCAGGTTAGCGTCTTTCTGACCTTGAGTGAATGTCAGTCCCCAGCACGGCGGGGGGGGGGGGGGGGGGGGGCGGCAGCTCCAGGCCCTGGCTCCTCCGCCTGCTGAGCGGCCACAGGACGTGAAGGAGGGACCCGAGCACAGGGGCAGGCTAACCAGGCGGGGAGACCCCCGGAGCAAAGGGTGCTGAGTGCGGGCTTGTGCTCGAGTCAGAAATCCGCTGTTTTGAATGGGAGTGAGAAGTTCAAGTGTAGGAGTTGAACGTCTTTCGTTTCACGCTGGTGGCTTAGGACCAGCTGGCTGTGTGCACTTCGTCTGCTGGTGGCCTGCAGCAGGGCCAGCGCCCTCCTCTCTATGTGGGTCCTTCGATGTCCTCACCTTTCTGATATTCAACACACACACAAATAAAATACTTTACGGTAAAAAATCTTACCAAGTGAAAAAGTGTTTAGCTAACAATAAAGATGACTCAGTGTGTTAGGGTTGGGGTGTGAGATCTCCACATTGGGCGGAATTGTTATTTAATGTCTTTTCTTCACACACAGAGCAGAAGGAAGGAAACTTGACCTCACCTTGAGGTACTTGAACGGCTGTGGGGTGATCCGCGCTCCCATTTGTAAAGCAGAGACGAAGGGCTCGTCCCTCAGGAACGCGAACACCGCGCTGCACAGCCAGGCTCCTCCTCCTGCGCTCCGGACGCCGGCACTGGGGCCGCTGGTGGAGCCACCGCCGCGGCTGGCGCTGGGAGGACACCGAGCGGCTGTCCCTCCACGTCCCGCATCACAGACCTTCCGCAGGCGCCTGCCCCGGCCCGCCACACTGCTGTCCTCGGGGTCTGGTCCCCACGCTCCAAGCCATGTCCACTCTGCGGGCTTTTCCTGGAGGTTGACGGTCTCCAGGGTCAGCCACAGGGAGTCTGTGTCACACTGAGGCAGAGGGCGCCGCACACAAAGGGGCGCGTAGGTGTCGGCAGTGTTGGTGATGCGGTGGTGAGGTGTCAGATGGCACGGGACCTGTGATGGTGGTGACGCTTCGTGCCGGGCTGTCTTGTTCTCACTCAGCCATGCCCATTGGCTTGCAGACCAGCATTCCCTGTGTTCTCCCTTTGTCCCCACCTCTTCCTCCCCCGTCTCTCACACTCGCCCCTGCCCGTGGTCCGCTCACCCCGGCCCCCAGCCTCGCTCCGGGCAGAGTCCCGGCTCGCTCTCCCAGCCTCTGTGCTTTGGTTCCTCATTCAAGAAGCTCCTGTCTGGGCCTCTGGCTCGGCCTGCCCGGCTCCTCCCTCCTCCCGGAGGCTCCTCCTCTCTGTCTTGTGAGTGTCGAGAACCTTGGATAATAACCCTCCTTTTCACTATGGAGTTTCTTCCTGGAGAAGACAGCAGTATGCATCATGGAGTTTTATTTTCTATTAAGTTATTAACGGGAGGCATCCGACTTGAAGGTGCTGATTGACAGTTCCTAATATTTGTAAGCACTCAGCAATGGGTTTATAGGGAATCTTCTATAATAAAATGCTAATGTGAAAATTGTCCCCTCAGGAAATTGACAAACAGGGAGTTTGACCTGCTATGATTGATGCTGACCACTAGGGGGTAGCACGGAATGAAGGCAGGCCCCATGTGACCTGATCGCCAGCAAGGCAGAGGAACCCTACCTGTGCATGAATTTTGTGCACTGGGCCTCTAGTTTTAAATATCTGAATCAGAAAAAAGTATTTCACAGGGAAAACATCAGAATTCCTGAAATGTTACAATAACTTAGAGTTGATTCGCCCATTCTAATTAGGAATGCCATGTTTGTAGAGACCATTTGTGCAGTTTACTCAGTAGGTGTGTAGAGTGGTGCTGTCCCGCAGAATGTAAGCACCTCTCTGTGCCAGACGAGGTCCAGCACGCCCCTGCTCTTCCTGCAGGGGCTGGGGCTCAGGCCGCCGCCCGTCAGAGCTTCCTCCCGTGGAGCCCTGCCCCTCAGGCCAGGCACCTTCTACCAAGCTGAGCCCAAGAGCCCCCCTGCAGTTCCTCTCCCTTTCGTTTGTCTAAACCAGCCGTGGGCAAACTACGGCCTACGGGCTGGATCCGGCCCGTTCGGCTGTTCTATCCGGCTCGCGGAGCTGAAAGAGCGGAGGGTTCTCTTGCTCTCCCCTCCGCTCCTTCACCAGCAGCCCAAGAGGAGAGTGCCAGCACGGTCAGGTTGCTTTTGTTCCGGCCCTCTGGTCCAGCTTAAGAACCCATTGTGGCCCTCGAGTCAAAAAGTTTGCCCACCCCTGGTCTAAACCAATGGAATCTGGGACGTGGACGCTCGGTCTCTGGGAAGCAATCTTGAGGTCACACAGTCTAAGCTTCTGTTCGTGTCCCGGCAGGTTTGCTTGCAGCGACCTCAGCCCTTCTTGGGTGTCACCTCTGCTCCAGTCTCACCAGCGATCCGGGCCCCGTGGCCCAGGATCTTACATTCTCACCTCCACCCTCTCCAGCGCGGTTTGCCACGGCGTGCTCCAGGTGCAGTCTGCTTTCTTACTCCTCATGACAACACGGATGCCCACCACAGTCCTGTGAACACATGTCCCTGCAAATCAGTCCATTCATTATGGACCGTAAGACACTACATTCATTACATTCTGTCCCAGAACACAGACGGGTTACAGATGACTGCAGTGCCTTCTGTGCTGTCTCAGGGTCCAGGTCTCTCTTAGTCACCTTGGGCTCTTCCACCAGAAACACAGCAGAATTCGATGCATTTGCTTGCCTTCATGTTTCAGCCTGAGCTTTACCCCTTCTTTTTACTTCCTTACTCTGTGGGCTGAAAGGCACGTTCTCCTTGTCAAGGGTCAGAGATTCTGAGGGACCATGGTGAAGACCTTAATGATGAGAATGAGAATGAGATGGTAGTGAGAATGAGGATGTGATGATGCTGGTGAGAATGAGGATGAGATGCTGGTGAGAATGAGGATGAGATGCTGGTGAGAATGAGGATGAGATGCTGGTGAGAATGAGGATGTGATTATGCTGGTGAGAATGAGGATGAGATGCTGGTGAGAATGAGGATGAGATGCTGGTGAGAATGAGGATGAGATGCTGGTGAGAATGAGGATGAGATGCTGGTGAGAATGAGGATGAGATGCTGGTGAGAATGAGGATGAGATATTGGTGAGAATAGGGATGTGATGATGCTGGTGAGAATGATCTGGCTGCCTCTTTTACCACTTCACCTTTTTAAAACTCTCACCCAAGGATATGTTTATTGATTTTAGAGAGAGGAAGATGGATAGATCGATAGATAGATAGATAGATAGATAGATAGGTAGGTAGAGCTGGAGAGATAAACCTCAATATGAGACAGAAAGAAACCTGTACCCTGACTATGAATCAAACTCGTAACCTTTCAGGATTCCAGAGTGTTCCAACCAACAGCCACCTGGCCAGACACGACTTCCCTGTGTGTGTGTGTGTGTGTGTGTGTGACTCTCAATTCTGAGGTCTTTTCTGATTCAGTCATTGTATCTGCAGACACTGTATCTATAGGGTCGTACTAACATTTTCATCAGGAATGGTGAGCATCGCTCTCCCAGAACTCTGCCCCTGGCTGACGATGCCTTGTGTGTGCTCGTGCAGAAATAATGTTCTTTCTGGATTTCTCTTGTAAGTGCTTAACCCACACATTGTTATTTTAGTCACAGTCAGATCTAGAGAAGTTGCTGTATATTCTTCCATAACCCAGGTTACGGGGGGACAGTGTGAAGTGCAAGAGTCAGGCATCATCAGTGTTCTTCCTTGGAAAACTGCATTCTGATGGGCTGGGAGTAGCCCAGGTTTCTCGCATTTTCTCTTTTCTGTCCCTTTAAATCCACAACTTACTACTTCTGCTCTGTGGACTGACCGTCTCAGTGCACTCCCCCGTGGGAGAGCGTGTTTGCCTTTGTTTCGGGTTAGGCTCTCTTGTCTCCTGTGTTCACACAGATACTGATGCCAGGGGCTGCGCCAGGTCCCGGGTGGACAGAGGCGAGCAAGGACCGTATGCCCTGGTCATCTCTCCATAGCTGCTTTTTGTTTGGGTTCTGATTCAAGTAAGCCAGCTCTTTGTGGACATCAGGCAAGAACCACGTTTGGTGGCGTTAAAGGAGGCACAGGACAGAGTGTAGCTTGCCCGGGCCTTAGGAAACGTTTGGGAGGAGAAAACAGTTGGCCCCACATCAGTGAAACGATAGAAGGTGCTTTTGATGTTTTTTGTGCCAAAGACTTTTAGCAGCTTCGGCCAGACAGCTGCTAACTGCTCACGGCGGCTTCTCCGGAGCTCTATGTGCTTACACACGGACGTGCAGTAGTGACTCCAGGTATCCAGGGAGATGTCTGTTACTGGTTTTGTGAACTATTCATGAACTCTCCATTAATGCTCTTATTTTGCTTCCAATTTCCACAGCTCGCTCTGTGGTTTGCAGGGGAACGCAATGCCCAGACCCGTTCCCGAATCAGCCGGGCCTCCCCCGGTGTTTACAGAGGTCTGACGGTTCCGGAGGAACTCGCCACCGGAGACGTTCCGCATTCACCAGTAGTGTTGAGTTCTTGCCTTGGGCTGCTCTTCACTTTCCCTGGGAGAGTGCGGCCTGCTGGCGGCAGCGCAGCCTGTGCCCCGCAGCATCGACGCCGCGCTGGGAACGCGAGCCCGGCCATTCCGTCCCGTAAGCTCGGGGGAGAGGTGCCCTGTGCTGGATTCCACCTAGAAAAAGGAAACAGAACATAAAGGCGTTTGAGGCCTGTGCCCAAGACAGTTATCCTACTATTGGTGAATGTGTGAAACAGACACGCATTTTATTTTATTTTTATTTTTTTATAAAAATATTTTTTATTGATTTTTCACAGAGAGGAAGAGAGAGGGATAGAGAGCTAGAAACATCGATGGGAGAGAAACATCAGACGCCTCTTGTATACCCCCTAGTGGGGACATGCCTGCAACCAAGGTACATGCCCTTGACCAGAATTTAACTCGGGACCTTTCAGTCCGCAGGCTGATTGATGCTCTATTCACTGAGCCAAACCCGTTTTGGCCAGACTCCCATTTTAAAAGAATGCCATGACACGAGCCTCTCCTATGGTGTGAATTTTCTTTGAATTCCACGTAAAGAGGGTTCTGTTTCAGTGGGACTGATACGGCGTTCACTGGATAATGGGATGGGGCGGGGTAGGGGCGGGGTGGGGTGCTCCGGGAGCTGGGTCAGAGGCCAGGGCCCATGGTAGCTGGGGCACTGACTATTCGCAGGGATGGTTGGGACAGCGGGGAGATGTGAAGTGGATTCAGGATGTTGAGTGCTGTGACAGCTAGCTGCATGGCCCTTAAGTTGCTTGTATTCTCGCAGGCTTGCCTTGGGGGGTAGATATCATAATGTGTGTACCATTCGTCTTCCATCTGTAGATGGCTGCATGTCCCTTCTATCTATGTTCAAATGGTGTATATACTATACGCATGGTGTACATTGGTATATATTATGTGTATATGAATGTGTATCTATTTCTATATATGATAATTAGAGTCCATATATGGTAGTATATACACTGAGTGGCCAGATTATTATGATCTCTGAACGCATAATAATCTGGCCACTGTGTATATATCCTATGTAATAAAAGGCTAATATGCAAATTGTCTCCTTGACCAGGAGTTACACCAGCAGGCAGGCCAGCCAACCACCTATGTCCCCTCCCCTGGTCAGGCTGGCCGGACCCCACCCCTGCAAGAATTCATGCACCGGGCCTCCATACACTGAGTGGCCATCTGATTATGGTGGGGTGTGCAGCTGGGCCAGGTGGGGCAGTGTGCCCGGGGTGGCCAGGTGGGGCATGTGCCGGGCCCGGTGTTTTCTCGGGAAACGGGTGAGCGAGGCAGGGCCTGCCTGGGAGCGGTCCGGGCCACGGGTGAGCGAGGCAGGGCCTGCCTGGGAGCGGTCCGGGCCAGCCTGCCCGCCAGCCTGTTCTCTCCCCAGATTATCTCCTCGTAGTCAGTGCCTCATGCTGCACAGCAATAGTTCATGTTGTCAACGTAGCTGAATCCGAGTGCTCGGGACCCTCCTTTCCTGAGGTAAATCTGATCAGGAGGATGGTCTCTGCCGCTCACCTCTCCACAGTCCGGGCCCGGTGGGGGTTGGAGGGCCTGTGTTCTGGACGGAGGTGGAACCCTAGATCATGTTTTGCATCTTAAGTCAGTGAAACGGAACTCAGTATTTTTATTTGTATTTAATTTCTTCCATGGTGGTTCTCTACTTTTTTTAAAAATATATTTTATTGATATTTTACAGAGAGGAAGGGAGAGAGATAGAGAGCTAGAAACGCCGATGAGAGAGAAACACCGACCAGCTGCCTCTTGCACACCCCCTACCGGGGATGTGCCCGCAACCAAGGTACATGCCCTTGACCGGAATCGAACCCGGGACCTTTCAGCCCGCAGACGCGACGCTCTACCACTGAGCCAAACCGGTTTCGGCCGTTCTCTACTTTTCTGCAGCACCTGTTTGTATACCAGGCTTCCCCTTTATAAAAGGCAGTGACAGCGTTTTAGGTGTTGAACCAGGAGAATCGTCAGGGAAGAAAACATTCTCTGTTATCACCGTTTTCTCTTCCCTCTGCACGGTGCCCAGGAGGGTGGGACTCCAAGGATGACATTTTGCTCAGAAGGTGCCCTTTTCTGCACAGGGCCAGTGAGCCCTGGCTTCTCAGCGCCCTTTGTGTTAGGACCGAGGACACGGAGAGGGGCGCGTGGGGAGGACGGAGGCTCGGGGCGGGGCAGGGGCCTGGTGCGGTGCGAAGGAGTGGGTCACCTGGCAGCTGCTCCCTGGAAGCGCACTCTGCGAGGCTCTTCGTCGTTTAAAACGGAAAAGCTGTCTTAGCTTCTGATGGTCAGTGTAGGTCTCTGCCCACAGTAGGAGGTGCATTTTAATCGTCTCTCCTCTGGAAGGCGGGCGGGAGGGAACTCGGTTCACCTGCGGAGAGGTCAGCCCGGAGCCAGGCCCGCGCCTCCGGGACTCTCCGCGCCGGCCTTGCTCCGCACGGTGCCTCCGTCCGGGGTCAGCAGAGACGGCCCGTCCGCGGGAGCTCAGGTGCTAGTGGAATTCCTGACAACAAATTCAAATAAAATCAGAGCAGGCTTCACTGTTCCAGAGATAAGCCCCAGGGGTGGCAGACCCCAAGAGGGTGACTCCGGGCTTGGTGGGTGCGGAAATCCGGGGTGGGCAGACACAGGTTTGCCGTTGTGTTTTGGAAAACCATAGGTAATCTCTCTCTATAAAAGCCCAGCGACCGGAATGACCAGAATGACCGGTCGCTATGATGCCCACTGCAGCCGGCCGACTGGCCCGGTGGGGATGGGGCAGGCTGGCCAGACCCCACCTGCGCATAAATTCGTGTGCCTGCCCCAGGCCTCTAGTTAATAAACAATAATGTAAGAATATTTTGCTTACACACGACTTTGCCCCCTTCTCTCTGTGCCTGTGCCAGTCAAGAGCAGTCACCGCGGACATCCGGCTTTTCTCTCGTGTGTGTTTCCCTGTTCACTGGGTTTGCACATACGTCCCGTCTCTGCTGCTGCGAGGCTGGAGCGTGCTCCTCCCTTCCTCCTGGTCACGTGTCCGTGGTCAGGCCCCTGGCCTGCACCTCCACGTGTACCTGGCGTCTCTCCGTGGCACACGGGCCCTGGCAGGCCCAGGATTATGGTGGGTGGGTGTGAATGACTGGATTAACTGGGTCCGATGAAACAGAGTCAAATTCGGCTTAATCAGTGTTCCAAGAAGAGCTGTTAGATGCACGTGACAACCACTGTGGAAGTCAGAGCCGAGGGGGAGGGCAGGGCAGGAGCCCGGGGGCACGGTGCGGAGCCTGTGGTTTGTACCTGGAAAGTGTTTGTGCCGTCCGCTCCGAGGGCGGAAGTGGCTGCTGGAAGGAAGGGGCCGAGCAGCTGGCGACAGGACCGGCAGGAGCTCCCAGCAGGCAACGCAGCGCCTGGAATGTGACATCGGTGCTTCGGCTACCGAGGCAGCACCTCAGGACCCTGAGCCGGAGAGAGCGCGGCTCCTTTCCGAAGTGTGTGCAGCGTCTGTGTGCCTGCGCATGTGTGGGAAGAAGGCGAGATGATGGCAAGTACAGTGACATACACAGTTTGTCTTTCTTCTCAGAAAAAAACATCCAGTTGGCCTTACAGAGACTCTCCTGCTTCTCGGAGTGAGTTTTCCTTAGGCCCAGCCCTGTGGGGAGAGCGGCCTGGCGCAGAGGAGCGGCACAGGGGCCCGTGGTGCCCGAGGAGCCATGAGATGCCCAGCACTCTAGCGCAGTGCCACCTTCGAGGACCAAACAAGAGCGCTCAGAGCGGTTGTGATGGGCATGTTCACACCATTTGAATTCATCAGCATCCTATCCCCATGCCACGCGGCACCGGCCACAGGAGGAAGCTCCTCAGCTGGCAGACGGAGGTCACTTCCTCGGTGGCTAGATGGTCACTTCCTCTGTGGCTGGACGGTCACTTTCTCTGTGGCTGGATGGTCACTTCCTCTGTGGCTGGACGGTTACTTCCTCTGTGGCTCCAATGGTCATTTCCTCTGTGGCTGGACGATCACTTCCTCTGTGGCTAGACGGTCACTTCCTCTGTGTGGATGGTCACTTCCTCTGGTTGGACGGCCATTTCTTCTGTGGTTCCAGCGGTCACTTCCTCTGGGTGGACGGTCACTAACTTTGTGGCTGGTCGGTCACTTCCTCTGTGGCTGGACGTTTGATCCGATGTGGCTGCATCAGGCTTGCATGGGTGCGTGGTCTCGGGCATCCCCTTGCCCAGGAAGGCAGCTGTCAGGAGCACATTCCACAAAAGGGTTCCTCTGGGGTTTCCGTGGATCCACCTCTGGATTCTCGGAAAAGGCGCACCTGGTCCTCAGGGTGCACTTTAGACACAGGCACCTTCACACTCTGCCCCGCGCCCACCAATGCCCATCCCGATCGCCCATCCCGATCCCAGCTCGGGCCCGAGCCCACCCCTGCCCCGAGCCCACCCCTGATCCGAGCCCACCCGGCCATGTGTCCCCTTGCGGTTTGGGAGGACAAGTCACATGTTGGGTCCCTCGCTTCCTCTTCCTCTCCGCTGGCAGCCGCCGCCGGGCCTGCGGGCTCCGGTGCGGTCAGCGAGGCGGCGGTCCTTTCTCGGGCTCCTGGCTCAGGCCGTGGGCAAGGCGTGCAGCTCTGGCGCCACCCCGCTTCCGCCGTGACCTGAGATACTGGAGCTTAGGAGCGGACACGGAGCCCTTCCCGTGCGAGCACCACCCGGACCACCCAGCTCTGCCGGGACGTCGAGTGGGACCCGCACCTCTGGCCGCCGTCGGGGCAGAGGCTTCTCCCTTCACACACCGGGGACTCTGGCCGGCTCAGGCCTGACCCGCTCTGCCAGGGCCATGGGCTCCGGTTCAGGCCCGCAGTGGCTGGGACCCCAGAGCCGCTGGCAGACCTGGAGGCTGAGCCCGCCTGCCCTCGGCCTGGCCCTGGGGCCGCTCTGCCGTGTGCCCGGGGGCGGTGGGGCCGGGTGCCCGCAGCAGCCCCAGTGGGACCGCTCCCCCCTCCCCGCTGCTCCTGCCTCAGGCTGGGACTGCCCCGCGGAGGGAGGCGGCGCGGAGGGGAGGAGGGAGGCCCGATGGGAAGGGAGGAGGCCCGGCAGGGAGGGAGGAGGCAGCCCGGCAGGGAGGGAGGAGGGCGGCCCGGTGGGGAGAAGGCCCGGGTGAGTCTGGTGGCCTCGGTGCAGGGCCTGGCGTCTGGATTTGAGCCGGGTTTGCTATCAGCTCAGACAGTCAGAGTGGACACCCCTCTAGTGCAGCCCGCCCCGTCGTGCCCGCACCGCCATGCGCACACTGCCGAGCCCTCACTGAATGCTCTGACTACTTACGGGCAGACTTAGCTGCATTCAGCCCACCCACATCTGACGGCCCGCAGCCTGACATGCCAGGAAGCGGGAAGCATGTTCGGGAGCGCCCCACAGAGCGGGTCTGTGCGGGAGCCGCAGCCGCTCTCGTTGTAGGCACAGTAGGACGGCACTGAGCCGGCTGGTCCTCTCAGAGCCCCGCGTCCTGGGCGCCGTGCACAGCTCCCTGAGCTCCCACGCCCGGGTGGCGCCCCTGCCCACGCTCCAGCCCGGGATGGAGGGGCTGATCGCCAGGGTGCCCGAGTGCTGGGGGTTCGCTAACGGGCTGTTTTGGAAGGATGGTAAGTGACAGGGACTCTGCTTTAACCAGTCTTCTGGGCCTGCCTGTGACTTCCTTGTGAAATCCAGTGTCAGCAAGAGCCCCGCTGAGTCAGGTGGCAAAGGCCCTGGGCTTCGTGTCCGATCCGGTGCCTCTTCCTCACTGCCTGCCGGGGGTCCTGGTCCCCCGTCCGCCCTCGGAGCCCTGTGGGTGAGCTCGCCTGACCCTGCACTGCACCTGCCCCCCTGCTCCCCTCCCGACACGCAGGCCCAGGCTGGCCGCTATCCGCCCAAACCGCCCTCTTCTGCAGCCTGTGCTCACCCCACCTGGGCTCTGGGGCTGGGCACCAGCAGGGGGGCCGGGGCCGGGGTGTGAAGGTTGGGGACCAGCAGGGCACAGTGGCCCATGTTGACATGTGACCGGAGCGCAGGAAGGTGGGCTTAGGCTCAGGAGCCAATACGTTGGGGCCTGAATGACTTTCTGGGGCGGGAAAGAGGCCATGACCTCCTCCTCCTGAGGAGACTTCATTTAAAAGAGAGAAGCCCAAGGTCATGTGACCACATATTGTGACCATTTGATGTTGGAGGTTGCTATGGGAAATGCTTTTGACCGCTTGTTTTAATTTGGAAAGAACATTATCCCACTTAGTGTTTAGCTGGAAAGATCGACTCTTATCAGGCTAATTGTAAATTAATAAAATTGTTTTTACAAATACAGACATTCTGTGTCTTTGTTGAAGAAAACGACGCAAGCATTTCCCCCTTATTATCTTAACTATTTAGACGGTTATTGGGCCTCGAAACGGCCAGAGCGGCCGAGGAGGAGTCCCGGGGACGGCGTTCCGGAGGAGGAGTGCGCTGCCACCGGCCGGCCATGCCCGGCGGCGGGCCGGGTGCGGGAGCAGCGGACAGAGGCCAGTGCTGGCCGGTGAGGGAGAGGGAGGAGCTGGGCAGGAGGCAGGAGGGAGGGAGCCACCTTCCCCACGGCCCTGCGCCCGCGGGCGGCCCAGCCAGTGGAGCAGTGCTGGCCCGCAGGAAGGCCGCGGGCTCTGTGGTCAGCCCGCACAGACCCCACGGCGGCGCTCCCGGTGCCCGGGGACCCGCTCACACTGCCCGCGGGAAAGGAGCCCCGGCAGGGAGGGCCAGGCTGTGCCCCGGAAGATGCCAGCGAGGCTTCGTGCGAGCTCCACGTGCGGAGCTGCCCGAGCACAGGGCGTGGAGGCCGTGCGGTGCTGGCTAATCCCTGTGCCGGGGCTGGCCGGGGTGGGCTGCGGTGTTAGCCAGCCCCCCGGTGGCTGCGGTGGAGTGTGAAGTGCAGGGCTCAGATGCGAGGAACCAGAGGCTCCGTTAGCGAGCAGCGCCCTCCTGAGGCCGCCCCTGGGAGCTCCCGCCCCGCTCTGAGCGCGTCTGAGGGGCTGCTCACCGGTCAGTCAGATCCGTGGCTCAGCCAGCGCCTGCCTGCAAACGTCAGCTCTGGTCAGAGGAATCGGGGGACCTAATTGTCACTATCCTTTTATAGCCACCTTTTCCAGACACCCCTTTACAATCAGTTAACTTTCCAGTGTGAGCCCCGTGATGGGAAAGATGGGGGGAGGGCAGCCCACTGGGATTTCTCACGTGCCCTCGGACATGCACAAGAGGACGCAGGCCGAGAGGCAGCTCGTGGGCAGGGAGACGTGGCCTCCCACCCGTGCCCTGGAAAACGCCCTCGTGAGGACACGCCCCGGTGCACGGGCAGGAACCTCTCCTCACCAGGCCGACGGGAGAAGCCACCTGGCATTCAGTGCGTCTGAGAAGAGGGGAAGCAGAGGCGCCCACACAGTGCTGGTTTCGATGTACTTTGGGGGAAACACCACTGGAAGTCGGGTTGCAGGCTGGCTACGCCCAGAAGGGGGTGGGCCGAACAGCCCGCGTGCACAGGTACTGTGGGGCTGTGGGGCTGTGGGGCTGTGGGCTGTGGGCTGTGGGGCTGTGGGGCTGTGGCGCACGGAGGGACGCGGAGGGAACGCGGCCAGGCCCCGGGCTGCTGGGAGCACCTCCGCCACGGTGACGGCCTGTGGTCCTGGGAGGAGCGAGGGGAGAGAAGACAGGCGTGTGTGACTGTCTCTGTGCCTGTGGGCGTGTTTGTGACGGGCCGGACAGGTCGGTAAAGACGATCGATCATTGGCGTTTATGTTTGATTCTGACCTCTGGTTTGAAGACGTTTTAAAAGGCTGGGCTCCTCTGTTGAGAAAATGGACGTAAGGATGCTGGGCTTCTCAGGCCGGAGCACACGGCCGGGCAGGCCTGGCTGGTCGCGTCTTCGGTTCTGTTGCTTTGACGGGGCTCCTTGTTCAGACGGGATCTGAGCAGAATTGTAAGTTCATTTTCTGGTCATTAGGCCCTGAAGGTGTTTTGGGAGTGCTCATTAGAAACGGAAACATCTATGACACTTTCAACAATAAGGAGAGGTTAAAGATAAAGATAATTAAAAAAAGAAGAGTGGAAGTAAAAAAAATTCTGACAGACAATGTGAAGTGTGACTTACGTCCCTGCAAGTCTGTTAAATCTTGTAAACTTTTATCCTTTTCTCCATTAAGAAGCAGAGAAAGCCCTAGCCGGTGTGGCTCAGTAGACAGAGCATCGGCCTCTGACTGAAGGTCCCAGGGTCCCTTCCAGTTAAGGGCACAGAGCTGAGTTGTGAGCTCCATCCCCAGTTGGGGGTGTGCAGGAGGCAGCCAATCAATGATTCTGTCTCATTGTTCATTTTCTGTGTCTCTCTCCCTCTCCCTTCCTCTCCGAAATCAGTAAAAATAGATATTTTTTTAAAAAGGAGAGAAACACTTGTTAATGAAAATTTCTTAGTAAAAATGATATGAAAGTTATTTTTTTTTATCTAACTCTTGAAGTTATATTTTGGAACTTTATTGATTCTTTTTGTTGAACACATAGAACACCTGTTTCTTTGTTGTTGTTTTTTGAGGAGCTGGAAAACAGTTCGAAGGGGAAGCAAGTGAAATGCATTTGTATTTGAAAGCTAAGTGTAGAAATGAAAATCTCTCAATTAATTGTCCTGAGGGGAAAGGAATATCCTGCCAGAAATAGCATGGGGGCAAGGGGGGGGGGGCGCGGGCAGTGCACCCTGGGAGAGTCACAGCCATCAGCATGGGGAGCAGTGCACTCTGGGAGAATCACAGCCATCAGCATGGGGAGCAGTGCACTCTGGGAGAGTCACAGCCATCAGCATGAGGAGCAGTGCACTCTGGGAGAGTCACAGCCATCAGCATGGGGAGCAGTGCACCCTGGGAGAGTCACAGCCATCAGCATGGGGAGCAGTGCACTCTGGGAGAGTCATAGCCATCAGCATGGGGAGCAGTGCACTCTGGGAGAGTCACAGCCATCAGCATGGGGAGCAGTGCACTCTGGGAGAGTCACAGCCATCAGCATGAGGAGCAGTGCACTCTGGGAGAGTCACAGGTGTCAGGGCCCAGGCCAGGGGCAGGTAGAGTGATCTAGAAACCACAGCCAGGTGATTTTGCAGGCTTCTTGGGAAAAATCAGGGGCCTCTGATTGGCACTTTAACATGCTTTGTATGGATTTAAGAGGTGGCGCATTTCTCCATGTACCTCCCACCCTTCGGGCCGCAGGGGTGGCTGGGGATTGCCAAGGCTCTGACCACGCCCCCACCACAGCCCGTCACCACCCGGGCCCTGCGAGGCCTTCCTCAGAGACAGTAGGCTGATCCCAAGGAAACATCGGGTGTTTGTAATTTGTCAAGTGGTTCAAAATGACATTAGCAGTATCACATTTAAACGTGTATTGCTTTTAATTAAGGAAAGAAAAGAACTTCGTATGTTCCTGATCGTAGCACTTTATAGAAGAATTGTTTGTGTGCCTTCCTGTGCTGGCATTGTGCCAGGTGCTGGGAGTTAAAGCTGAGAGAGACATGCACAGCCTATTTTTAAAATATATATTGTTATTGATTTCAGAGAGGAAGGGAGAGGGAGAGAGAAACATCAGGGAAGAGAGAGAATCACTGATCATCAGAGAGATGCAAATTAAAATGACAATAAGGTATCACCTCTTACCTCTCAGAATGGCTTCCATCAAGAAATCAACAAATGACCAGTGTTGGCGAGGATATGGAGAAAGGGAACCCTACTACACTGCTGATGGGAATGCAAACTGGTGCAGCCATTATGGAAAACATGATTTTTTTTCTCAAAAAATTAAACATGGAACTGCCATTTGACCCAGTGATCCTTCTTCTAGAAACATATCCTAGAAACCCAAAACACATATCAGAAAGAATATATGTACCTTTATAGCAGCACAATTTACAATAGCTAAAATCTGGAAACAGCCCAAGTGCCCATCAGTAGATGAGTGGGTAAAAAGTCTGTGTACATTTACACCATGGAATCCCATGTAGCTGTGAGAAAGAAGGACCTCTCACCCTTTGAGACGGCATGGAGGGATCTGGAGAGCATCATGGTAAGCGAAATAAGCCAGTCAGAATAAGATAAGCATGACATGATCTCACTCATATTTGGACTCTAATGAACAAAATAAACCCAGAGACAAAGAAGCATGAAACAATATGGAATCTCAGAGGGAAGGTGGCAGGGGAGGAAGGATAACCAACCAAAGGATATATATATATATATATATCTCCCATAGACACAGACAATAGGGTGATGGAGGCCTGGGGCGGAGGGTGGGGGCGGGTTAGAAGAGGTCAGTGGGGTCATATGTAATACTTTCAACAACAAAGATTTTTAAAAAGGTAATTTTTCGGAAAAACGTTTGCACAAATGAGACTTTCTGGCCTCTCATTATTTTCTCATAACCCTTTCCTAGACGTGCACACAGGTCATGACCTCGGCGCCTCCTGCAGGCCTGTTCCTGAGGGTGTGGCCGCTCATCCCGCAGTGAGGAGGGGTCTGGGCTAGTTGTCGCTGGTTAGCACCGAGAAAGCTAAGATCATTCTAAGTTTATAAGGGAAAACAGTAGTTGGTTTTAATTGCATTTATTTGATGAATCCTGTTTGAGTATTTTCATGTTCATTAGTCATTGGTATTGCATCTAGGAATTTTCTGTTTGTAGTCTTTGCCAACTTCAAAAGTGTGGCTTAAAAAATTGGGTTTCATTTGCTGTTAAAGATTGTAAGCCGTGGCCTGTGAAAGTCATGTTAAGAAACAATATGACAGTGATTTTTGAAGTTCTCACATGTTTTAGTGAGTTTGCACTTCAAAGTAAGTAAAGTAGACGTGAAGGGTCTCTTTGTGGAGCAGTTGCCAGCCATGGAGCAGTTAGTTTTAGCCAGTGGATTTCATACCTGTGAGCCAGGGTAGGAGGTACAACCAGCTTTCAAGGCCAGAGAGAGCAGAGCCTGCGGCTAGGCTGAGAGCAGGTGCGCAGGAGCCTCCAGGGCTGAGCGCAGGCTCCTGAGCTGCCAGGTGTCTGCCAAGCGTTGTTACAGGGTTATCTTGGCTCGATAAAATTTCTTTATCTTTATCTTGTAATTTTCTATACCTCTTTCTGGTTTGAGAGATTTAATTTTGATGTTGTAAAAATATATCACTACGAGAGGCCCAGTACATGAAATTTATGTTGGGGGGGGGGGGGAGTCCCCTTAGCCCAGCCTGCACCCTCTCCAGTCTGGGACCCCACGGGGATTTCTGACTGCCAGTTTAGGCCCAATCCCCAGGACAGCCTTCTCACAATCTGGGACCGCTGGTTCCTAACTACACACCTGCCTGTCTGTCTGCCTGATTACCCCTAATTGCCCCTCCCCCGCCAGCCTGATCAATCCCAACTGCCTCCCCCCTGGCATGGTTGTCCCCAACTAACCCCCTTTGCCCCACTAACTGCTCCCCACCTACCCCCGCTGGCCTGGTTGTCCCCAACTGCACCCCCACTGGCCTGGTTGCTCTTCAGTCGTTTGGTCTTCCCTCACTAACCCTCCTGCAGGCCTGTTGGCCCCACCAGCCTGCAGTTTGGTTGTTACTGTGACCAACTTGTATATTACCCTTTTATTAATATAGATTTCTGTGGTCATTTCCTATTCCTTTTAAGCATGAGAATTCCAGTTCCATCCCTGGTAAGATAGTAAATAACTGAAGTAACCATTATTTCACAAAAATGTGGTTTGATGTTTCGTATATGACCTTCTAAATCTCTCGGGATTAATTATGGTATATGTGCATTGTAAGAATTTAAAATATTTCCCCTAAGAGTTAAACAATTGTCTAAGAGCAAAGATACTTAACTGCCTTTGAGAGAAAAACTGACCTGGAAGATCAAACTAACACCCATTCATTATCCATCCATTGGGTGGGATGGTTCACTTACCAGAGGAAGTTGGCTGGTTTGTTTATTCTCTCTAGATTAGCTCTGTGCACTTGTGGTAGGAGGGAGGAACAGGCAGACTGGGTACTGGCCCCCTGGCTGTTTTAGTGTTCTTAAACCGTTTTCTAACAATGAGCTAGAAATCACAGCAGGCTGTGAGTCTCCCTTGCTGAGGTGCTAGCTTCCGGAAGCGGTTTCTCTGAGGCCCCACAGGGCCTGGGATGGACACAGAGCCCCCAGAACCGAGCCTAAGTGGAGGCTTGCCACATGGCTGGGAGCCCCAGCAGGAGGGTCCTGTGTGTGTGTGTGTGTGTGTGTGTGTGTGTGTGTGGTGGTGGGGGGGGACTGGGAGAAGGAGCCCAGGAGCTGGGAAAAGGGAGCTCCCGTGGAAGAGATTGGGAGCCAGCGGCTTGACCTGCGTGAGAATAGCGGGGAAGGGAGCGCCCCAGGCTAAGACATGTGTCAGGAAGCGAGCAGGAGCGCCCCTCGATGGGCCACAGGCTGAGCTCAGAGACCCGGGAGGGGGGTCTGGGCAGCAGGCTGCAGGGCACAGGGGCCAGAGCACTGTGCCCGGCGGCGCTCGCGGACTGGCTCGCAGATACAAACCTCCAGGCAGCTGAGCACAGACACTGCGGGAACTACTCTGTTTCCCCGAAAATAAGACAGTGTCTTATATTAATTTTTGCTCCCAAAGATGCGCTAGGTCTTATTTTCAAGGGATGTATTATTTTTCCATGAAGAAGAATAAAGTACACATTTATTGTTAAATGAAAATAAAGGGCCAAAACCGGTTTGGCTCAGTGGGTAGAGCATCGGTCTGCGGACTGAAAGGTCCCAGGTTGGATTCCGGTCAAGGGCATGTACCTTGGTTGCGGGCACATCCCTGGTGGGGGGTGTGCAAGGAGCAGCTGGTCGATGTTTCTCTCTCATCAACGTTTCTGGCTCTCTGTCTCTCTCCCTTCCTCTCTGTAAAATATCAATAAAATATATTTTAAAAAAATGAAAATAAAGGAAATTTATTACCTGTATATGGTACGGTAGTATGGTAGTTCTCAACACAAACCAGACAAACTGTGAATCCTACAGTATCAAGAACTTACTCATTTATTCAATGACAATCATGTCATCATCTTCTGGAACATCATCATCACAATCCAATTCCTGAATTTCCTGGTGAATTTCTTGTGACTTCATTTCTTTCAGAATCGGTGGACCAAATCTCTCATGTTTAGCAATAGCACCGTCTTTAAATGAGTACTTCCTATCAAGGTAGCCTGCTCGCAGTGCATTTGCAATGCAACTGTCAGTGATTTTCTCCCATGAATTCTTCACCCAAGTCACAGCTCCTTGCAGTTTAGGTTTCACAAAGTTTCTACGCTGGTTTCTCTCTATTCTATTTTCAATGTAGTCATTAATTTCCATGCTCAAATTGTCTTTGAATGGCTTGTTTATTGCAATATCAAGAGTTTAGAGATAGGCCGTCATTGCTGCAGGAATCATTATCTGATCTATTTTTCTTTTGTGAATAAATGCCTTCATGTCTTTAGCGCAGTGAGTGCTGGCTGCATCCAGACTAGCAGACCTCTTTGGCTCCCTCGCATAACAAGCATCAGCATTAAATCGACCCACTTCCTTATAACTGCTTGTGTGGCCCAGGCTTTTCAGTTTCAAGAATAAAAACGCCCAAAACACGTTCAATCTTTACCTTCTTGCCCTTAGAAATGATTAAAGGTGGGATTTTAGTGCCATCCAGACGAATTGCCAAAATACAGGAAACACGTGCACTTTCGTAAACAGTGTACACTAAGGAGGCACCCCGCTGTTCAATTGTTGTTTGAGATGATTGGCCTATAAACACTGCAGTTTCATCCATAGCAACCATGTTGAAAAGATTGTATTTAGCGAAGTCAGCATCATCAATAAAGGACTTGAATGCAAGAGCTTGCTTAATAACTTAAGTATCTTCCAACCTAAACAATGTTGTAGATCTTCTTAAAGACAGTTCACTCTGCTGAAGGAAATTCTCCAGCCAGTGTTGTGATGCTTTGAAGTCTTTGGGGGCTATGTCAAACTATGGTGCCATTGCAAGGGCAAATTCTTGAATCTGAGCCCTATTCACAACCAAAGCCTTTGCTCTCCTGTCAACAACCCATTCACAGATAAGGTCTTCCAGCTCAGAAAATAATGGTTGCCGACCTGATCCACACTTGCACTTTTTAGCATTTCCCTTGTCCACTTGTTCAATGAGGTTACATACTCTGCTCACCATTTTCAGACCAATCAGATACTCAACATCTTCTCTTTGCAGAAAGCAGTAAGATTTTGGCCCCAAGAGTCTTCCACGATTCCTTTCTTGTACTCCACAGAGTAGCTTTTTCTTTTTGTGCTCATTTCTAGGGGTAAAAAAAAGGATTTGGGGTATCAAGGTGGGGGGAGGGGGATCACTTAAAATGGCACAGGAGAATCAGAGGGGGGATTACCATTTTAGTAACCCCTTTTGATCCTCCTGTGTCATTTTGATTGCCCCCTCTGATCCTCCTGTGTCATTTTGATTGCCCCCTCTGATCCACCCCTGTGCCACTGAACACCTTCACCAGACATCCCCCCTACCCCTTTATCAGACATTTACCCCCTGGGGCCTGCCTGGGGACTGTCACTGGGCTTTCTGGGGCCTGGATCTGGGCTGGAGCAGGGTCTGCCACTGACTGAGAACCTTCAGTCATCATGAAGGCTGCCACGAGCATCAGGTAGTGTCACCAGAGACAGACCAGCACTCACCACCTCGTCCCGTCCGCTCTAATCCTCCTGTTCTTCTACACGCATCTGTGAAAGTCTCCTCCTCTCTCCCACCCCGTGCTCACTGTTCACTCCAACCTCCCCTCCACCTCCACACAGCAGTGACATCAGGACTCCAAGTAATGTCACTGGTTGCTAGACGCCAGTTGGGGCAGCCCTAGCGACCAGTTTACGGTAAATTAATTTTCATTCTGAGATAGAGCCTGGGGGCCTTATTTTCGGGGGATGCCTTATATTTCACTCAGAAGGAAACCTGTAAGTAGGTCTTATTTTCGGAGGATGTTTTATTTTCGGGAAACACAGTAGTTCTAAAGTATGTGAAAGAGCATTAAACTTTAACATGTGAGAAAGTGGGGGCACTGACGTAGGAAAATGAGCAAGAAGTGGTCCAATCTTTCTAACATCCTGGTAATAAAACTAGAAAAGTAAGACGGACGGTGTTTTCCTAAGTGTTGGCAGAAACAGTGGGAAGTGGCTGGTCCCAGACAGGTCATGGGAGACGTGAGAGCAGGCTGCGTGGCGGGTGGCACACACCTGACCCTGCCCAAGCGCGTAGGCCCACCTGAGCATTTCCAGAACTTTCCATGGAGAAAGCTCAGAATGCTTTCTGCCTCTCCCCTGTTGTCTACAATGACTAGTCTGAACCCACCAGGTCTCTGGCAGCATGGCGGTGTCATTGATGGCAGATAACACTGCAATCCAGGCCCACCACTGCCCTTCATGCTTTGAAGGATTGATGGTATAGGACAGTGGTCCGCAAACTGCGGCTGGTGAGCCACATGTGGCTCTTTGGCCCCTTGAGTGTGGCTCTTCCACAAAATACCATGGTCTGGGTGAGTCTATGTTGAAGAAGTGGCATTAGAAGAAGTTTAAGTTTAAGAAATGTGGCTCTCAAAATAAATTTCAATCGTTGTCTTGTTGATATTTGGCTCTGTTGACTAATGAGTTTGCCGACCACTGGTATAGGAAGATGTTCATGATATAACACAAAAGGGCAGAGCAGTTTATATGAAACATGAGCCCCATGCATAACCGTGTGTGCATGTGTGTATGTGGGGGATGTGATGTGTGTGTTTGTATCTGCAGCATGGCATGGATGGTGGAGGGTATGAGGATGGTAGGGATAATAAAGGGTGTGTTCATAGGTTTGGGTAATTGTGTGATACTGAGAGTTGTGTTTGAGGTATGCATGGGTCTGTGGATATGTGTCTGTGTTTATGGGTGTTTGCATGTGCCAGCAAATGCCCATGGATGTCACCATAGGAGCCAACACATGGGGCTGACCCTCATGGCCACAGCTGGACAGGCAGGGTTAATTTCCTCATTTACATTTTTCTCCAATACACACATTTTCATGTATTTGTGTGTATGTAAGTATTTCATCACACTTAGAGAAAGATGGTAATAATTTTTAAAAAGTATTTTCAGTAATTACAAAGAAGTATCTCTAAGGATTATACATAACCTCCATTTCCAAAAAATTAAAATTAATTTGGGTGAAATGATAAACCGGATGAATTTTAAGAGCAGAAAATGGACAAGCAACTATTTGTATACGCTTTTCCTGTGTGAGGGGGACATTTCATGGTAAGTGTTGACTTGAACTAAATAACGCTAGTGTGAGCTATTCTGTTTTCCCTCTCAGTGCATTTTTATTCACTGTAAACAGATAAAACGTGTGATGGATGTTTCCACATAAAAGCTAGTTAAGTCATAAATTCTATGGGTGCAGCATGCAGTTTGGGTGTGAAAGGAATCCTTTATGCCTCCGTGTGACATGAATGAAAGTGTTTCAGATATTCAAACAGGCTTTACTTGTTGGTAAGTGATTTGAAGTGTTGATCGGGATTTTTTAACACCTCACTCAGGAAATGGCAGAAAATTTCAGAGGTTCATTTAATCCTTTAGGCCAGGGACCAGCTCACCTTGTATCCAGAGGCATTCGTGGAAATTGGGGGAAAACACGTGAATTAAAAGTTGTATGGCCACGTCAGGATGGGAAATGCTCTCTTGTTGATTGTCAGTTCCTGTTGGATCTCTGGGTTCTTCAGAAAGAAGCCTGCTAGCTTAGCTTCTTCAGCGTTTGCCACATAAACTATGGGATTATTTTTGCTTTTCATGGATGGTCCATGAGCATGCCATGAACATAGAGTTCTAAAATTTGGGCAAGTATGTGCTTTATACTCTAGTTCAAGCACAGGGTTTATTTTCATATTGAAATAGCTGTTTTCCATGGTTAATTCATTCAGACCATCCTAAAAATAAGAACAAAATAAGGTAGTCAATAGTAGTTTGGGATGAAATAATATGAAATCATCAAATTTTACTTTTCAGCCTGGCTGTATGGCTGACCCCATGAACCAGGTGGTCACAGTTTGATTCCTGGTCAGGGCACAGGCCAGGGTTGTGGGCTCGATCCCCAGTAGGGATAGGCAGGAGGCAGCCAATGGATGATTCTCTCTCCTCACCATTGTTGTTTCTCTCTCCCTCCTTCTCTTCCATTCTCTGAAATCAATAAAACACATTAAAAATTTTTTTCAGCACTCTATGTACAAAGGACATAGTTGATGATTTGCATAAATCACCTAAATAATCCTCATGCAAGCAATGACCATGTGTAAACTAGGAAAAGGTAACTGTTGGTGGAGACACATTAACCAGAGAAATGTGTTTACAGTATTTGTAGCTATTTATTCCCCAGTTTGAGGTGATGGAGAATATCCTCCTCAGAGACACGGCTCGTTAGACCATGCCCCGAGTTCTCCACTGACTTCTGGGCCAGAGGACGACCAGGTGGGAGGCCGAGGCTCACCTAAGCCTGATGCCCAGGGAGACCAGTGTCCTCAGGGGTGAGAGCCGCCGCTGGCACCCGCGCCTCCCCGGCATCGCCAGTTGTGAGTTTCAATGTTCAGATCCTACTGTGCCCCCCCCCCCCCCCGCACCCCTCCCAGCTGCTGGGAGCTGGGCGCTCACCCCGTCCTGCTGGTCCCTGGCCCCCAAGAGCACGTTCCCCAGGCCTCACCCCGCGCCATGCAGCTTCGCCCGTGGCCTTTGCCTCGCCTCAGAGCCAGCGCCTCTGCCCCCTCGGCCACACCTCACGCTCTTCCTGCAGAGCTGCCTTCTGGTGTCTCAGAATTAACCCTCCATCTCCTTTTTACGTGGGAATCAGTGATGTTTTAAAGTCTCTCCCCGGCTCTTGGTCACACACTCCTTGGAGGGAAGCTCCATGTCATGTCATCTGCATACAGTTCCTGCACCAGTCAGGCTGGAGGGCAGGGGCGGGGTGCAGCTTGGGGCCATCATGGCGGGTGTGTGTGTGTGTGTGTGTGTGTGTGGTCACTCTGTCCTGGGAACGAAATCTCACTCAGACCTGTATACTACATTTCCCACCTATTTTATCAAAACAAGATGTTTTTATTTGTTTATTTTTATTTTTTTAAATATATTTTTATTGACTTCAGAGAAGGAAGGAGAAAGGAGAGGGAGAGAGATAGAAACATCAGTTATGAGACAGAATCACCAATGGCCGCCTCCTGCACACCCCCTAGTGGGGATGGAGCCCACAACCTGGGCTTGTGCCTTCGATTGGAATTGAACCCAGGATCCTTCAGTCCTCAGGCCGGTGCTGTATGCACTGAGCCAAACTGCTAGGGCAAAGCAAGATATATTTAAAATGAAGCAAGAGCATGATGTTTTTTTCTAAAATAAATACAAATAAACGAGTCTTTAAAAAATGGATTTTGTAATATAACAAGCCAAAACCTCCTCCAGCCTTGATGGGAGAAATATGTAATCTGATTTGTGCTTGTATAAAACCCTGACGCGTTTCCAGCCCTCTGGTTGGCTGCGGGGCAGTCGCAGGGGGTGGCGTGGGGGAAGCGGAGAGAGCGCCTCTCCTCGCTCTGCGGGTTTGTGGCCGGTCAGGACACGCTACTCCCTCTCGCTGTAACTCCGTCTGTCACCCACATTGTCTTTCCGAGCGCATTCTTTCATCTGCACCGATTATATTTATTGTACTTGACAGTCATTTTTTATTTTATTTTCCAAGGAATTTTACTTTTCTTGAGTGTGTATGTGTGAATGCTCTCCTCTTAAGGATGTTAATAATACGTGTTTTGTTTTTGACATTTTCCTCGTGTCTGCTTTTCTGTGATTTTCAACGTTGTGTGGCTTCCTCTGGGTGACTCTCGCCTGGGGTTCTCTCGGGGTGCCGGCGGCCTTTCCCGTGTGCACCTGCGTGCGCGGCTGCTCTGCGGCCCTGGCCGTCCTGGTCTGGCTCCCGGGGCCTCATTCGGACGGACTGTCCTGGAGCCTGGGGCTCCGCTCCCTTCCGGAGGCTCAGTCTCTCTGAGATGCCGGAAGCTGACACGGTGCTGGTGGCTCCGGTGAGTCCTGGGAGTGGAACGGCACTGCCTTCCCGGAAAGCGGTTTCCAGCGGTGAGATGGAGTCCTGTGGCTTTGTCCCAGGCGTCGGTGGGAGGTGAACTGGCGATGGCACAGGTGCCTGCGCTCTGTCTGCGTTCCTCCGGGTCCTGAACCAGGGGCTGCCGGCTACTCACCCTGCGAAGCGCCCAGCGCCTGGGATTTCGCCCCTCGTGGCCGGGGCTCCCGGAGGGGTGGGGTGGAGGTGCTTGTGTGTGATTGAGGGGGTGGGCATGGGGTCAGCAGGGCTTGCTGCTGTGGGCCCACCTGGCCAGCTGTGCTTCCCCCATGCACCCACTCACCACCCTGGGCACCCCATCGTCAGCTTCAGAAGAGGTGCCCACAGGGCGCTGGGGTGTGTTTCCTGCTGAACGAGCGGAGAGGTGGAGGCCAAACCCGTGGATGAATGAAGCTCCGTGGAGTGAGGCGGGAGCTGCGAGGCACGGCGCGTGCGGGCCGGGCTTCGAGAAGAAGTCTGATTTGAATGTGAAGGATGAGGAGGAAGGTGTGTTTGTCATTCCCACCCAGGAGACGCGGATGCAGTGCCCAAGCAGGAAAGTCTCGCCTGTTCTGCAAGGAAAGACCGGGTGCCTGGGATGCGGGAGAGGGCACTGTGAACAGAGGGTCAAGACTCGCCAGCGGCTGGCGTGGAGTGCAGGCCGCAGCGCGGAGCCTGCCCTCTGAGTGAGTCAGGGTGCAGGTCTGAACTGCTGCCGGCACACAGCCCCGTGGGTGGTAGTCCTCCATCTACATGTTTAAAAGACACCTCAGTCCACCTCACTCCCATTTGAATTTCTCTTCTCAGAAGCAGAGAATAGGTGTTGGTGAGAACAGGGGAACTGGACCCTGGGTGCTCCCGGGAGACGCCACATGGAGCCGCCTCTTGAAATGGTGCTTTAGTTCCTAAACAGTCGCACACGGAACGACCATGGAGGTGAACATTCCCCTTCTAGATCGGAGCCGCAGAGAACGGAAATGACAGACTCCTCACCAGACCTGAAAGATGGGACAGCCCACGTGGCCATGGACAGATCCACAGTAAACACATGTGGTCAGTACATAAGAGGAACATTGCTCAGCATTAACAACATTACATGCTACATGCTGTAACGTGGAAGAACCTTGAAAATGCCCTTAATGGGATGGGCCAGACCCGGGAGGATGCTCGCTGTATGATCCCACTTGCGTGAGTAGCCACAGTCCTAGACAGAAGGTAGAGTGGGGCTTGCTAAGGGTTGGGGGAGAGGTCACGAATGGAATCACAGTTTGGGAAGATGAAGAAGTTGTGGGAGTGGGTAGGGGTGTCAGATGCACAGTGGGAATATAAAGACCATGAAGTAAATGCCAACCACTTAAAAATGGTTAAGAGTCTAGGTTTCAGAATAGGACAACAAGATGGCGGCAGAGGTAAAAGCCTAACTGCAGCCGCCCTCAACAATTTAAAAAAAATACAACTAAAATATAGAGTGGACACTATCCAGAACTACAGGAAAGTTGACTGACTGGAAATTCTACAACTAGAAGGAAAGAGAAAACCAGAAGGAAAACCAGAGGAGCTGTAAAAGCCTGAGGTACGGAGGCGCGGTGCGCGCGGGGAGAGGACAGAGCCGGAGAGGAGGGGCGGCGGAGTGCCTGGCTGGCGTTACCTAGTGGGAAGGAGATAAAAGCCCCGGACTGTGCTGAACCCCAACTCTGACTGCACTGAACCCCAGTTCTGGGTGAGACCCCGGGGGTCCCAGGCTCATACAGGGGGAATCTGGGCTGTAAGGCGGAAGCTCAGCGGAGCGGAAAGGCAGAGCTCCGGAGTCGCGCACATTGCGCGCAGAGGAGGGACTGTTCGCTGAACTGCTGAATTGCCCCAGCGGGAAGGACTCAAAAGCTCAGGACTGTGCTGAGCCCCAGTTCTGACTGCACTGAACCCCAGTCCTGGGCAAGACCCTCGGGCCCCAGCCTCATACTGGGGGAATCTGGGCTGTAAGGCAGAAGCTCAGGGGAGCGAAAAGCAGATCCCCTGAGTCGCGCACTTTACGCGCACAGAGGACAGACTGTTGTTTGGGCCGCGAGATCGCCCTGGCGGGAAGGAGACATAATCTCCGGACTGTGCTTAACCCCACTTCCAACTGCTCTGAACCCCAGTTGTGGGCTTGTTGGGGGAGAGACTACACTGTCTGGAAGTGGGCGAAGCTCCAGGGCGACTTTCTCTCAGAGGTGCTTGCAGCGAGTACCAAAGGACACTGAGGTACACTGAGACTCAGGAACCTCCGAGGGCGGGGCTAACCGGAAGCCAAGGCTGTAGGTTCCGCCCTGAAACTCTGCCCCTTCCAAGCTGAAATCAGAGAGGCTTTTGCAGGTTTCCAAGTCTAGTGGAATAAGGTTATCTCCTGGCATAGACACAGCTGATCCTCCCAACCTACCAACTCAGGGAAGCAGCGAAAATGCCGAAACGAGGAAACAGATCACAAACGAAAGAAATGGAGGACAAAAAGCGACGGGATATAGAGTTCAAAACCACGCTTATAAGGTTGTTCAACAATCTCCTAGAAAAGGCCGATAAAATAAATGAGACCTATGAGGATATGAAAAAAGATCAACAAGAAATAATAAAGGGTCAACAAGAAATAATAAAAGGTCAACTAGAAATAAAGAATACAATCTCTGAAATAAATAATATTATACAGAGTCCTAAAAACAGAATGGAAGATTGTAAGAATCAAGTCCAAGATTTGCAACACAAAGAGCCAGAGGACACTCCTCCACAGAAGCAAGAAGACAAGAGAATCCAGAAAGTTGAAGATAATGTAAGAAACCTCTGGGACAACTTCAAGCGAACCAACATCAGAATTATGGGCATCCCAGAAGATGACAGAGAGCAAGATACCGAAAACATATTGAAAGAAATAGTGACAGAAAACTTCCCCCACCTGGTGAAAGAAATAGATTTACATGTCCAGGAAGCACACAGAACCCCAAACAAAAGGAATCCAAAAAGAACCACACCAAGACACATCATAATTAAAATTCCAAGAGCTAAAGACAAAGAGAGAATATTAAAAGCAGCAAGACAAAAGCAGGTAGTTACCTATAAAGGGGCACCCATACGACTGTCAGCTGATTTCTCAACAGAAACCATGCAGGCCAGAAGGGAGTGGCAAGAAATATTCAAAGTGATGAATAACGAGAACCTACAGCCAAAAATACTCTACCCAGCAAAGCTATCACTCAGAATCGAAGGCCAGATAAAGAGCTTCACAAATAAATTTAAGCTAAAGGAATTCATCACTGCCAAGCCAGAATTATATGAATTGTTAAAAGGGGTTCTTTAGGAAGAGGAAGAAAATAAAGATAAAAATTATGAACAAACACGTAACTATCAACAAGTGAGTCTAAAAACCAAGGGAAGTAAAAATGATGAACAATATTAACTGGTGAATATAATAGAATCAGAGGTATGGGAGGGGAGTGGACTGATGATTCTTGGGGAAATGGGGAGTGGAGCGGGGCGGGAAGAGACTGAACATAAACTGCACCTATGGATGAGGACAATGGGGGATGGGGAAAGGGCAGAGAATTGAATGGAAACTTGGTGTAGGGGAGCAATGGGGGGGGGAAATGAGGAACATTTGTAATAATATGAACAATAAAGATTTATTTAAAAAAAATAAAGTATGTTAATAAAGATATCCAGAAACTAAAAAAAAAAAAAAAAAAAAAAAAAGAGTCTAGGTTTCATATACAGCAGGTCCTCGGGTTACGTCGGAGATTCGTTCCTGGTACGATGTAATGCGATTTTCACCGTCGGTCGGAACCCACCTACTTAAGCGCCTGCGTCACTCACTGGAGCAGACACGCAGTAATGGAGTGAAACAGTAACAAAGATTTAAAAGGAAGATAAAAACTGACCTTTACTTGTGGTAAATAAATAATAGAAAACATAAAACGCATGTGTACATGCATTGAAATGATGGAACTTTTTTATTATAAATAAATGGGAGATGGCAGCGTGACCACGAAATGACGTGCACCCAGTCTGACATACGGAGGCTGTCTGTGCAGCCGAACTTCAGCGCCTGAACATCTCAGACCATTCCATTCTCGCCCAGGCTATTCACAAATATGTCTCCATTGTCGGACAAAACTTCAGTTCTCCGATCTGACTGCCCTTCGATGCCACCTGTGGCCAGTCACGTGAGGAGGGAGAGGAGATGAACCGCAGTGAGCAGGCCGTGGGGGGCAGGTGAGGGTCGGGGTAGGTTGGCCTGTCCTCAGCAAGTCCATGGCATTTCAGGGTTAACCGTGGAGAGAGGAGAAGGGGCTGCAGGCACAGGTGAGGGCAGCATCAGAGGATTCGGCCCATGCTGACTCACAGACGGCTGTGCCCATGCGGGAAGTCTCCTAGCATAGACATAAGCGTGTTATAGGAGCCCAGGCCGGCGAGCTGGGCTGGTTAAAGTGTGGTCCCTGTACACCAAGGTTCCATCCCGGTCAGGCCACTTAAGGAATCAGCCAGTGGGTCAGAAATAAGGGAAACAGCAATTCTGTATCTCTCTTTCCTTCTCTCTCTCTCTCTCTCTCTCTCTCTCTCTCCTCTCCTCTCGTCAATACATTCTTTTAAAGAGACAGGAAAAGCATATTACTGGAGGATGTTTGCATGGGCATTTGACAAAGCGCCGGAACCTGGAGTTAGTGTCACACCCGAAACATACGTGTCACCACAGCTCTGGTCCTTTCCTGGCATGAAACGAAGTCAGTTCTGGTCGGTGAGCTTCTCCTGTGACGTGGAAACCCGTCTCCTGGGCCTTGGGACTCGCGGGCAGCGCCGCACGTGCGCACCGCACAGGGTCCCGGGGGCGGGAAGCCTCGTGGCTCCTCCTCCCGCTGTGCCTGAGCCCCAGCCCGGTGGGGAGGTGGGGAGCGTCTGACCGCGGGCCCTGGGAGGCCCTGCCCAGGCAACTGCCGGCCAAGACTGACCTTCAGTAACTTTAGAGCTTTCTCACAGCAACATACACTTATGTGAGTGAGTTACAGTGAGCGCGGGATGGCATCAATAGGCGAAGGGCCTCGCCCAGCCTCTCAGTCTTTCATTAACCTTTGGGTTGGTTTATTCTGCCCTGCGGGAGGCAGAGCGGGCGGTTCCCGGGCAGACTTGCCAAGGACGAAAGGACCGTGAATCCTGGTGGCGGGCGCCAGGGCGGGCGTGCGGGCTGTGCCGGGAGCAGACTCCAGGCCGAGGGACAGGATGCCCGCGGAGTCCTGGGCTCTGGGCATCCTCAGGAATCTGTTCCCGGGGCCTGAGACGCTGCCACAGCCCCTGCGGAGAGGAAGAGCGAGGCCGCGGTCGGGGACAGAACCCAGAGGGGCCGTGCTGGTCCCGGGGGAGATGCCTGCCATGAGATCAGCTACCCCACACCTTTGATATCACACCTCCAAAAGTTATTTTTAACCTTCACCCTCTTTTCCTCAAATCACAGTATATTCTAAACAAATGAAATAGTGTATGTTCTAAAACATTATCAAAATAGAAGTAGAAATTTATGTTAAATTAAAAATGATTTCAGTATTTATTAACCATGTTTTTGTTTTGCTCTCATTAGAACCTATCACGAATCCTGCCTTTTCTTGGAGAGTTCTATAACTGAATATGCTTCTTTATTTTGAAAATGCTGAGTCAACAGCTTGAAATACAGCAATTTCAAAATCCATTTATTTCTAATCTTCTTAAAAATTGCCACTGCGCAGGACGCGGCTGCACGCGGCTGGCTGCACGTGTGCGCCTGGGCGAGGCGGGGCTGCAGTGAGAGTCCGTGGTGAATTTCCATCTTCCCTGATGCCCGTCAATTGGTCCTAAAGATAAACCAGAAGATGCAGCATTTTCCTATTTAAAATAAAAGTTTTTATTGATTTTTAGAGAAAGAGGAAGGAAGAGAGAGGGACAGATAGAAACGTGGGTGAGAAAGAAACATTGATCTGCTGCCTCCTGCACACCCCCTGCCAGGGGTGACAAACACTGACCTCCTGGCTCATGGGTCAACACTCACCACCGAGCGCACGCCGCTGGGCACGGTTTTCCTATTTTTAACCACTGGGCTTCAGACCCTCCGTGGTTATTCTTTGGCAGGTGATTTTGTAGGTGGAAAATTCTGTTGCTGGGAATTTAAAATAGGAAATTATGGGAGTTTTCATGGACAATGCATTTATATCTGCTTGAGTAGAAAGTCGTGTGATAAGGGAAACATTTGCAAACACGGGTCTTTACTGTCTCGGGCTTTCTCTCCAAGCTCAGACACACCTCTCGGGGGGCAGAGGGGGGGGGGCGCTGTCCTTGGAGAGGGCCCAGCAGCCGCCCGGAAGCAGCTCTCGAGGCGCCCCAGGCCCGCCAGCACTTTACGTTCCTGTAACAAATGCAGAATGTTACTTTTGTCATGAGAGACTCGGAAGTATCTGTATGATACCAGGTATGTTCTGTCATTCCCCATCGTATCACAAAGGGTTGTAGCGTTTCTACTGTTTCAGATC